>CM064518.1:53746371-54133366 GCA_032716605.1 Paralithodes platypus
TCTTCGTATGGATAATTTAGGAAGGTCCTGTGTGATTGCAGGGTTATTGATTAATCTAATAGCTTTATTTTGAATTTTGTCCAACTGCCTCAATGCAACCACTCCACTTCCACCCCACAGAGGTGAACAGTAATCCATCTGAGAACGCACATGACTTTTATATATCACGGCCAACTGCTCGTCAGTGAAGAATTCTCGAACTCTGTACAGGAGTCCCAGTTTTTTAGAGGCATTCTTAGCAATGCTTCTAACATAATGTGTCCAGCTCAAGTTAGTAGTTAATGTTACACCGAGAATGTCAATACTAGGGGAAGTGGGAATATTTACATCATTAAAAATATATGGGAGTCAGTGAGATTCTGTCGGTTAGAAAATTGAATGTACTTGGTTTTCTGTGCATTAAAGGAAACTAGATTCTTTTGTCCCCATCCATTAATTCTAGAAAGGTCCTGGTTCAGAGAAATTGCAGTGTTTATTTTTGAATTTATAAGATCGGGTTGGGTGAAAGAATTGGTAAATGTGAAGGAACTGTGGAGTGTTGAGTCATCTGCGTAGGAATGTATTGGATTATGAGTGGTAGATATGAGATCATTGATATGAATGAGGAACAGAATTGGGGCCAAAACTGATCCCTGGGGAACACCAGCATTTATTGAGTGAAATTGAGAATAAAGGCCATCTACCATTACACGTATTTTTTCTGTTATGAAGATAAGAAGAAATTAGTGGAACTAATGATGCAAGGCCGTAGTGTGACATCTTCGACAATAAGGATTGATGCCAGACTCTATCAAATGCCTTTGATATATCCAGTGCTATTGTATGTGTTTCACCATGTTGGTCTGTAGCTTGGTTGATTTGATGCGTAAGAAGGCATAGCATGTCTGCAGTTGATCGACATCGTCTAAAACCATATTGCCTATCACTGATTAATTTATTATTCTCAAGATGCTTAATTATGTGATTATTTAATATAATTTCAAAGACTTTACCAAGAGTGGAAGTTATAGCTATTGGTCTGTAGTTTGATGGATCTGAAGAGGCACCTTTTTTAGGAACTGGATGGATGTTTGCTTCTTTCCAGGGTACTGGGAAGCATGAGGTATGAGTACACAGACGGAAATTTTGCCAATACAGGAGCGAGCACCAAGGAGCAATTCTTAAGTACTATTGGAGGAATTTCATCTGGACCAGGAGCCTTATCTACCGAGAGATTCTGCAAAATAGTTTTGACATGTCTGGTGTGGATCTTAAGTGAGGGAATTTCAGGCGAATTAAAATTAAGTACAGGGACATCTTGATTTATTTCATCTAAGGTTGAGTTGGTGGAGAAAATATCCGACCAGAAGACCAGAAGAGAAGCTAATCTCCGTTTCAGTAAGCGTTTACCCGTACTCGCTACCCATAAAGCACCTTGGGGGTTTAGAGGTGCTACTCTCAAATATTTGGTTAGAGCTTGCACTGGACATAGATTATGATGCACCTTTCCCCTCTTTAACGCCGGCACAGTGAACTCAGAAAACACGTGTGCACTGTGCTCATTCTTGGCTACAAATCCCGGGGAAGGTGCAATGTGAATACATTCATTAAGTCTACCAAACCTAAGGCAATTAGGTGTGTTGCTCATCTCCGCCAGCTCAGACACTCTGTTCCCGGTGGCCAAAGCCAAAATGAATACAGCCTTTTTTAAGAGTAATGCAAAATCTGCAGTATTTTGGTACAGACGAGAGTGAAGTAAAGACAATGCCTTGTCCAGAGACCAAGTAGGCATGAGCTGACGGGGAGGTGGGCGGAGTTTAAAGCATGCTCTCATAAAACCTGTTTCCTCCGCTACCGGTATGGAGAGACCTGTAAGGTCTAAAAAGGGCACTCTAATCGCAGTTAAGTGATTTTTTAACGTTACCACAGATAAACGTTTCTGCTCAAACAGATAATTCAAATAATTAAAAACTAATGCCACTGAGGGCACAGTCTGTTCTGTTCTAATGATCCAAGAAGTAAAGGCTTGCCAATGTGATTGATACTGTCGTTTCGTAGACTGAGTATATTGATTGATTAATTTATTGGTCACATCTCTACCATATGGTGCTAGCCACTTGGCCTCTTGAATGTCCATAATGCAAAAGTCAGCGAGGTCGCTAGGTTGCCAATCATGTCTAAGTGGAAATACTCGACCGGGAGCGACACCGGGTGCGAGCACCACGTCTTCAATTGCTGGTACCATAACTGCGCCGGCCACAGGGGCGCGATTAGCGAGACTAAGCCTCGATAATCTCGTAGTTTGTTCACTACGTGGCACATTAGTGACGCGTCTGGCGGCGGAAACAGATAGATGGAGCTCCATCTGTTCCAGTCTGTCACTAGGGCGTCTGGCCCCCCTGCCGGCGTTTTCGTCCGGCGGGTGAGGTATAGAGGGAGTTTGTGAGTCTCCTCGGATGCAAACAGATCCACTTGTGGATGGTAGAGCTCTGCAATCATAAGGTTGAAAATGGGTTGCTTGAGCTCCCATTCTACTGTCGTGCTCTGTCTCCGGGACAGAGCGTCTGCCCAGACGTTTGCTACGCCTGGGAGATAAGATGCGTGAAGATAAATGTCTAGCCTGTTGGCTAGAGTAAAATTCTCTTCCGACACGTTTAGCAACTTCCGTGATCTCGTTGACCCCTGTTTCTGAATACAGTGAACTGCATTCAGATTGTCCATTCTGAAGGCCACCGACTTGCCCCGTAAAGTAGAGCCGTGAGCCTGAAGGAAATACAAGGGGACTAGTAATTCTTTGACATTGATGTGCGAGATTTCTAAGTGGGACCAAAGCCCCTGACCCTGGTGCCCCTGGTTTGACTGAAATCCCCAACCTATTGTGCCTGACGCATCCGTGTCTACCCATACCGTTGGCGGAGGAGAGGTCCATGACATTACTGAGTGCAACATTTCCCTCTTCGCCCAGACCGCTAGTAAGGTGTGGATTAATTTTGGGATGGGCCATAATTTTCCCGCCGGTAAGAGTGGGAAATATTTGTTGCCCTCCAATATTAAACGTTTTACTTTCAACCGGCCCAACATTACAGTTAGTTGAATCCAGTTGAGAGAGCCGACCAGAGACTCCCAGATCCTCCGTGTCGTAGTCAGACTGTGAAGAAACATGAACAGTTTCCTGCGAAACCTGTTTCGATTGTCCACACTCTGACTCAGAGTGAGAGTAGCTGTGTCCCAAACCAGCCCTATCCACTGAACTACTCGTGAGGGAACAAGGTTTGACTTTACCAGATTTTCCTTGAACCCTAGAGTTTTGACTTGATTTAAAATTATGTTGACATGTTTGATGCATAATTGCTCTGTCTCTGCCACCACCAGCCAGTCGTCTAGGTACCACAAAACTCTGATTCCTTGCTTTAACAACGGCATCAGGGCTTGCCGGACTAATTTCGTGAATAATCGAGGAGCCAGGTTCAAACCGAATGGCATCCTCTGAAAAACAAAATTTTTATGCCTGATCCGTAAGGCCAGAAACCTTTGAAATCTTTTGTTTACCGATACGTGCCAATAAGCGTCTGTCAGGTCTAGGGAACACATCCAACCTCCCGGCGGAAGTGTTAGCCTGATTTGGTGTACTGTTAACATTTGGAATGACTCGTTGTGAATGTGAAGGTTCAGAGAAGACAGGTCTACGACCGGTCTCATCTGAACACTGTCCCTTTTGGGAACCAAAAATAGCTTGGACGTGAATACTGGGTAATTTGGGGGGACCGGGATGATGACATTTTCGGCAATCATTTCCTGGACCAGTGACTCCACCTCTAAAGAAACAAAATTCGCCGTTGTCGGCTGACGTAAGCGAGGTCACCGGAGCCACTGCCAAGTGATGCCTTTGCGTGCCACCATCCGTGCCCAAGTGTTTAACGGCCATGCTTGGTGACACGTTCGGAACGACCCAGTTAGCAGACAAGGGTTCGCCGGTTGTACTACCCTCGGATCCACCGGCCTTAAGACTGGCACCGGGAGTGAGAGAGACTTTAGATTTTTGATGGTGGTGGACGCTTCGCCGGCTGGCTGGCGTTGGCAGAAGACGGGCCCTGACCTGGCTTATTATAGCCGTGTCCTCTCTGACCTGAAAACCTACCCTGTCTATGCCTGTACTGACCTTGAGGGGAGGAGGACTTAGGCGGAAGAAAGGGCTTAGATCCCCCCGACTGAGCCTTAGCGACTGGCCTGGGTTTGGGGAAGTTAAAGGCAGGTTTCTTAGAAGGGGTGGGACTGTGTTTAAAGGCCTGAGCCATATTAAAAACCGTTCGCCACACTTCAGGGGACATTAAAGAGGGAGTGAGCACTGGTGACATGACCACCTGATTCACAATGCGATCAGGCAGTTTTCGGACTAAGGACATTCTGAGATCTTGTCTCGCTCGTACCGCCTCAAGCAAGGCGGTGCGTATGTCACCAAAGATTGGATTGAAGAATGAAGAAGCAGTCGCAGGGACAATTCAACCGATCGTCTGGCATCCGCGTCTGCGATTGCCTGAGTGGACCGGAGCAATGACTTTGCTACCTGTTGTGACACTATGTATTGAGAAAACAGGCGAAAAGCTTTCCCCCGTAGCCTAAATTCACGGTCTAGGTGAGTTAGGGTAGGGGTAGTGAAAGGGTCTTTTAGCTCACAAAGATTAATATTAGGGGCAGCTAAGAAAGCAAACAAAGCTGAAGGGACTCCGCCGGCAGAACACACTGGCATGGAGAACCAAGAATGAGTATCTTGAGGGATCTGGTGGGAAGTTTTGGAAGTAAATGTGGTCGCAAAGTTTTGAGCCTCTGTCTCCCATTCCATCCAAGGTCCTGGACCCAACTGCCCCACCTTCAAGACTGGATTAGCTGCTGCGTCTGTGACGGTTTGCAAATAGAGTTCTGGAGTGAGAGCTGACAGTGTCTTAATGTCATTAAACCCATCATGCTTAGACCAGTCAGAAAACAATTTTGAAGCTGAGGCAGAGGGTAAAGCAGGCTTAGCAGTATAAACAAAATAGTCCTGGTGATAATAACTAGGTATAGCCTTGATATTGACATCTAGTACATTCCCCAAAGTATCCAAGGCCCTTAATTTCGTATATTTATTGCCCTGGATGACCCACTCACGCGGCACTGGGAGTTCCCCTGACAAAGTAGGTTGGGCGAGCTCTGGTTTAGTGGGGGTCAAAAGGACCCATGACTCGTCTGGTCCGTAAAACAAGGGCATAGCTACCTTTCTGAGAGGCACTCTGTCTAAGGGGGGTGGATTGACATCCGTTATAACCCTTACATTCGAAGTGGTCAATGCCGCCGTAGCAGGCCTAGTAACCACCGATGGTGACATAGAGGGAGGGTGAGGGATCTGAGTCAAAGCAATAGATGTCATCAGAGGCCGTACCGTAGAGCTTGTCGTGGGAGCTCCCAAGTCCACTGTGGGAGTCTCCTGCTGTTGGCCAAAAAATTTAGATAAAGCATTAACTAGTAGCCCATCAATTTACTGTGCAGTGACAAATTGATTTGATGATGTACTCACTGGTGAATCATTAAGATCTTGTGCGGCGTCTAAGCCCGAACCTGACTCTTGCCCTTCCATATCCGATATAAGTGAAACCTCGTCTTTATCATCCTGTTCCTCCTGAGAAGATCCCGCCGAAGCTGGGGTACCATCTTGTTGCCAAGATAAGTCAGGAATAGAGGATGGGATCGCCGCGTCCCGGTGGACGTCAGCCACTGTGTGAATAGTTTGAGCCGGAAGTGGGTGGTCAGGCCCCGGTCGAGAATATCGCCAAACACCTAGGCCTTGGCCTACACTCCCTTGGGAGTCCGAAACACTCTCAACCACTGAGCTCCCTGAACTCTCTAAATCCAGGGTTAAAATGTTAATGGGTAAATCATCTTGAGGTACAGGCACTACACTGGACCCTTGAGACCGAACACAAACTCTGTCTGGGGTAGAGGTATGATGAGAAGTACTAGAAACTGGCGAATGTCGGGAGGCCTTTTTATCATGGGAATCCTTTTTCGAAGATTTATGGCTGCGGTGTGACCGTGAACTACTCTTTGATTTGGAGGATTTATCGCCGTGACCACTGGTGGAACTTTCCGTCTTACTCTTCTTACTCGATGGTGAAGAGGCAAGACTGGGTGGCTGGTGTCTGAGAGGTGACCTAGACCGAGATCTCGCCCGAGACGAGGAGGCTGCCGCCGGGGGTGTAGGCTCACGTTGACGTTTCGAAGTAGCAGGGGCAGGAGATGATACAGAACCCTGTCCAGTCTCCGCCGGCTTACGACTAGTTACCCGAGAGGCACGTTTAGGGGGAGGGTGCTCAAAAAGAAGCCTATCCCAAAGAGGGACGTTGTCACATTGAAGTGACTTATGAGCCACAATCGTAGTATAAGCTGACATTTGTTGCCTAACTTCTCGTAAGGCGACCGCTGCGGTCTTATCATTATCTTGGAGGACTTTGACACTTAGTTGGGAGCAAAAGGAACAGTTGCGCATCACCCACAGACCCCTTAAACGGTCTAGACATTTAACACACTTGATACAAAGAGTGTGCGCAAAAAGAGGGATACCGGCACAGGTTGGAGTAATGCATAAAGCAAAAACTGGGGTAAAGGTAGCCATGACAGAGACTGGT
The DNA here is from genome assembly GCA_032716605.1 of Paralithodes platypus. Lineage (NCBI taxonomy): Eukaryota > Metazoa > Arthropoda > Malacostraca > Decapoda > Lithodidae > Paralithodes > Paralithodes platypus. Next base: position 53,753,010 of record CM064518.1, read on the forward strand.
GGGAAACTACTGCAGGTTCTGTATTGGTCCGCCGGAGTCCAGCCCTGGAAAAACAAACATTTCCAGGAATTAATGCTCATAAGGTTAACCCAAAATGTTCGCACACAAGTGTTAATAACCCGCCGGATAACGAGACGTAATGTCACAATGATCACAGCTCGTTACGCGGCGGGGTTCTATAAAGATTTCCGAATATCTAGACATGTCTTAAGAAAGTTTAAGAATACCCTCTGACATAATATAAAAGACCAGAATGGCGTTTATAAACATAGTCTTTCTGGTGGTGACTGTTTCAAGATTCAATTTTGGAAAACAACTCCCCACAAAGACGCCGGCCCCTGAATTATCTAGCAGATTAACACAGGGCAGGCTGATACGAGATCTGACTGCTAATGAATTGTCACATAGATCGCCGTATGTTGAAGGCGGCGATACATAAACGTATCTCTCAATTAATTGGTCAACTAACTTGAATTGTAAATTCCGTATTTCCTCCTTCCAGGAGCACCCGCCGGGTGTGAAAAACTTATGAAAAAAGATGTTAACCCTAATTGAGCCTTCGATCGCCGTATGTGAGAGGGCGGCGATACATATAGTATCACTAAAATGGACCGGTTAACTAAACAGAATTACCAATTCGGTCATCCCACCCTACCAAGGAGCACCCGCCGGGTTAGATCTGATGTTTAAACGTTAACCCCATAAGTTCCTATCCCCATGTCTTTGTAAAAGATCGCCGGGGAGGAAAGCCCACAACAACAGCTAGGGTTTTTCCTTTGGTTTGTAAAACCGGGTAGAAAAACTTCATAACATATGTCCGTATGTAACAATGTTAGATGGGTACAGCCATTCCGCCGGGAATCATTGGGAGCCTGAAACAGGCACCACCACAGAGACGCAGTCCTGGAGAGCCACAGACACCTACTCGCCGGGGACACAAGCCTGTTTTGAACCACGCATGACCAAACACGGCTCTCGGCCGGGGTTTTCATGGTGTAACCGAGAAAAACCCGCCGGAAAGCAACCCACCTCGTACAGAAACCATCTGAACGCACATAGGACCCGAGGGATAGCCAAAGAACAACTAACCTAGGGTCCACAAATATAATCCGTGGAATTAGCCAATACACAACTAATCCAGGAAACATACATAGTCCGTGGAATTAGCCAATACACAACTAAACCAGAATACACATGACACAGTAGGACATATTTATAAAATAAATCAATAACACTTGTTCATGTGGCAAAGCTACGAGCGGCTGGCTAGGCCTAGGCAGACGGCACAAAAAATGTTGAAATATAAACAAAAGCACTGGAAATATCACAACAGGAACCACCACCAACACACCACTGTAGCAAATACTTCCGACAAAGGGAAGACTGACTCGGGACCCAGAAAAAACTTCACTAAGTGAAGAAAAATACGCTGGGAACGTCAGCAAGCAACGCTACTTCATCAGAAAGATAAAAGGCAGCAAAAATAATGCGTAATGAAAGCCACCTGCATCACAAGCTAACTCAACTGTGAAAAAGTTCACATGTCCACAACAGGACCACGAGGGTACATCCGAAATAGATGCCCCAAACACACGACCCAAAATACACTGCACTGCGGGCAAACAGCCCAGGACACTCCTGCTACGCATATCCTAACCTTACTCGATACATCCCGGAGTAAACAAATGAGAAAAAACTCACTAGGGACGCAGCAAATGCGGAACCAGCGGAGCATGGGGAGACACGTCCGGGCAGGCTGAGCGCAGAGCAGAGAAGGAAGAATGACGCCTGAATCAGCGTCTGGTCAGAGATCCACACAAGTACATCCACGATATGATGGAAAGCTTATTGGATAGTTATTCTTATTTTCTTTTTGTTTTTATTTTTTACAAAGTTTTTTCGTAGTGAGAACCCAATTCATAATGACTGAAGCCATGAGTGAGGTCGCGTGCGCTCATGATGAAGGCTCCTCAGTTTTTAAATGCTCTGCGCGGTAGATTCAAACTACGGCGGATTAGTGTTTGAAGAGGATGCCTTATGTAATAAGCATGTTTGTCAATGATGGAGGGGCCACTAATAAATTTACCTCCTGTTATCCACAGCCAAAACTGAAGATTGTGGAGTAAATACCGTAGACTTCATTCAAGTTTTTTTTGGCGACCGTCAACCTTTTATTAATTACATACGGTACCAAACCAGCGGGGGTGTGGGGGCGGCAACCCCCACCTAATATACTAGGTTAGGTTAAGGTTGTTAGGTAACCCTCCTTTAAGGTTGTTGTTGTTCCCCAAGCTGCCTGGCCGAACAGCCCCAAGGCCCCGAGTAAGGCCAAGGCCATAAACGAGCGCCCCCACAGAACCCTCCCTGCCGACCACAATAAAGCCTGGGTGACCGAAGCCACTCCATGGCGGGGAGCTGAGAGGGTGCGTAAACGCCCGGGAAACCAAAGCCCCACCCAGGGCCCTGTGCCCCTCAGCAATTATGAAGAGAAAGTTGAGGGGCAAAGGAATAATGTGACGCTTTAGCTTCCAATCTTGGTAGATTGGGAGGTCAATCCACGGAAGAGACGCCGACACTTGAGATCTAGAAAATATATAAGTAAAAGGAACAGTCAGAGTAAGCTATAGGTATGGCAGAGATCGCTCAGGTCTCACTCTGATAGACCAGCCCATCGCTGGTCTTTTACCCCTCAATTTCCCTGTTCTGTACTTCATAGCCGTCCCCACTATCGGGGGCCGTATCTTAAGATTGTTGGATAATGGGGAAAAAGTTTTTTCCGAAATTTGAAACATATATTAATATGATGTATAGGTTATGTTCATTTGATGGGTGACTTCCAAATTTCCAGGAAAATTTGTGGCCGGTTTCCTTGATATTTTCCGAAATTTGCTACCTATATTGTTGCGTCTCCTGTATATTGACCTAGGTTTATATATTAGTTAGGCCATGTACATGATGTAGCCTACTTCATTGGCATATAGGCCTAGGCTAGGCCTATGTCCAAACCGTTGGTAATTCATTATTATATAGGCTAGCCTATTGTAAGTTTGTAACCCCTAATGGCCTAACCTCTCATAGCCTAACTCAAAAAGAACTAGAGTAGGCTAATCAAGCTAATTTTTCAACCAAATTAATACAGTAGGGTCCCGCATAAAACGAGTCTCGATTAAAACGACCGACCTAAAATATTAATATTTAATTTTCGATCAGAACGAATGTGATCACATAAAACGAGTCCGCCGCCAAAGTGGGGCAAATCCGAGGAGTTTTCATATAGAGCGCCGAAATATCGTTCGCTTTGTACGAAAATTTTCGCTTACAGTGAACATTGACGATATTGCGCCACCAAAATGCTGTGTTCACATAAAACGAAATCGCATAAAACGCCCTCGTTTATCGACCATAAACTCGTTTTATGTGAGACCCTACTGTACATGGCTAGCCGCTAGGGAATGCGATTGCGATGCGATGATGTTGAGGGATAGCCTTAAGTATCGGCACCTCGTTTGTCTTCTTACACCTTCCCCAGTCTTCTTTCTTCGCTATAGATGTATTATTTCTTCATCTTCTTACTGGGATCCTTATTTTCTATAAATTTACTTGTTTTCCAAATTTGACGTCACTTTTATTTCCTATGTAGGCCTATTAATCCTTTTTGTAGCCTACTTTTCGTATTCTCTTTTAATTTACAAAACACTAGCTTTTGTGTATAGGCCTAGGCCTAAATTGACAGCTCATTTGATTAGTATGTAGTCGATTCCGAATCAATAAGGGAGTTTGAAAGTAATCTTGATAAAGCATGGGAAGACAAGATTTGAAGTTTGATTATAAAACAAAAATACAGAATAGTAAAAATGTTGCGTCTGCTACCGCCGCCGCCAACACCGTGAACGACCGCAGCAGTGCAAGTACTGGTACTGAGCTGGATACACAGGCATAGTTTGCCTTTTTCCAGAGGATCTACAGTAAGAAACTGTAAGAAATTAGCCATTTTTGAGTTAGCCTACAGAGGTTAGATGATGATGATGTTGAGGGATAGCCTTAAGTATCGGCCCCTCGTTGGTCTTCTTACACCTTCCCCAGTTTTGTTTCTTCACTGTAGATGTATTATTTCTTCATCTTCTTACTGGGGTCCTTATTTTCTATAAATTTGCATGTTTTCCAAAGTATATTATATATATTTTTTTGTTTTTTTCTCTTAGTATTAATCCTTTTCTTGTTACACTTTTCTTACTTTCCTTACTTTTTTCTTCTTTCTTACTTCCTTTTACATTTTTTTATAAATTTATTTTTTATAAATTTATAAAACACTTTAGCTCTCCAAATTTTTCCTGTACACGTTCTTTATTTTCTTTTCTTTCGTCAAGTTCTTTTATCCTCTTTTCTCTCCTTTTCCAACATCTATGTAAGTATTGTTTTATCTCTTCGTTTCCTTCTTTCTTGAATAGTAACTCTCCTCTTAGTTTTTCAGTGTCTTGGATATATGTTACGAATTCTGACCGGTAACAGGACAATTCGACGGTGCGCCAGTTCGGCGATGCCGTCGAAACGTCCAATCTCGCGATCGTCGAAATGTCTCTGTCAGAATCGTCGAATCGTCCAATAATACCGGCGAACCATCTAATTGTGCTAATTGTACTGTTCAACCTCTTGGAGTTCATGTCTCATGCTAAGGGATATTTTCAGACTTTTATAATAATTAAGAAAGTTCCACAATTCCTTCCTAAACTGTTTATTATCGTCGAATGATAGACAATTCAACTTTAATGTCACAACGCGTTTGGTTTGGGTTATGAATAGTGAAAGTTTGAAGCCTTGTGTAATACATATAATTTGGCATTTTGTGTTTATTAACTTTGGGTCATATTATGTTCTATTTGTGTGTGTGTAGAATTAGAACCATCGAAGCCTTAATTCGAAGGTTTAACTGTTTCGAAATTGTTTCTCGATTCTGCAGCAAAGTCCGAATGAAGAGGAATAGGACTAAATACATATTCATAATTTTTCAATTTATAAACTTCTCCAGTCGAGTAAGAACCTAGGCTACCTATTAGTCAATACAACCCCAGTAAAAACCTGGAATAACAATAGATATACTGTATAGTTGCAATTAGCACATCTATATTAAACATAAAAATATTATAAGTAGTCAACAAATACAGTTGAAAATATATACTACCGGTACATAGTACAAAAATGAATAGGCGGGTGCCCAACCCCGAAAGGGGTTGAAATAGGGGAGCTATCCCCCCGCCAAAGGTGGCTTTCTAGGGCCTTTCCTAGCTGATGCTGAGAGGATTGGGTTCTAGTCATGTGGTGATGGGCTGGTCTATCAGAGTGAGAGCTGAGCAATCTCTGCCATACCCATAACTTACTCTGACTGTTCCTTTAACTTATATATTTTCTAGATCTCAAGTGATGGCGTCTATTCCGTGGATTGACCTCCCAATCTACCAAGATTGGAAGCCAAAGCGTCACATTTTTCCCTTGCCCCTCAACTTTCTCTTCATAATTGCTGAGGGGCACAGGGCCCTGAGTGGGGCTTTGGTTTCCCGGGCGTTTCCGCACCGTCTTCAGCTCCCCGCCATGGAGTGGCTTCGGTCACCCAGGCTTTATTGTGGTCGGCGGGGAGGGTTCTGTGGGGGCACTCGGTTATGGCCTTGGAGCTGTTTGGCCAGGCAGCTTGGGGAACAAAAAAAAAAAAATAAATAAATAAAAATAAAAATAAATAAATAAATATTTAGGGTATAAGACGTTTCGACGGTACCGTCGAACCGTCCAAATAGCACCGGCGAACTGACACACCGTCGAAATGTCCTGTATTCATTCTGACCAACCGAGAATGAACGGACGGTAAAAGTTTATCACCAACCATTTACGAGTTTTTCAGGTAATTTGTTGTAGTTGTTTTTTATTTTTTATTTGATATACAGTGTTGTTTAATACTTAGGACCGTCGCATTTTAGTATTTTCAACATTAGCCTAACCTAACCGAAAACTAACATGTCTCGCCGACGGTCTAAACCCAGCTCACGTTCCCTGTTTATGGGTGAGCGACGGTCTAAACCCAACTCATGTTCCCTATTTAATGTGTTTATGGGTTCGAGACGGTCTAAACCCAGCTCACATTCCCTGTGTAATGGGTGAACAATCCATCAGTTTCTCGTATTTCACTTATAGTGATTTTGCGACAGTAATTACATGTACACCAACAAAGTATCGTTCATGAAAGTGATAAAACACTGATAATCATCGATGGGGCCCGTATCTGGTTGGTCATAAACTAATACCGAACGGACTTTAACAAAAAATTGGGAAGGATGTATTATCCACGCGTACGGTCGTAGCGCACTGAAGTTAGTTACCGGTACTTATTATTTTTTACAGTTTCCTTGTTGGCGCTTCATATCGATAAGTAGGCTAAGTAAATAGTTATAGTTATATATAGCTACATTTTATGTATTCAAGATACAGTACAAATTTAATACGTAAAAACAGCTAGATTTTACCGATTCACTTCATATCAATAGGCTAGGCCTAAGTAATAAGTAAATGGTTATAGGCTAGTTACATTTTACCAATTCAGGATACAACTCCAAATTCCAATACCTGTACGTAAAATCAGGTAGATTTTACCAATTCAAAATGAGAGAAGTCCTATCGTGACGAGATAGCATTTCACTGTAGGCTATATTTTTTGCCTGGGAAACAGTAAAAAGTAAATAGGCCTAGGCTAAGTAACTAACTTCGGGATGGATGTAGTGTCCGGGCGTACGATCGTCATGTTTACTGTACAAGTGTACATAGGTCGATCGCCGCAGTTAAGGGGACCGCCCGTACTTATCACCGAAACTACCACTAATTATGTCTCAATATTTGAAGGCTATTATAGAATATAGGTTTGACTCCTGTAAGGAGATAAAGAAAACCTAATATTTAGTAGTGGCCCCGTAATCATTGACGAACATGCCTATTACATAAGGCATCCTCTTCAAACACTAATCCGCCGTAGTTTTGAATCTACCGCGCAGAGCATTTAAAAACTGAGGAGCCTTCATCATGAGCGCACGCGACCTCACTCATGGCTTCAGTCATTATGAATTGGGTTCTCACTACGAAAAAACTTCGTAAAAAATAAAAATAAAAAGAAAATAAGAATAACTATCTAATAAGCTTTCCATCATATCGTGGATGTACTTATGTGGATCTCTGACCAGACGCTGATTCAGGTGTCATTCCTCCTTCACTGACATATCAAGTAAACCAAAATCCTCAATACATCAACGAATGGGAAGGGGACGGTCGGGAGGGCCCCAGTCGTCAATGATTACGGGGCCACTACTAAATATTAGGTTTTCTTTATCTCCTTACAGGAGTCAAACCTATAATTTATTAGTGGCCCCTCCATCATTGACGAACATGCCTGATTTCTAAGACTGGAGGGGGACATTCGTAATCATATCATAACTCTAGAAAAGCAGATAATAAAAACAACCACATAGTATTCTTACTTTTGAAAAATATATTTAAACATGGCGTAGGCCGAAAATATACAAGAAAAAGGGGTTCAGGCAGGTGCGTGCTTCAAAGAAGCCTGCCTGACAAAAAATGGGTAACCCTGAAGATTCTGAACACAGATCTGTAGTTACAAAGGCACCCCACTCAACGAGTGGTGACAAAAATAACAAGTTATAAGTTTATATGTGCACATAATAAACCCCAAAATAAACTTGGAGATAAATTGCAAAGGATCTCCATTGTTCTAATATTAAATTGCTTTCGCAGCTAAAACTACTATAACAACACCGTTGTTTTGTACTTAACATTGTACTAGCACAATTTCTCGCTGAGAAATTTTCATATCACATTTAACCTTAAATTGTATCACAGCTCTCATACTCCGGCGGGGTCTAGGGTGTTCTATGTCAACTGACTGCACCCCCCCCCCTTCCCGTGAAAGTAAACAAAAGTGACTGCAGGGCCACCTAGACCCTCTGCCTTAAAGCTATACATGGTAAGGAAGGTTTGTCTAGAGCAACTGACAAGTATCTAGACAGAAACGTATGATTAGACGCCCACAACTGAGTGGACGCGATATCTTCTACTGAAAATTTTTTCAGGAAACGTAAAGAGGCTGCCCATTTGCGTAAATCGTGGGCCCGACCCACAACGCCGGGATTACTCTCTTTAATGACTTCAACCAGAAGAGAGGCTAATCGCCGTTTAAGTAAGCGTTTACCCGTACTTGCTACCCATAAAGCACCTTGGGGGTTTCGAGGAGCTACTCTCAAATATTTGGTTAGAGCTTGCACTGGACATAGATTATGATGCACCTTTCCCCTTTTTAACGCCGGCACCGTGAACTCAGAAAACACGTGTGCACTATGCTCATTCTTGGCTACAAAACCTGGGGAAGGTGCAATGTAAATACTGTACATTCATTAAGTCTACCAAACCTAAGGCAATTAGGTGTGTTGCTCATCGCCGCCAGCTCAGACACTCTGTTTCCGGTGGCCAAAGCCAAAAGGAAAACCGCCTTTTTTAAGAGTAATGCAAAGTCTGCAGTATTTTGGTACAGACGAGAATGAAGTAAAGACAAACCTTTGTCCAGAGACCAAGTAGGCATGAGCTGACGGGGAGGTGGGCGGAGTTTAAAACATGCTCTCATAAAACCTGTTTCCTCCGCTACCGGTATGGAGAGACCTGTAAGGTCGAAAAAGGGCACTCTAATCGCAGTTAAGTGATTTTTTAATGTTACCACAGATAAACGTTTCTGCTCAAACAGATAATTCAAATAATTAAAAACTAATGCCACTGAGGGTACAGTTTGTTCTGTTCTAATGATCCAAGAAGTAAAGGCTTGCCAATGTGATTGATACTGTCGTTTCGTAGACTGAGTATATTGATTGAGTAATTTATTGGTCACATCTCTACCGTATGGTGCTAGCCACTTGGCCTCCTGAATGTCCATAATGCAAAAGTCAGCGAGGTCGCTAGGTTGCCAATCGTGTCTAAGTGGAAATACCCGACCGGGAGCGATACCGGGTCCGGGCACCACGTTTTCAATTGCTGGTACCACAACTGCGCCGGCCACAGGGGCGCGATTAGCGAGACTAAGCCTCGATAATCTCGTAGTTTGTTCACTACGTGGCACATTAGTGACGCATCTGGCGGCGGAAACAGATAGATGGAGCTCCATCTGTTCCAGTCTGTCACTAGGGCGTCTGGCCCCCCTGCCGGCGTTTTCGCCCGGCGGGTGAGGTATAGAGGGAGTTTGTGAGTCTCCTCGGACGCAAATAGATCCACTTGTGGATGGGAGAGCTCTGCAATCATTAGGTTGAAAATGGGTTGCTTGAGCTCCCATTCTACTGTCGTGCTCTGTCTCCGGGACAGAGCGTCTGCCCAGACGTTCGCTACGCCTGGGAGATAAGATGCGTGAAGATAAATATCTAGTCTGTTGGCTAGGGTAAAAATCTCTTCCGACACGTTTAGCAACCTCCTTGACCTCGTTGACCCTTGTTTCTGAATACAGTGAACTGCATTCAGATTGTCCATTCTGAAGGCCACCGACTTGCCCCGTAACGTGAGCCTGAAGGAAATACAAGGGGACTAGTAATTCTTTGACATTGATGTGAGAGATTTCTAAGTGGGACCAAAGCCCCTGACCCTGGTGCCCCTGATTTGACTGAAATCCCCACCCTATTGTGCCTGACGCATCCGTGTCTACCCATACCGTTGGTGGAGGAGAGGTCCATGACATTATTGAGTGCAACGTTTCCCTCTTTGCCCAGACCGCTAGTAAGGTGTGGATTAATTTCGGGATGGGCCATAATTTTTCCCGCCGGTAAGAGCGGGAAATATTTGTTGCCTTCCAATATTAATCGTTTTACTTTCAACCGGCCCAACTTGACAGTTAGTTGAATCCAGTTGAGAGAGCCGACCAGAGACTCCCATACCCTCCGCGTCGTAGTTAGACTGTGAAGAAACCTGAACAGTTTCCTGCGAAACCTGTTGCGATTGTCCACACTCTGACTCAGAGTGAGAGCGGCGGTGTCCCAGACCAGCCCTATCCACTGAATTACTCGTGAGGGAACAAGGTTTGACTTTACCAGATTTACCTTGAAGCCTAGAGTTTTGACATGATTTAAAATGATATTGACATATTTTATGCATAATTGTTGTGTCTCTGCCACCACCAGCCAGTCGTCTAGATACCACAACACTCTGATCCCCTGTTTTAACAATGGCATCAGGGCTTGCCGGACTAGTTTTGTGAATAATCGAGGTGCTAGGTTCAAGCCGAACGGCATTCTCTGAAAAACAAAATTTTGGTGCCTGATCCGTAAGGCCAAAAACCTTTGAAATCTTTTGTTGACCGATACGTGCCAATAGGCGTCTGTCAGGTCTAGTGAACACATCCAACCTCCCGGCGGAAGTGTTAGCCTGATTTGGTGTACTGTTAACATTCTGAAAGATTCGTTGTGAATGTGAAGGTTCAGATAAGACAGGTCGACGACCGGCCTCATCTGAACACTGTCCCTTTTGGGAACCAAAAATAGTTTGGACGTGAATACAGGGTAATTTGGGGGGACCGGGATGATGACATTCTTGGCAATCATTTCCTGGACCAGTGACTCCACCTCTAAAGAAACAAAATTCGCCGTTGTCGGCTGACGTAAGCGAGGTCGCCGGAGCCACTGCCAAGTGATGCCTTTGCGTGCCACCATCCGTGCCCAAGTGTTTAATGGCCATGCTTGGTGACACGTTCGGAACGACCCAGTTAGCAGACAAGGGTTCGCCGGCTGTACTACCCTCGGGTCCTCCGGCCTTAAGGTTGGCACCGGGAGTGAGAGAGACTTTAGTTTTTTGATGGTGGGGTTGGTGGTGCTGGACGCTTTGCCGGCTGGCTGGTGTTGGCCGAAGACTGGCCCTGACCTGGCTTATTCTGGCCGCGTCCTCTCTGACCTGAAAACCTACTCTGTCTATGCCTGTACTGACCTTGGGGGGAGTGGGAGGACTTAGGCGGAAGAAAGGGTTTAGATCCCCCTGGCTGAGCTTTAGCGGTTGGCCTGGGTTTGGGGAAGTTAAATGCAGGTTTCTTAGAAGGGGTGGGACTGTGCTTAAAGGCCTGTGCCATATTGAATACCGTTCGCCACACTTCAGGGGACATTAAAGAGGGAGTAAGCACTGGTGACATAACCACCTGATTCGTAATGCGATCAGGTAGCTTGCGAACTAAAGACATCCTGAGATCTTGTCGTGCTCGTACCGCCTCAAGCAAGGCGGTGCGTATGTCACCCAAGGATTGGATTGACGACTGGAGAATCAGTCGCCGGGATAACTCAACCGATCTTCTGGCATCCGCATCTGCGATTGCCTGAGTGGACCGTAGTAAAGACTTAGCCACCTGCTGAGACACTATGTACTGCGAGAACAGGCGAAAAGCTTTCCCCCGTAGCCTAAATTCTCTGTCTAGGTGAGTAGGGGTAGGGGTAGTGAACGGGTCTTTCAGCTCACAAAGATTAATCTTAGGGGCAGCTAGAAAAAAACAAAGCTGACGGGACTCCGCCGGCAGAACCCACCGGCATGGAGAACCATGAATGAGTATCTTGAGGGATCTGGTGGGAAGATTTAGAAGTAAATGTGGTTGCAAAGTTTTGAGCCTCTATCTCCCAATCTACCCAAGGTCCTGGACCCAACTGCCCCACCTTCAAAACTGGATTAGCTGCGTCGTCTGTGACGGTCTGTAAATCTAGTTCAGGAGTGAGAGCTGACAGAGTCTTAATATCATTAAACCCATCCAGCTTAGACCAGTCTGAAAATAGTTTTGAAGCTGAGGCAGGGGGTAAAGCTGGCTTAGTAGCATACACAAAATAGTCTTGGTGATAATAACTAGGTATAGCCTTGATGTTTACGTCCAGTACATTACCCAAAATATCCAAGGCCCTTAATTTCTTTGACTTATTGCCCTGGATGACCCACTCACGCGGTACTGGGAGTTCCCCTGACAAGGTAGGTTGGGCGAGCTCTGGTTTAGTGGGGGTCAAAAGGACCCATGACTCGTCTGGCCCATAAAGCAAGGGCATAGCTACCTTTCTGAGAGGCGCCTTGTCTAGAGGGGGTGGATTGACATCCGTTATGACCCTGACATTTGAAGTTGTCAATGCCGCCGTAGCAGGCCTAGTGATCCCTGATGTTAACAGAGTGGGAGGGTTAGGGATCTTAGATAAATCAATCGAAGTCATCAGAGGCCGTACCGTAGAACTTGTCGTGGGAGCCCCCAAGTCCATTGTGGGGTTTTCCTGTTGTTGGCCAAAAAATTTAGATAAAGCATGAGTAAGCAGCCCATTAATTTCTTGCGCCGTAACAAATTGGTTTGATGATGAACTTACAGGTGAATCATTAATATCCTGCGCGGCGTCTAAGCCTGAGCCTGACTCTTGCCCTTCCATCTCCGAAATTATTGAAACTTCGTCTTTCTCCTCCTGATCCTCCTGAGAAGATCCCGCCGAAGCTGGGGTACCTTGTTGCCAAGATAAGTCAGGAATAGAGGATGGGATCGCCGCGTCCCTGTGGACATCAGCTACTGTGTGACTCGTTTGAGTCGGACGTGGGTGGTCAGACCATGGTTGAGCAAACCGCCAAACACCGAGGCCCTGGCCTACGCTCTCTTGGGAGTCTGAAACATTCTCAATTACTGAACCCCCTGAACTTTCCAATTCCAGGGTTAAAATATTAATTGGTAAATCCTCTCTAGGGACAGGCGCCGCACTGGACCCTTGGGCCTTAACACAAACTCTGTCTGGGGTACATACATACATACATACATAACATTTTAAGACTGAGTGTTCCACACATAAGTGCAGTTTCAGTCTCTTGTCCTAATGGCGGCGTTCCAGGCAACCCTGTTAAGGGCTGCTTCACTTGTCAAGTTCTTGGATTTGAGATCGGCGCGTATAGTCCGATCCCAGGTCTTCCTCGGTCCACCCCTTGGTGCAGCTCCCTCCACAATCACAGACCTGCATTTTGTCACCCAATTTTGTTCATCCATTCTCTCCACATGTCCATACCATCCCAGTCTACTTGTACGCATCACCTCGCTAATACTCTTTATACCTAAACGTCTCCTCAGCTCAACATTTGTTATTCTATCCTGTAGCCTGGCCCCACACATCCATCTCACCATTCTCATCTCATTACGCTCCATTCTGTTGACATCCTCTACTTTAACGGCCCATGTTTCTGAGGCATACGTCATTGCACTTCTAACACATGAGGCATACACCTTTCCCTTCAGGGGGAGAGGCATTCTTTTCATGGTCAGGATTGGCATCAATTCTCTGAACTTCCCCCAGCCACACCTAATTCTAGCAACAGTGGCAGCCTCGGCCCCACCACCGGCAGAGATGGTATCTCCTAGGTAACAAAACTTGTTCACCAGCTCCAAAGACTCATTTCCAAAATTCACAGCCACAGGATCATCACTTAACACAAGCTCGCCTTTGCACACTACGCACTCAAATTTCTCTATTTCTGACTTATCCTTCGGCAGGGGCCCCTTTATTCTACTACAGCGCTTACTCCCATGGTGTACCCAACATCGACAGATGCTACATTGAATTGAGTTAACGCCCACTCCCTTTCCACACACTGCACATGGGTATGCACCGCTCTTTTCCACATTGCCTCGTCTCAAACTACAATGCATAACCTTGGTTTTGTTAATATTGACTCTTAAACCCTTGCTCGCCATGCCCTCTCTCCACTTTCTGAATTTGGCCTCAGCATCCTGCATACTGTCAGCTATTAGGACTAAATCGTCTGCATAAAACAGTTCCAACGGGAGTCCGCCTCTAAAAACTCTAGACAGCGCCTCCAAGACCATAATAAAGAGGAGGGGGCTTAACACTGAACCCTGATGGACTCCAACACGGACTGCGAATTCATCACTCAGTACACCTTTCACCCTCACCGAACTTCGCGAATCCTCATACATCTTCATTATCACACGCACCAGCCACTCTTCCACACCAAGTTTCCTCATAGCCCACTGTACAACATCTCTAGGTACCCTATCAAAGGCCTTCTCCAGGTCCACAAACACAAAGTAAAGATCCCTGCCTTTTAGTAGGTATCTTTCCTGCATCTGCCTGACTATGAAGATAGCATCGGTTGTACCACGTCCTGGCATAAAACCAAACTGCATATCATCAATAGAGATGCTTTGCCTGATCAAACCCTCAAGGACTCTCTCACAGACCTTCATGATTTGGTCAAGCATTTTCAGGCCCCTATAATTTCCTCTATCTAGCGCATCCCCTTTTCCTTTGTATATATTTACTATTACACTTTTGAGCCAATCCTCTGGGATTTTCTCATCTTTAATAATGGTGTTTATCAACTCAGTGACTAAGTTTACACCAATCTCCCCTGAGGCTTTTATCATCTCAGCGACAATGTCGGAGCAACCTGGAGCTTTACCGTCCTTCATTTTATTGATTGCGTCGCTCACTACAGCTGGTGCTATCAAAGGAGGGGGCCCAGATATTGGTTTTTCGATACTAAGCTGTTCCTTATCCCATTCAAACTCTACATTTAGCAATCGTTCATAGTGTACCTTCCATGCTTCTCTGATTTCATTTTCTGCATACACAATCTTCCCATTATCATCTCTAACACACTGTTCACCTATAATATCCCTACTGTCATTTTTAACTCGCCTAGCTAGGTTGAAGATCCCATTGGGATTGTCAGTGTTACACACTTGTTCGAGGACCAGGTCCTTAATGCGATTTTTAGCATTGTAAATAACTCTTTTGGCAGTTCGTTTAGCTGCCTGGTATTCCTCCCTGCTGCCTCCTTTCTTCCATGCTTTGAAGCATCTCCTTTTCTCTTTCACAGCATGTTCTACCTCATCGTTCCACCACCAAGAGGTCTTATTCCTGGGGTGACCCTTTGTTTTCCCACAGACTTTGTCAGTGGCAGCGATAAGGCTATGCTTAAGAAAGTTCCATTGGCTATTTACATCGTTAGGCCTAGCTTCCTTATTTCTATTCATTTCCTCCAGTTCATTATGAAACCTATCCCTAACTTCCTTGTCCTTCAGCAGCCACACCTTCCTTTTGGGTATGTAAACCTTCTTGCGCTTAGGATCTCTGTATAAGCTCATGTCGCACACAAGTAGCTTATGCTGGGGGATACATTCTTCGCTCGGGATGACCTTTACATCTCGAACTAGTTTCCAGTCTTTCCTGTTAACCAAGAAGTAATCTAGAGGTACGATGAGAGGCACTAGAAGTTGGTGAATGTAGAGAGGACTTTCGTTTATGGGAATCCTTTTTGGAGGATTTATGGCTACGGTGTGACCGTGAACTACTCTTTGATCTGGAGGATTCATCGCCGTGACCACTGGTGGAACCTTCCGTCCTACTCTTCTTACTCGCCGGTGAAGAGGCACGACTAGATGACTGGCGTCCGAGAGGTGACCTAGACCGAGATCTCGCCCGAGACGAGGAGGCGGACGCCGGGGGTGTAGGCTCTCTTGGACGTTTTGGTGTAGCAGCAGAAGATACAGAACCCTGACCAGTCTCCGCCGGCTTATGACTTGTGACTCTAGAGGAACGTTTAGGGGGAGGGTGTTCGAAGAGCAATCTATCCCAAAGAGGGACGTTGTCACATTGAAGTGATTTATGCGCAACAATGGTAGTGTAGGCTGACATCTGTTGCCTAACTTCTCTTAACGCTACTGCCGCGGTCTTATCATTGTCGCAAAGGACCTTTACAGCTAATTGGGAGCAAAAAGAACAATTACGCATTACCCAGAGACCCCTTGAACGGTCTAGACATTTAACACACCTTATGCAAAGAGTATGCGCAAAAATAGGGATACCAGCACAAGCAGGGGTAGTGCATAAAGCAAAGACTGGGGCCACGGTAGCCATGACAGAGACTGGTGGGGGAAAACTACCGCCGGGTCTGTATTGGTCCGCCGGAGCCCAGCTCTGGAAAAAAAAATTTTTCCAGGAATTAATGCTCATAAGGTTAACCCAACATGTTCGCACACAAGTGTTAATAACCCACCGGATAACGAGATGTAATGACACAACGATCACAGCTCGCTACGCGGCGGGGTTCAGAATATCTAAACAAATCTTTTTAAAGAAAGTGAAGAATACCCTCTGACATAATATAACGGTCCAGCATGGCGATTATAGTCTTTTTTGGTGGTGACTGTCTCAAGATTCAATTTTGGAACAAAAGCAACCCCCCCATAAAGACGCCGGCCCTTGAAATATTTTAGTAGAATAACACAGGGCAGGCTGATACGAGATCTGATGTCTAACGAATTGTCACAAAAAGATCGCCGTAAGTTTGAAGGCGGCGATACCTAATTGTATCACTAAATTAAGTGGTTAAATCGAAAATTAATTTGTAAATTCCTTAGTTCCTCCACCTAGGAGCACCCGCCGGGTGTGAAAAATCGATGTTAACCCTAATTGAACCTTCAATCGCCGTAAGTGTAAAGGCGGCGATACACATAGTATCACTTAAAAATGGATTGGTTAACTAACTGAAAGACTTAAGTCGTTCATCCCACCCTACTCAGGTACACCCGCCGGGTGAGATGTCCAAACGTTAACCCCATAAGTTCCTGTCCCCACTTCTTTGTAAAAGATCGCCGGGGAGGAAAGCCTTAAACAACAGCTAGGTTTTTCATGTGGTTTGTAAAACCGGGTAGAAAAACTACATAACGTATGTTCGCATGAACAACGTTTTATAGATGGGTACAGCCATCCCGCCGGGAATCAAAGGAGGCCTGAAACCAGGCACCCACAGAGACGCAGTCCTGGAGAGCCACAGACACCCCATCGCCGGGGACACAAGCCAGTGTTAAAACCACGTGTGGCCCAACACGGCTCTCGGCCGGGTTTTTTTCATGGTGAAACCGAGAAAAAACCCGCCGGAAGGAAACCCACCCCGATCAGACACCATCTGAACGTACAACTGACACGAGGAAGCCACGCACGACTAACCTAAGGTCACACAATAATCCGTGGAATTAGCCAATACACAACTAAACCAGGAAACAAATATAGTCCGAGGAATTAGCCAATACACAACTAAAACCCGGATACACATGACACAGTAGGGCATATTTATAAATAATAAACAATAACACTTGTACATGTGGCAAAGCTACGAGCGGCTGGCTAGGCCTAAGTAGACGGCATAAGAAATGTT
Source organism: Paralithodes platypus (assembly GCA_032716605.1). NCBI lineage: Eukaryota > Metazoa > Arthropoda > Malacostraca > Decapoda > Lithodidae > Paralithodes > Paralithodes platypus. The sequence continues at coordinate 53,770,251 of CM064518.1, forward strand.
GAAATATACACAAAACACTGGAAATATCACAACAGGAACCACCGCCAACACACCACTGTAGCAAATACTTCCGGCAAAGGGAAGACTGACTTGGGACCCAGAGTCACTAAGTGAAGAAAAATACGCTGGGAACGTCAGTAAGCAAAGCTTACCTCATCAGAAAGATAAAAGGCAGCAATAATTAACGCGTAATGAAAGCCGCCTGCATCACAAACTAACTCAACTGTGAAAAAGTTCACATGTCCACAACGGGACCACGAGGGTACATCCGAAATAGATGCCCCACACACACGACCCAAAATACACTGCACTGCGGGCAACCAGCCCAGGACACTCCTGCTACGCCTATCCTAACCTTACTCGATACATCCTGGAGTAAACAAATGAGAAAAAACTCACTAGGGACGCAATGAATGCGGAACCAGCGGAGCGTGGGGAGACACGTCCGGGCAGGCTGAGCGCAGAGCAGAGAAGGAGGAATGACGCCTGAATCAGCGTCTGGTCAGAGATCCACACAAGTACATCCACGATATGATGGAAAGCTTATTAGATAGTTATTCTTATTTTGTTTTTGTTTTTATTTTTTACGAAGTTTTTTCGAAGTGAGAACCCAATTCATAATGACTGAAGCCATGAGTGAGGTCGCGTGCGCTCATGATGAAGGCTCCTCAGTTTTTAAATGCTCTGCGCGGTAGATTCAAAACTACGGCGGATTAGTGTTTGAAGAGGATGCCTTATGTAATAGGCATGTTCGTCAATGATGGAGGGGCCACTAATAAATTAAGGATGTTGCAAAGATCATATTAAAATGTGTTTCAACCTCCGGAGATACATTATATGTGCACTATGTAAAGTACTTTAACCCGTTGAGCCCCGGCTAGTTATAATATTTTGTTCACCCCAGTCCCAAGCCATTTTCACTTATTTTTTTTTGTTTGCTAAAATGGAAGACAAGGATGAGAAATGAAAAAAAAAAAAAAAATCACCTCTGACATTTTTTTTTGGGGGGGGGGGGAGCCTCAAAAAAATTTGTTGAGCCAAAATGGAAGAGAATGGTGAGAAATGAACACAAAAATAAAAAAAAACTCATTTCGGTCATTTGGGGGGCGGGGGGGGTTTCAATAGTTCGTCTCCCCCGCATTACCACCCGCCCGGGAGCACTAGGGTAAAAACTGAGTATGGCATTGTATGGCATACATCCTAAGGAGTATCTCACATAAATCTCAAGCCTCTAGCTCCCATACGACCGGAGTAATGAAGGTTCAAAGTGGCGGTGAACTAGGGGTGTAAACTATCCCCACTAAGCCCACCACCACCAGCCGCGCGGCTGTCTCGGCCCGCTCACACCTACTGGCCCGGCTCCCACACACACTACGGTACCTCCCCCTCCTATTCTCCCGCCATTTCGTACCTTACGAGCCACGTAAGTGTTTTTTATATGTCGGACGCACGTGATGTGTCGCTGGGAGTTGGTGATCAAAGACTGCCGACGCAACACGTGCGACGCTGGGTCTCAACGGGTTAAAAACAAAACATCTCCCTATTGATGGCAGTGAAATTCTTATTAAGCCCCTTACTGTACTGTTAAAATATATGCTGATTTCAACGAGTCATGGGGGGGTGAGGGGGGGCAAAGCCCCCCCTCAACTCATCCTGTATCCAAAGGCAAAACAAAAAAATTACATTTACCCTGAAAATTACTTACATATGAGTGTTTTAAGATCGTTGGATAATGGGAGAAATAGCATTTTCCGGGGATTGTAATTAATGTCAACTACTGTATAATGATGAAAACTACCTAAAACCAAAAAGAAAAACCATGGGAAAATTAGTGGTAGTTTCGGTTATATTTTCCGACCGCCAGTATTTACTAGGGGGGTGACACTGAACTTTGTCCGATTTTAATGAGACTTTGCACACTTATAGAGGATGATGGAAGGAGTAACACATTCTCTTATTTTTCTCTCTAGGTAAATTAGTTCCTGAATTAGGGTGGAAATTAGTTCGAAAATACAAACAAAAGGATAGAATGTAGAGTTCGGGCATACCGCCAGCCTTGCTTACACTACGCGTAGTGGCGTCGGACCTTTGCCATCATGTTCCCGTCTATTTTGACTGCCTTTGGATACAATAATATGTTAAGGGCCCATACCCCTCCCCCCATGACATATTGTCATCATCATATATATTGCCAGCAGGGGGCAAATTACCGAAAAAATCACCGTCAAAATAGAGGCGAACTTAACCACGGCGATCGACAAATGTAAACATAGCGGAGGAGGCGTCAGACCTTTGCCATCATGTTCCCGTCTATTTTGACTGCCTTTGGATACAATAATATGTTGAGAGGGGGCTTTGCCCCCCCCCCCCCCCCCACATGACATATTGTCATCATCATATATACAGTATTGCCAGCAGGGGGCAAATTACCAAAAAAAAATCGCCGTCAATATAGACGCGAAGTTAACCGAGGCGATCGCCCTATGTAAACATGAGGACCATACGCCCGGAATCTACATCCATCCCAAACAAAATTCCGACACTGATAGGCTTGAAACTCAAGCACTGTACAATCTTTTCAGAGTGATCAGACAACACAGGACAGGTGGTTTTACAACTCGCGGCTCATTTTTTATTTATTTTTAATCTAATTGCGGAATTAGGTGACTCGGAAATTAGGTATTTATTTGGGATGGATGTACAGTACTGTAGTTTCCGGGTGTACGGTCGTCATGTTTACCTAGGGCGATATTATTGTATCCATTGGCATTCAAAATAGACGGGAACATGATTGCAAACGTCCGACGCCTCCCCCACCGCCGCCGCCGTCATGTTTACATTTGTCGATCGCCGTGGTTAAGTTCACGTTTATTTTGACGGCGTTTTTTTTCGGTTATTTGCCCCCTGCTGGCAATATATATGATACAGTAGTTAGTTATGTAGAGCAGATTAACCAGACCACTGAGCTCCATACGGAACTCTCATAGGTCTGGCCATATATATGATGATGACAATATGTCATGGGGGGAGTGAGGGGGGGCAAAGCCCCCCCTCTATATATTATTGTATCCAAAGGCAGTCTATATAGACGGGAACAGGATGGCAAGACTCCGACGCCGCTCCGCGTAGTGTAAACAAGGTTGGCGATACACCAGGGAACTACATCCTACCCATTTATTTTTTACTCGGTAGTTAGCTACCTATGCCAAAGGGCTGTGTCTCAATAATTCGGAAATGCAAAAAAAGGGCGAAAGATATTTATGGAACATTTCACCCGCTTTCCAACGGTATAAGTACCATCCTTATACGATCAGTAGTTACTGAGTTATTGTTGTTCAAAGGTTGAAAACTTACATTTCGAGAAAAAGGCTTGTAAAGTTCAGTGATGTCTTCACTCCAGTCTAATTACATATAACGTACGGTAGTACAGTATACATGTTCTCTATTTCGGTTTTAGGCATTTATATTTATTAGTGGCCCCTCCATCATTGACGATTATGCCTATTACATAAGGCCTCCTCTTCAAACGCTCATTTACCGTAGTTTGAATCTACCGCGCAGAGCATAAAAAATTGAGGAGCCTTCATCATGAGCGCATGCAACCTCACTCATGGTTCTGTCATTATGAAATTGGGTTCTCACTACGAAAAAACTTCGTAACAAATAAAAAATAAAAATAAAATAAGAATAACTATTCATAAGCTTTCCATATATTCGTGGATGTACTTGTGTGGATATTTGACCAGACGCTGACTTCAGGCGTCATACTTCCTTCTCTGCTCTGCGCTCAACCTGCCCTGACGTGTCTCCCCACGCTCCGCTGGTTCCGCATTTGCTGCGTCCCTAGTGAGTTTTTTCTCATTTGTTTACTCTGGGATGTATCGAGTAAGGTTAGGATATGCGTAGCAGGAGTGTCAGGGACGGGTTTCCCGCAGTTCAGTGTATTTGGGTCGTGTGTTTGGGACACCTATTTCGGGTGTACTCTCGTGGTCCCGTGGTGGACGCGTGTTACATTTTTCGCGGCTAGCTAGCCTAGTTATTTAGTTGGCTTTAACTACGCGTTATCAGGCTTCTTCTTATCTTTCTGATGAAGTTGCCTTATTGTTTGTTGACTGACGTTCCTAGCGTAGTTTTCTTCACTTAGTGAAGTTTTTTCTAGGTCCCGAGTCAGTGCTTCCCTCTCCCGGGAGTTTTTCTACGATGTGGTGATGGCGGTTGTTCCTGTTGTGATATGTTACAGTGCTTTTTGTTTATATTACGACGTGATTAAGTGTTATTTCCGTCTGCTTAGGCCTAGCCAGCCGCTCGTAGCTTTTTACATGTACAAGTGTTATTGATTTATGATTTAAATATGTAATACCGTGTCATGTGTGTCCTGGATTAGTTGTGTTTTGGCTTCATCCGGGGCCTAATTGTGTTTCTCAGATTGCATCTGGCTAGTGTGGGTTGCCTTTTCCGGCGGGTTTTCTCGATTGCTCCGAGAAAATCCGGCTGGTTGCCTTTTCCGGCGGGTTTTTTCGATTGCACCGAAAAAATCCGGCTGGTTGCCAAGTTTTATATCACGCGTGGTTAAAATAGGCTAGTTTCCCCCGGCGAGTGGTGGCCTGAGGGCTCTCCAGGACTGCGTCTCTGAGGTGGAGCCTGTGTTCAGGCTTACTAGGTGTTTCCCGGCGGGATGGCTATACCCGTTTCACTAGGTGTTCATACGGACACCGGTGGAGTATAGTTTTTCCTGTTTTTTGCAAAGCCATTGAAAAACTAGGCTGTTTTGTTTGTTTGGTCTTTCCACCCCGGCGATCTTTTGCAAAGAAGTGGGGATAGGAACAATTGGGGTTAACATTTAAATTACTTTCACACCCGGCGGTTGAACCTTGGGGAGGTGGGATTAACCCTTAAAAAGCGGCTCACCACATAAGCCGAGTTGAAAAAACTGGCAAAAAACGGGTGAAAAAAGGGTGGAAATCGAGTGAAAATAGGTGGGATAGTAATGATCCATACGTCCGACATCTGTGGCCTCCCGGCCCACACTAACTCCAGTTCCCCCACCGCGCGGGAGGATGACAGTGTAACCAATAGTTCGCTAAAAGTGAGCAAGGTAGCAATATCAGCTAAACTTCCATCTTCGAGGTAACACTGTCAGTGCTCCACGAGTGCTACGTAGCTGTATGTGGCGTCATTGTGTAGCGATTTCCACCTAGTTTTTGGCGCAATACAGTTCCTTTCATACTGATGGTTGATATAGCAGTCAGAATGGCCTGAAAAGGCCCAAAACGGCCACAGAGGACCCGCTAGACTAGGGTTAACAGATTTGCAATTCGGTGGAGTTAGCCAGACAATTGAGGGATGCAATTGGGTATCGAGGCCTTCAAAATACGGCGATCTATGAAGGCTTCGAGGGAAGTCAGATAAAAAACGTTTAAGATAAGCTTACCTCCTTTTTAACTGCGATATAATAAGGAGGCCGGCGTCTTAATATGGGTTTCCGGTGGCCAAAAATACCACTGGGAAGACTGCGTCATTTATAACGACATGCTCGTCTCTATATTTTGTCGGAGAATGTGCTTAAATCTTTTGGACAAGTAAAGATATTCTAAAACCTTTACATAAGAACCTACAGGGTAACAAGAGGTAATAGTGGTGTATTACGTCTTGTTGCCCGGCGGTTCATTAACACTTGTGTTAGAACATTTTGGGGTAACCTTATGAGCATTAATTCCTGGAAATTTTCTTTTTTCCAGGGCGGAGTAACAGAGGACCAGAAGGAGCCCGGGGGTGGGTTAGCTCTTCCCAGTCTCTGTCATGGCGCCACTAGACCCTGTTTTTGCTCTGTGCCTAACACCCTCTTGTTCAGGGATCCCTATTTTTGCCCATACTCTATGCATCAGATGCGTCAAATGCTCGGACCGGTCAAGGGGTCTGTGGGTGATGAAGAATTCTACTTTTTGTAGTCAATTGAGTACTAAAGTCTTACAACAAGATAATTTGGCCGCGGCGGTTGCATTGTGCGAGGTCAAACAGCTTTTATTTACTTATGCTACGTCAGTGGCTCATAAAGCCCTGCAGTGTGATAACGTAGTTCTGTGGGACAGATTGATTGCTCAGTATCCCCCACTTAAACGTCCCCCTTCTAGAAGTAAAGTAAATGTGCGTAAGTCGACTTGAGACTGGGCAGGCTACAGTGCTTACTCTCTCCTCCGGCACATCTAAGAGACCTCGAGAGCCGACACCCCCGGCGACAACTTCCAAGTCAAAATCGAGGTCCAGGTCAAGGTCTCCCCTCCGACAGCAGCCACATAGTCACTCTACTTCCCCTGCGAGAAAGAAGTGCAAGGAGGAGAAGACCAAGGATAGTCCTAGTGGTAAATCAAAGTCGAGGCGAAGTCACAAGTCTTCTAAAAAAGATAATCATGTACGAAAGACCTCCAGGCGTTCGCCGGAGCCTCGTACCTCGCTTTCTGCCTCTACTCCTGACATGTCTCATATGTCCAATCTGACAGGTCGGGAGTGGAGTCAGAGACTGTGGTGGGGGATATACCGGCGGACAAAGTGTCACCTAATATTATTACCAGTTCACATATACCAGCTTTAGAGAGTTCTACCAGCAGTTATAACCCTCTAGAGGGCTCAGTAGTTGGTGTGGTACCTAGCTCACAAGTGAGTTCCGGCCAAGACCGGGGAGTTTGGAGGTACTCCCAGCCATGGCGTGACGGTTCACATCATTCTTATGCACCAACGGTAGTGGCAGACGTCCACCGGGACGCTGAGATCCCACCGTCCATCCCGGACTTAACATGGCAGCATGAGGGGGTCCCGGCTTCGGCGGAATCCTCTCCTGAAAGGCCGGGGGAAAGGGATGAGGGTTCTATAATTTCTGAGATGGAGATTCAAGAGTCAGGTTCAGTGATAGACGACTCTCAGAGTAGGAATGATTCGCCACAGAGTTCATCCTCTGCTAAATTTGTCACAGCTGATGAAATTAATGGGTTACTAGCAACTGCACTAACAAAGTTTTTTGGTCAGCAGCAGGAGACTCCCACAGTTGGTTTGGGAGCTTCCACGACAGCATCGAATGTCCGACCTCTGGCTACTTCTATTGCTGTGGCACAAAATTCCGCACCCTCCCCCTGTATCACCTATTATGGTTACTAGGCCAACTTTGGCGGCACTGACTACTTCCAATGTGAGAGTAGTAGCAGATGTAAATCCTCCCCCTTTAGAAAAAGCGCCGGTCCGAAAGGGAGCTATGCCCCTCCTATATGGGCCAGATGAGTCATGGGTAACTGTTCCCAGCAAAGCCAGAGGTAGCACAGTCCACTATGTCGGGGGAGCTTCCGGTACCACGTGAGTGGGTAATTCAAGGGAATAAATCTAGAAAGTTACGTGCTTTAGATATTCTAGGGAATGTACTTGATGTTAATATTAAGGCCATTCCTAACTATTATCACCATGATTATTTTGTGTATACTTCTACTCCCTAGAAGTTCTACTCCCTACTCCCTGCGTCAGCTTCAAAACTATTTTCGGACTGGACCAAGCATGACGGTTTCAATGATATAAAAGCACTGTCAGCTCTAACACCAGAGTTAGGTTTAAAGACGATCACAGACACAGCCGCAAATCCAGTTTTGAAGGTGGAGCAGTTGGGTCTGGGTCCTTGGGTGGAATGGGAAGTGGAGGCTCAAAACTTTGCAACGACTTTTACCTCTAAATCTTCACACCAAATTCCACAAGAAAGCCATTCTTGGTTCTCGATGCCGGTATTCTCTGCCGGCGGAGTTCCCTCTGCTTTATTTGCATTTTTAGCTGCCCCTAAAATTAATCTATGCGAACTTAAAGATCCCTTTTCCACACCGTCCACTGCTCACCTAGACCGGGAGTTTAGACTACGTGGGAAAGCATATAGACTGTTTTCCCAGTATATTGTCACACAACAGGTAGCGAAGTCAATGCTCAGATCTGCTCAGGCAATCACGGAAGTCCGAAAGGCTATCGAACTATCTAGACGCTTGCTACTCCAGACTTCTATACAGTCACTGGGGGATATCCGTACAGCCTTGCTAGAGGCGGTGCGGGCACAACAAGATCTAAGGATGTCTCTCGTGAGGAAGCTCCCGGATAGGATTGCAAATCAAGTAGTTATGTCCCCTGTTCTAACTGCCTCTTTAATGTCCCCGGAGGTGTGGAAAATAGTGTTCAACATGGCTCAGGCCTTTAAGCACAGTCCCGCCCCATCTAAGAAACCTGCTTTCAATTTTACCAAGCCCAAACCAGTCGCAAAAGCTCAACCTGGTGGGGCAAAGCCCTTTCATCTGCCTAAGTCCTCTTCCACCCAAAGTCAGGCTCAGTACAGATACAAGCAAGGAAAGTTTTCAGGTAATCATAAAGGACAGAAGTATCAACGACCAGGCCAGGGCCCGTCTCCGACCAAACCCGGCCAGTCATCAAAGCATACACCACCACCACCACCATAAAACTAGGGTCTCTCTCACTCCCAGGGCCAGTCTTAAGGCGGGTGGATCAGAGGGTAGTCCAGCCGGTGAACCCTTGTCTGCTAACTGGGTCGTTCCGGGCGTGTCATCGCGCATGGCCATTAAACATGGCGAGGATGGTGGCACGCAAAGGCATCACCTGGCAGTGGCTCCAGCGACCTCGCTTACGTCAGCCGACAAAGGCAAATTTTGTTTCATTAGAGGTGCAGTCACTGATCCAAGAGATGATCGCCAAGAATGTCATCATCCCGGTCCCTCAAAATTACCCAGTATTTACGTCCAAACTCTTTCTAGTGCCCAAAAGGGACAGTGTTCAGATGAGGCCGGTCGTAGACCTGTCTTATCTGAACCTCCATATTCACAACGTTTCCTTCAGGATGCTGACAGTGAATCAAATCAGGCTAACACTTCCGCCGGAAGGGTGGATGTGTTCTTTAGACCTGACAGACGCGTACTGGCACGTCTCGGTAAACAAAAGGTTTCAACGATTTTTGGCATTACGAATAAAGCATCAGACTTATGTCTTTCAGAGGATGCCGTTCGGATTAAACCTAGCACCTCGCTTATTCACGAAATTGGTCCGGCAAGCCCTGATGATGTTAGAACAAGGAATCAGGATTTTGTGGTATCTAGACGACTGGCTGGTGGTGGCAGAGACGGAACAGTTATGCATCAATCATGCCAACATAACATTAAATCATGTAAAATCTCTAGGGTTCAAGGTAAACCCGGTAAAGTCAAACTTTGTTCCCTCACGAGTGGTCCAGTGGATAGGGCTGGTCTGGGACACAGCTGCTCTCACTCTAAGTCAGAGTGTGGACAATCGGAACAGGTTTCGCAAGAAACTGTTTATGTTTCTTCACAGTCTGACTACGACACGGAGAGTCTGGGAATCTCTGGTCGGCTCTCTCAACTGGATTCAACTAACTGTAAAGTTGGGCCGGTTGAAAGTCAAACGTTTAATATTGGAGGGCAACAAATTTTTTCCACTATTGCCGGCTGAAACGTTATGGCCCATCCCAAAATTAATACACAGCTTACTAGCGGTCTGGGCGAAGAGGGAAACATTGCACTCGGTCATGTCATGGACCTCTCCTCCGCCGACGGTATGGGTAGACACGGATGCGTCAGGAACGATAGGTTGGGGCTTTCAGTCAAACCACAGGCATCAGGGTCAAGGGCTTTGGTCCCATTCAGAAACCTCCCACATCAATGTCAAAGAGTTACTAGTCCCTTTGTATTTCCTTCAGGCTCACGGCTCTACTTTACGGGACAAATCGGTGGCCTTCAGGATGGACAATCTGAATGCGGTTCACTGCATTCAGAAACAAGGGTCAACGAGATCTCGGAAGTTGCTAAACGTGTCAGAATTTTTTTTTTTTTCTAGCCGGCAAGCTGAACATTCATCTTCACGCATCTTATCTCCCAGGCGTAGAAAACATCTGGGCAGACGCTCTGTCTCAGAGACCGAGCACAACGGTAGAATGGGCGCTCAAGCAAAACATTTTCGACCAAATGATTGCGGAGCCTTACCGTCCACAAGTGGATCTGTTTGCGTCCGAGGAGACTCACAAACTCCCGCTGTACCTCACCCGCCGGACAATAACGCCGGCGGGAGGACCCGACGCACTGGTGACGGACTGGAACATGTGGAGTTCCGTTTATCTGTTTCCGCCACCAGACGCTTCTCTAATGTGCCACGTAGTAAACAAACTACGGGATTATCGGGGCGTAGTCTCGTTAATCGCGCCCCTGTGGCCGGCGCAGTTGTGGTACCAGCAATTGAAAACGTGGTGCCCGAACCCGGTGTCGCTCCCGGTCGGGTATTTCCACTTAGACACGATTGGCAACCTAGAAACCTCGCTGACTTTTGCATTATGGACATTCAGGAGGCCAAGTGGCTAACACCGTATGGTAGAAACGTGACCGATAAATTCATGAATCAATATACCCAATCTACAAAGAGACAGTATCAATCGCACTGGCAGTCCTTTACTTCTTGGATAATTAGAACAGAACAAACCGTTCCTTCGGTGGCTTTGGTTTTTCATTATTTAAACTATCTGTTCGAGGAGAAACGTCTATCTGTAGTAACATTAAAAAATCACTTAACAGCAATTAGGATGCCATTCTTTGACCTTACAGGTCTAACCATACCACTAGCGGAGGAAAAAGGTTTCATGAGAGCATGTTTTAAACTCCGCCCACCTCCCCGTCAGCTCATGCCTACCTGGTCTCTTTGTCTTTACTTCATTCCCGTCTGTACCAAAATACTGCAGATTTTGACTTACTTTTAAAAAGGGCAGTTTTCCTTATGGCTTTGGCTACCGGACACACGGTGTCTGAGCTGGCGGCGATGAGCAACACACCTAATTGCATACGGTTTGGTAGGCTCAATGAGTGTATTCATTTTGCACCTTCCCCAGCGTTCATCGCCAAAAATGAACACAGTGAACATGTTTTTTCCGAGTTCACGGTGCCGGCGTTAAAAAGGGGAAAAGTGCACCATAATTGATGTCCAGTGCAAGCTCTAACCAAATATTTGAGAGTAGCACCTCTGAATCAACAGGGTGCTATTTATTAGTGGCCCCTCCATCATTGACGAACATGCCTATTACATAAGGCATCCTCTTCAAACACTAATCCGCCGTAGTTTTGAATCTACCGCGCAGAGCATTTAAAAACTGAGGAGCCTTCATCATGAGCGCACGCGACCTCACTCATGGCTTCAGTCATTATGAATTGGGTTCTCACTACGAAAAAACTTCGTAAAAAATAAAAACAAAAACAAAATAAGAATAACTATCCAATAAGCTTTCCATCATATCGTGGATGTACTTGTGTGGATCTCTGACTAGACGCTGATTCAGGCGTCATTCCTCCTTCTCTGCTCTGCGTTCAGCCTGCCCGGACGTGCCTCCCCACGCTCCGCTAGTTCCGCATTCGTTGCGTCCCTAGTGAGTTTTTTCTCATTTGTTTACTCCAGGATGTATCGAGTAAGGTTAGGATAGGCGTAGCAGGAGTGTCCTGGGCTGGTTGCCCGCAGTGCAGTGTATTTTGGGTCGAGTGTATGGGGCATCTATTTCGGATGTACCCTCGTGGTCCCGTTGTGGACATGTGAACTTTTTCACAGTTGAGTTAGTTTGTGATGCAGGCGGCTTTCACTACGCGTTAGTTAGTGCTGCCTTTTATCTTTCTGATGAGGTAAGCTTTGTTTCTGACGTTCCCAGCATATTTTTCTTCACTTAGTGAAGTTTTTTCTGGGTCCCGAGTCAGTCTTCCCTTGGTCGGAAGTATGTGCTACGGTGGTGTGTTGGCGGTGGTTCCTGTTGTGATATTTCCAGTGTTTGTGTATATTTCAACTTTTATTATGCCGTCTACCTAGGCCTAGCCAGCCGCTCGTAGCTTTGCCACATGTACTAGTGTTATTGTTTATTATTTATAAATATGCCCTACTGTGTCATGTGTATCCGGGTTTTAGTTGTGTATTGGCTAATTCCTCGGACTATAATTGTTTCCTGGTTTAGTTGTGTATTGGCTAATTCCACGGATTATTGAGTGACCTTGGGGTTGTCGTGCGTGGCTCTCCTCGTGTCTCTTGTTGTTCAGATGGTGTCTGTTCAGGGTGGGTTGCCTTCCGGCGGGGTTTTCTCGGTTTCACCATGAAAATCCCGGCCGCGAGCCGTGTTGGGCCACACGTGGTTGTTAACACTGGCTTGTTTCCCCGGCGTTGGGGTGTCTTATGGCTCTCCAGGACTGCGTCTCTGTGGGTGCCTGGTTTCAGGCCTCCTTTGATTCCCGGCGGGATGGCTGTTCCCATCTATAAAACGTTGTTCATGCGGACATACGTTATGTAGTTTTTCTACCCGGTTTTACAAAAACCACATGAAAAACCTAGCTGTTGTTTTAGGCTTTCCTCCCCGGCGATCTTTTACAAAGAAGTGGGGACAGGAACTTATGGGGTTAACGTTTGGACATCTCACCCGGCGGGTGCACCTGGGTAGGGTGGGATGAACGACTTATGTCTTTCAGTTAGTTAACCAATCCATTTTAGTGATACTATGTGTATCGCCGCCTTTACTCTTACGGCGATTGAAGGTTCAAATTAGGTTATATATCGATTCTTCTCACCCGGCGGGTGCTCCTAGGTGGAGGAACTAAGGAATTTACAAAATTCGATTTCGATTTAACCACTTAATTTAGTGATACAATTAGGTATCGCCGCCTTCAAACTTACGGCGATCTTTTGTGACAATTCGTTAGACATCAGATCTCGTATCATCCTGCCCTGTGCTATTCTACTAAAATATTTCAAGGGCCGGCGTCTTTATGGGGGGTTGCTTTGTTACAAAATTGAATCTTGAGACAGTCACCACCACCAAGAGACTATAAGCGCCATGCTGGACCGTTATATTATATCAGAGGGTATTCTTCACTTTCTTTAACAAAAGATTTGTTTAGATTTTCTGAACCCCGCCGCGTAGCGAGCTGTGTTTGTGTCATTACATCTCGTTACCCGGCGGGTTATTAACACTTGTGTGCGAACATGTTGGGTTAACCTTATGAGCATTAATTCCTGGAAATTTTCTTTTTTTCCAGAGCTGAGCTCCGGCGGACCAATACAGACCCGGCGGTAGTTTTCTCCCACCAGTCTCTGTCATGGCTACCGTGGCCCCAGTTTTTGCTTTGTGCACTACCCCTGCTTGTGCTGGTATTCCCTATTTTTGCGCATACCCGTTGCATAAGGTGTTAAATGTCTAGACCGTTCAAGGGGTCTCTGGGTTATGCGTAATTGTTCTTTTTGCTCCCAATTAGCTATAAAGGTCCTTTGTGATAATGATAAGACCGCGGCGGTAGCGTTGAGAGAGGTTAGGCAACAGATGTCAGCCTACACTACCATTGTTGCGCATAAATCACTTCAATGTGACAACGTCCCACTTTGGGATAGATTGCTCTCCGAACACCCTCCCCCTAAACGTTCCTCTAGAGTCACGAGTATTAAGCCGGCGGAGACTGGTCAGGGTTCTGTATCCTCTGCTGCTACACCTAAACGCCCAAGAGAGCCTACACCCCCGGTATCCGCCTCCTCGTCTCGGGCGAGATCCCGGTCTAGGTCTCCTCTTAGACACCAGTCATCTAGTCGTGCCTCTTCACCGGCGAGTAAGAAGAGTAGGACGGAAGGTTCCACCAGTGGTCACGGCGAGGATTCCTCCAGATCTAAGAATAGTTCGCGGTCACACCGTAGCCATAAATCCTCTAAAAAGGATTCACATAAACGGAAGTCCTCTCGACATTCACCAACTTCTAGTGCATCTCTTCGTACCTCTACCCCAGACAGAGTTTGTGTTAAGGCCCAAGAGTCCAGTGCAGCGCCTGTCCCAAAAGAGGATTTGCCACTTAATATTTTAACCCTGGAATTGGAAAGTTCAGGGGGTTCAGTAATTGAGAATGTTTCAGACTCTCAAGAGAGCGTAGGCCAGGGCCTCGGTGTTTGGCGGTTTGCTCAACCAGGGTCTGACCACCCACGTCCGACTCAAACGAGTCACACAGTAGCCGATGTCCACAGGGACGCGGCGATCTATCTATCTATCCCAGACTTATCTTGGCAACAAGGTACCCCTGCCTCGGCGGGGTCTTCTCAGGAGGATCAGGAGGAGAAAGACGAAGTTTCTATAATTTCGGAGATGGAAGGACAAGGGTCAGGCTCAGGCTTGGACGCCGCACAGGATACTAATGATTCACCTGTAAGTTCTTCATCAAACCAGTTTGTTACGGCACAAGAAATTAATGGGCTGCTTACTCATGCTTTATCTAAATTTTTTGGCCAACAACAGGAAAACCCCACAATGGACTTGGGGGCTCCCAAGACAAGTTCTACGGTACGGCCTCTGATGACTTCGATTGATTTATCTAAGATCCCTAACCCTCCCACTCTGTTAACCTCAGGGATCACTAGGCCTGCTACGGCGGCATTGACAACTTCAAATGTCAGGGTCATAACGGATGTCAATCCACCCCCTCTAGACAAAGCGCCTCTTAGAAAGGTAGCTATGCCCTTACTTTATGGGCCAGACGAGTCATGGGTTCTTTTGAACTCCTCTAAACCAGAGCTTGCCCAACCTACTTTGTCAGGGGAACTCCCGGTACCCCGTGAGTGGGTCATCCAGGGCAATAAGTCAAAGAAATTAAGGGCCGTGGATACTTTAGGTAATGTTCTGGACGTAAACATCAAGGCTATACCTAGTTATTATCATCAAGATTATTTTGTGTATGCTTCTAAGCCTGCTTTACCCCCTGCCTCAGCTTCAAAACTATTTTCAGACTGGTCTAAGCTGGATGGGTTTAATGATATTAAGACTCTGTCAGCTCTCACTCCTGAACTAGATTTACAGACCGTCACAGACGACGCAGCTAATCCAGTTTTGAAGGTGGGACAGTTGGGACCAGGACCTTGGGTAGATTGGGAGGTAGAGGCTCAAAACTTTGCAACCACTTTCACTTCTAAATCTTCCCACCAGATACCTCAGGATACTCATTCATGGTTCTCCATGCCGGTGGGTTCTGCCGGCGGAGTCCCGTCAGCTTTGTTTTCATTTCTAGCTGCCCCTAAGATTAATCTTTGTGAGCTGAAGGACCCGTTCACTACCCCTACCCCTACTCACCTAGACAGAGAATTTAGGCTACGGGGAAAAGCTTTTCGCCTGTTCTCGCAGTACATAGTATCTCAGCAGGTGGCTAAGTCTTTACTACGGTCCACTCAGGCAATCGCAGATGCGGATGCTCGAAGATCGGTTGAGTTATCCCGGCGACTGATTCTTCAGTCGTCAATCCAATCCTTGGGTGACATACGTACCGCCTTGCTTGAGGCGGTACGAGCACGACAAGATCTTAGGATGTCGTTAGTTCGCAAGCTACCTGATCGCATTGCTAATCAGGTGGTTATGTCACCAGTGCTTACTCCCTCTTTAATGACCCCTGAAGTGTGGCGAACAGTGTTCAATATGGCACAGGCCGTTAAGCACAGTCCCACCCCTTCTAAGAAACCTGCATTTAACTTCCCCAAACCCAGGCCTACTACTAAAGCTCAGCCAGGGGGATCTAAACCTTTTCTTCCGCCTAAGTCCTCCCACTCCCCCCAGGGTCAGTACAGGCATAGACAGAGTAGGTTTTCAGGTCAGAGAGGACGCGGCCAAAATAAACCAGGTCAGGGCCAGTCTTCGGCCAACACCAGCCAGCCGGCGAAGCGTCCAGCACCAACCCCACCATCAAAAAACTAAAGTCTCTCTCACTCCCGGCGCCTACCTTAAGGCCGGAGGAACCGAGGGTAGTACAGCCGGCGAACCCTTGTCTGCTAACTGGGTCGTTCCGAACGTGTCACCAAGCATGGCCGTTAAACACTTGGGCACGGATGGTGGCACGCAAAGGCATCACTTGGCAGTGGCTCCGGCGACCTCGATTACGTCAGCCGACAACGGCGAATTTTGTTTCTTTAGAGGTGGAGTCACTAGCCCAGGAAATGATTGCCAAGAATGTCATCATCCCGGTCCCCCCAAATTACCCTGTATTCACGTCCAAACTATTTTTGGTTCCCAAAAGGGACAGTGTTCAGATGAGGCCGGTCGTAGACCTGTCTTATCTGAATCTTCACATTCACAACGAATCTTTCAGAATGTTAACAGTACACCAAATCAGGCTAACACTTCCGCCGGGAGGTTGGATGTGTTCACTAGACCTGACAGACGCCTATTGGCACGTATCGGTCAACAAAAGATTTCAAAGGTTTTTGGCCTTACGGATCAGGCACCAAAATTTTGTTTTTCAGAGGATGCCGTTCGGCTTGAACCTGGCACCTCGATTATTCACAAAACTAGTCCGGCAAGCCCTGATGCCATTGTTAAAACAAGGGATCAGAGTGTTGTGGTATCTGGACGACTGGCTGGTGGTGGCAGAGACACAACAATTATGCATAAAACATGTCAATATCATTTTAAATCATGTCAAAACTCTAGGCTTCAAGGTAAATCTGGTAAAGTCAAACCTTGTTCCCTCACGAGTAATTCAGTGGATAGGGCTGGTCTGGGACACCGCCGCTCTCACTCTGAGTCAGAGTGTGGACAATCGCAACAGGTTTCGCAGGAAACTGTTCAGGTTTCTTCACAGTCTGACTACGACGCGAAGGGTCTGGGAGTCTGGTCGGCTCTCTCAACTGGATTCAACTAACTGTCAAGTTGGGCCGGTTGAAAGTAAAACGATTAATATTGGAAGGCAACAAATATTTCCCGCTCTTACCGGCGGGAAAATTATGGCCCATCCCGAAATTAATCCACACCTTACTAGCGGTCTGGGCGAAGAGGGAAACATTGCACTCAATAATGTCATGGACCTCTCCTCCACCAACGGTATGGGTAGACACGGATGCGTCAGGCACAATAGGGTGGGGATTTCAGTCAAATCAGGGGCACCAGGGTCAGGGGCTTTGGTCCCACTTAGAAATCTCTCACATCAATGTCAAAGAATTACTAGTCCCCTTGTATTTCCTTCAGGCTCACGGCCCGGCGTTACGGGGCAAGTCGGTGGCCTTCAGGATGGACAATCTGAATGCAGTCCACTGTATTCAGAAACAAGGGTCAACGAGGTCAAGGAAGTTGCTAAACGTGTCGGAAGAGATTTTTGCTCTAGCCAACAGTCTAGATATTTATCTTCACGCATCTTATCTCCCAGGCGTAGCGAACGTCTGGGCAGACGCTCTGTCCCGGAGACAGAGCACGACAGTAGAATGGGAGCTCAAGCAACCCATTTTCAACCTAATGATTGCAGAGCTCTCCCATCCACAAGTGGATCTTTTTGCATCCGAGGAGACTCACAAACTCCCTCTATACCTCACCCGCCGGGCGAAAACGCCGGCAGGGGGGCCAGACGCCCTAGTGACAGACTGGAACAGATGGAGCTCCATCTATCTGTTTCCACCGCCAGATGCGTCACTAATGTGCCACGTAGTGAACAAACTACGAGATTATCGAGGCTTAGTCTCGCTAATCGCGCCACTGTGGCCGGCGCAGTTGTGGTACCAGCAATTGAAAATGTGGTGCCCGGACCCGGTATCGCTCCCGGTCGGGTATTTCCACTTAGACACGATTGGCAACCTAGCGACCTCGCTGACTTTTGCATTATGGACATTCAGGAGGCCAAGTGGCTAGCACCATACGGTAGAGATGTGACCAATAAATTACTCAATCAATATACTCAGTCTACAAAACGACAGTATCAATCACATTGGCAAGCCTTTACTTCTTGGATCGTTAGGACAGAACAAACTGTACCCTCAGTGGCATTAGTTTTTAATTATTTGAATTATCTGTTTGAGCAGAAACGTTTATCTGTGGTAACATTAAAAAATCACTTAACTGCGATTAGAGTGCCCTTTTTAGACCTTACGGGTCTTTCCATACCGGTAGCGGAGGAAACAGGTTTTATGAGAGCATGTTTTAAACACCGCCCACCTCCCCGTCAGCTCATGCCTACTTGGTCTCTGGACAAAGCTTTGTCTTTGCTTCACTCTCGTCTGTACCAAAATACTGCAGACTTTGCATTACTCTTAAAAAAGGCGGTTTTCCTTTTGGATTTGGCCACCGGAAACAGAGTGTCTGAGCTGGCGGCGATGAGCAACACACCTAATTGTCTTAGGTTTGGTAGACTTAATGAATGTATTTGCATTGCACCCTCCCTAGGTTTTGTAGCCAAGAATGAGCATAGTGCACACGTGTTTTCTGAGTTCACGGTGCCGGCGTTAAAAAGGGGAAAGGTGCATCATAATCTATGTCCAGTGCAAGCTCTAACCAAATATTTGAGAGTAGCTCCTCGAAACCCCCAAGGTGCTTTATGGGTAGCAAGTACGGGTAAACACTTACTTAAACGGCGATTAGCCTCTCTTCTGGTAGAAGTCATTAAAGAAAGTAATCCCGGCGTTGTGGGTCGGGCCCACGATTTACGCAAATGGGCAGCCTCTTTACGTTTCCTGAATTTTTTTTCAGTTGAAGACATAGCGTCCACGCAGTTGTGGGCGTCTAATCATACGTTTCTGTCTAGATACTTGTCAGTTGCTCTAGACAAACCTTCCTTACCATGTATAGCTTTAAGGCAGAGGGTCTAGGTGGCCCTGCAGTAACTTTTGTTTACTTTCACAGGAAGGGGGGGGGGTGCAGTCAGTTGACATAGGACACCCTAGACCCCGCCGGAGTATGAGAGCTGTGATACAATTTAAGGTTAAAATGTGATATGAAAATTTCTCAGTGAGAAATTGTGCTAGTACAATGTTAAGTACAAAACAACGGTGTTGTTAGAGTAGTTTAGCTGCGAAAGCAATTTAATATTAGAACAATGGAGTTCCTTTGCAATTTATCTCCAAGTTTATGTTGGGGTTTATTATGTGCACATATAAACTTATAACTTGTTATTTTTTTGTCACCACTCGTTGAGTGGGGTGCCTTTGTAACTACAGATCTGTGTTCAGAATCTTCAGGGTTACCCATTCTTTGTCAGGCAGGCTTCTTTGAAGCACGCACCTGCCTGAACCCCCTTTTTCTTGTATTTTTTCGGCCTACGCCGTTGTTAAATATATTTTCAAAAGTAAGAATACTATGTGGTTGTTTTTATTATCTGCTTTTCTAGAGTTATGATATGATTACGAATGTCCCCCTCCAGTCTTAGAAATCAGGCATGTTCGTCAATGATGGAGGGGCCACTAATAAATTATAGGTTTGACTCCTGTAAGGAGATAAAGAAAACCTAATATTTAGTAGTCTTCCAAATTATATTTTGAAGAAAGTTCAGTCTGTTCTTAACAGGGCCGCAAGACTAATTTTTGGTGTTCCACCTAGAACTCCTACTACATCTCTTCACATAGAATTGCACTGGCTGCCAGTAAGAGCAAGAATAGAATTTAAGTTGTGTTTGGTGACTTTTAAGGTTCTCAAATTTGGTGAGCCTAGGTACCTTGCGGAGCTGCTCAGGCACCCACCGGCACACCATGGTGTAGTTGTGCGTCATGACAATGACCCTTTTCGTCTTGATGAACCAAGGGCTTTCCAGCAGTCTTCTTTCTTTGAGAGGTCATTCTCCTACATGGCTCCGAGGTTGTATAACAGGTTGCCGCTGTCCATGAGACAACTGAGTTCTGTTGAATGCTTCAAGAGACAACTTAAGACTTTTCTCTTTGAGAGAAGCTATGATCTTGAGAGAGGTGTCATGACAGATGGCTATAGAGTTTAGGCTATTTTGCCACTGCTAGTGATTGTTAAATGTGTGTTGTATATGAGCCTTCTTTTGATGCATTGATTTTTGTTCTTTTTTCTTTCTCTTTTCGAGCGCTAGTGAATTCTTCGGAAAAATTGGCGCTTATGAGAAATAAGTAACATGCTTATTATTATTATTATTATTAGTGGCCCCGTAATCATTGACGACTGGGGCCCTCCCGACCGTCCCCTTCCCATTCGTTGATGTATTGAGGATTTTGGTTTACTTGATATGTCAGTGAAGGAGGAATGACGCCTGAATCAGCGTCTGGTCAGAGATCCACACAAGTACATCCACGATATGATGGAAAGCTTATTGGATAGTTATTCTTATTTTCTTTTTGTTTTTATTTTTTACGAAGTTTTTTCGTAGTGAGAACCCAATTCATAATGACTGAAGCCATGAGTGAGGTCGCGTGCGCTCATGATGAAGGCTCCTCAGTTTTTAAATGCTCTGCGCGGTAGATTCAAAACTACGGCGGATTAGTGTTTGAAGAGGATGCCTTATGTAATAGGCATGTTCGTCAATGATTACGGGGCCACTACTAAATATTAGGTTTTCTTTATCTCCTTACAGGAGTCAAACCTATATTATGGGTAGCGAGTACGGGCCAACGCTTAATGAAACGAAAACTAGCTTCTCTCCTAGTCGAAGTTATTAAAGAGAGTAATCCCGGAGTCGTGGGAAGAGCCCACGATTTACGCAAATGGGCGGCCTCTTTGCATTTCCTTAAGAATTTTTCTGTTGAGGACATAGCGTCTACGCACCTGTGGTCCTCTAATCATACGTTTTTGACTCGATACCTTTCAGTAGCTCTAGACAGACCTTCCATGCCATGTATAGCTTTAAGGCAGAGGGTCTAGGTGGCCTCTCAGTCACTTATTGTTTAAGTTAAGAAAAGAGGGGGGGGGGGTGCAGTCAGTGTAACATAGGACACTCTAGACCCCGCCGGAGTATGTGTACGGAGCATACGAGCTGTGATACTGTATATAGGTGTTGTGATATAAAATTTCTCTGTAGTATGCATTTATTATGTTCCTTCCAACAACCAACTATACTCCTAAAATCGATTAATGAAATTTTACAAACACATGTGGCAGTCCGTGGATTCGAATCCAGGATGCTCACACCGAAAATCAACACCTTATGCATCGCACCACGAAGACAGTTATTACCGGGCACTCCTAGAAATACTTAGAAATTTAATTTTTTGACCCTAGACCATGAAAGTAGACCTAATTCGAAGGTATTTTTGCTTATGATTTTTTTTTCTCATTTTTGCATATTGAATTAGCAAATCGAGGTTAACGAAGTGATCATATATGGTCAAGTGCCGGTCTAGGGTAAAAATAATCTTGAATTATGCTATATTGAAAATGTAAATTTAAGGTAAACAAAATACACAGAATAACAGTTATATCATTATATTACCCAAAAATAAGCGTTTTTTTTTTATAAGTATATAAATAGATTATATATGAATATTTTAGTTTAGGTACTTTTCACAACCCAGACACTGTCTGGTACCCCATGAATAATTAATTCCAAAAAACAAATTGGGCATAGGTTCCCCCTGAACAAGTAATTCCAGCAACATTTGGGCATAGCTTCCCCATGAACACAGAATTCCAGCAACATTTTGGCATAGGTTCCCCATGGACAATGAATTCCAGCAAAATTTGGGCAGAGGTTCCCCCTGACCAATGAATTTCAGCAAATTTTGGACATAGGATCCCCATGAAAATTGGTATTTCTTTATGTGACAGTACTCATATCTCAAAAAAACTTCAGTATATGCCTCACAATATCAAAAATATATGTGAACTCACGAACATATTTGTGAACTCACTAAACTTACCAAACTCATATTTATTTCACTGTACACTTATGAGGAAATAATAGAAATCGGTCATTTATTTCTATGTTGAACATTCTAGAATCCCTACCCAAGTTGTGGCCATGCTGGTTTGGGTAACTATCATCAAAGTTATATGGTTTTATGTAACTTGGGAGTACAACCCCTTACTGGGCGAAATGATCATATTTAGTAATTTCAATTCTATAGGCTACCGGGCGTAAGTCCATATATGATCACTTGGGCTTTACCCCTTACCGGGCGCATGTCCATATTTGATAATTCACTTTTTCGCTATCAAATTTCACCAATTTCCGTATGTTCCACGTAAATGACAACTATATCAGGTTATAGTTGTTGTTGTTGTTGCTGTTCCCCAAGCTGCCTGGCCGAACAGCCCCAAGGCCCCGAGCAAGGCCAAGGCCATAACCGAGCGCCCCCACAGAACCCTCCCTGCCGACCACAATAAAGCCTGGGTGACCAAAGCCACTCCATGGCGGGGAGCTGAGGAGGGTGAGGAAACGCCTGGGAAACCAAAGCCCCACCCAGGGCCCTGTGCCCCTCAGCAATTATGAAGAGAAAGTTGAGGGGCAAAGGAAAAATGTGACGCTTTGGCTTCCAATCTTGGTAGATTGGGAGGTCAATCCACGGAAGAGACGC
Organism: Paralithodes platypus; assembly: GCA_032716605.1. NCBI lineage: Eukaryota > Metazoa > Arthropoda > Malacostraca > Decapoda > Lithodidae > Paralithodes > Paralithodes platypus. Next base: position 53,792,547 of record CM064518.1, read on the forward strand.
CGTCACTTGAGATCTAGAAAATATATAAGTAAAAGGAACAGTCAGAGTAAGCTACGGGTATGGCAGAGATCGCTCAGTCCTCACTCTGATAGACCAGCCCATCACCAGTCAGGTTATAGTACAACTATTCAACTGCATAATATCAGATTATTATCAACTTACCGATATTACGTGATGAGCTAGGGTCGAGGGCGTCAAGAGAAAAATCGCTGAGATCCTACTTTCTTCATGTCTGGCCTGCAACTGAACTTCGAGTTGCTCTCAACCAATACTGAGATGGCATCAGCTCTTACACCATACCCACGTGAGTAGCCTGATCATCGGTGATTGGCTGAGGCATGATGACGTGGTGGCAGACACACACCGGGCGGCTTGGGAGCGCCCTTTTGGATGCCCATTTAAGTTACCATATATGGTTCCTCGCCCGGTAAAGGGTTAAGTGGGGTGCCTTCTTAACTAGCAGATCTGTGTACAGAGTCTCAGAGTTAACCCTTTTTTATTCAAGCAGGCTTCTTCGAAGCACGCTCCTGCTTGTACCCCTTTTTTAATATATATGCTGTATAAAGTTTATGCGCAAAATATATCTTTTTTACAAAGTAAGAATACTATGTGGTTGTTTGATTATCTGCTTTTGCTAGAGTTATGATATGATTACGAATGTCCCCCTCCAGTCTTAGATATCAGGCATAATCGTCAATGATGGAGGGGCCACTAATAAATTATAGGTTTGACTCCTGCAAGGAGATAAAGAAAACCTAATATTTAGTAGTGGCCCCGTAATCATTGACGACTGGGGCCCTCCCGACCATCCCCTTCCCATTCGTTGATGTATTAAGGATTTTGGTTTACTTGATATGTCAGTGAAGGAAGTATGACGCCTGAAGTCAGCGTCTGCTCAAATATCCACACAAGTACATCCACGAATATATGGAAAGCTTATGAATAGTTATTCTTATTTTCTTTTTCTTTTTTATTTGTTACAAAGTTTTTTCATAGTGAGAACCCAATTTCATAATGACAGAACCATGAGTGAGGTTGCGTGCGCTCATGATGAAGGCTCCTAAATTTGTTATGCTCTGCGCGGTAGATTCAAACTACGGTAAATGAGCGTTTGAAGAGGAGGCCTTATGTAATAGGCATAATCGTCAATGATTACGGTGCCACTACTAAATATTAGGTTTTCTTTATCTCCTTGCAGGAGTCAAACCTATAATGTAAGTTTATATATTCATATATATTCATATATATTCATATACTGTATAAGCTTTCCACTAATATTTAGCACCAGGTAATTTTTTCGATACACAGACATACCACGACCGTCCCCCCATATTTGTCCCGTTGCGGGGTGCTACGGCGCCCGCTAAAGTTTGAAATAACATCGATTTAGACCAATTACCCATTGTTATTTTGCCTTGGGAGTTACCACACTGACTGATGACTGACGTACATTGATGTTTCTGGGTTTAGCTATATACTGTACAATATTCCAAATTCCATCAATTTTCACCCCCAACACTGGGCGGTCCCCTTAAGTTCGGCAATTTTTTTCTCGGTTATTTGCCCCCTGCTGGCAATACATATGATGATGACATTATGTCATTGGGGGGTGAGGGGAGCAAAGTCCCCCTCAACATATTGTATCCTTCTTCTTCTTTTGATGGAGTCGCTGTCCTCGCTTGTGTGCGAACAGCTCACCTATTTACCGGCTTCTCCAGAAAAAGCTAGAGCTAGATTAAGATATAGTTTAGAAAATTAGTAGTCATAGAAGGGATAGTTAAAGAAAAGTAATGAAGGAAAAAGCTTAAGCGGAATATTTTACTTTGTTGTAATCTCCCATTTACCGCCTTCTCCACCCTTCCCCCCTGGGGGTTTGGGGAATAGAATATGCCCCACGTGCCTTCTGCGTGTCGTAAGAGGCGACTAAAGAGGTTGGGTCGGTGGGCTTGCGACCCCCACCCGGAAAAAATATCTAAGCAAAGAAAAACGAACGAACAGCCTCGGATGCGGACGGAACCAACGTTGACGAACCACGACCGACTAAGGACATGCCTTCGGACATTCTGAGAATGGCTACGTGGAATGTTAGTGGCATGAATGATGGCACAAAAGAGAGAGAGGTTCTGGAAGTGTTAGTGAATGCCAGGCTGGATGTATGTGGAATGACAGAGACCAAATGGAAAGGTTCAGATGTGAGAGAGTGGGAGTGTGGAATGGGTGTGTGTGCTGGAGTGAGTGAAGAAACAGCGAGAGAAGGTGCATGTTTGTTTGTAAGTAGCAAATGGAAGGAATGTGTAAGAGAGTATGGGTCTGTGGGTTCAAGGATTGTGTGGGTGAGAATGAAAGTAGGAATACAAACGTGGGTGATTGTATGCGTGTATGCCCCGACAGAGGATATACTTGAAAGAAAGAAAGAGGAGTTCTGGATGAATGTGGAGGCGTGCCTGGAGAAGTTTGACAAGAACGAAAGAATATTTCTGATTGGGGATATGAATGGTAAGGTGGGTGATAGGAAAGTTGAGGGAGTGGTGGGAGGGTGGGGGGTACCATCAGAGGTGAATGGGAATGGTAGTGCACTTGTGGACGTATGTGTGGGGAGGAGGCTGTGGATAGCCAACACCTTCTTCCGACACAGAATGATCCACAGGTACACGTGGAAACGGATGTTGACGATGAAGGATAAGACAGTGGTGGAACGAAAGTCATTGATTGATTATGTATGTGTGGATGAACGAATGAAGAAATCTGTGATGGATGCTAGGGTGTATAGGGGTATTGGAGGGGGTCTGTCTGATCATTATGTAGTGGTAGCTAAGGTTAGGATACAAAAGAAGTGGGTGAGGAGAGCGGGAGGGAGGCGAGAGGAGGGTGGAATGGTGAGGAAGGTGGAGAGGTTGCAGGAGGAGGAAGTCAGGGAGGAGTACAGGAGAGCAGTGGAAAGACGACTAGGTGGGTTCGACCTGGAAGTTATGGAGGAAGTGGAGGAGATGAGCAAGGTGTTTAAGGATGAGATCTGTGCAGCATGTGAGGAGGTGTGTGGAGTGAGGAGAAGAGGGAGGGGAGTGAAAGGTACAGCATGGTGGACAGAAGAGGTAAGAATAGCTGTGGAAGAAAAGAAGAAAGCATATAGAGAGTGGTTGGATAGTAGAGGGAATGAAGATTCCGAGAGACAGAAACGAGCGAGGTACGTGGAGAGTAAGAGGGTGGTGAAGAGAGTAGTGAAGGAAAGTAAGAGAAGAGTAGATGAGGAATTTGGAAGGAATCTGAGTGTAAAATGGAGGGAGAGTAAGAAACTGTTCTGGAAAGAAGTCAAGAAAGTTAGGGAAGGTAGCAAGGGAAACAGTAAGGGTGTGAAAGATAAGAATGGGAGAATGCTAGCCGAGAAGCAAGAGAGAGTCGAAAGATGGAGGGAGTACTTCAGTGAGTTGCTAAATGAAAGGAATGAAGAGCCAGCAAACATAGCTGGATATGGTATGGGAGGGAGAAGAAGAGAAGTAGTGGAGGAGGAGGTGGGGATCAGGAGGTCAGAAGTGTGGGAAGCCATGAAAAGAGTGAAGTTGGGGAAAGCACCAGGAACAGATGGAGTGTGTGGGGAAATGTTGAGGTATGGTGGTGAGATAGTGATAGAATGGGTATGGAAAATGTGCAAACTAGCATGGGAGAAGGGGAGTGCACCCGATGACTGGAAGACTGGCATAATAGTCCCCCTATATAAGGGGAAATGGGAGTGTGTGGTAACCACCGAGGAATATGTCTTCTAAGCGTAGTAGGGAAGGTATACAGTAGGGTAGTGATTGAGAGAGTGAGAGTGAGAACGGAGAAATGGATAGGCGACGAGCAGGGAGATTTTAGGAAGGGAAGAGGATGTGTAGATCAGATTTTTACCCTGAATTGTGTTGTGGAGAAGTATCTGGAGAAGAAACAAAAGGTGTATGTTGCCTTTATGTACTTGGAGAAGGCCTATGACAGAGTGGATAGAGAAGGTTTGTGGGAAGTACTTAGAATATACGGAGTAGAGGGCAAGTTGCTGAAAGCATTGAAGAGCATGTATGAGGGTGCAAAGGCGGCAGTACGTGTGGAGAGTGAGCAGAGCGAGTTCTTTGACCTGAATGTTGGTTTGAAACAGGGGTGTGTGATGTCCCCGTGGTTGTTTACTGTATATATGGATGGAGTTATGAAAGAAATACTATCAAGAGCAGTGGATGTTGGTGTATCGCTGAAAAGGGAGGGAATTGAGTGGAAGCTACCTATACTGCTGTTTGCGGATGATACAGTTCTGATGAGTGATAATGAATGGGAGTTGCAGGGTCTGGTAAATGAGTTTGGAACAGTGTGCGAAAAACGGAATTTGAAGGTAAATACGGGGAAGAGCAAGGTTATGGTCTTCGAAAGGGGTGAAGTCACAGAGTGTGAGGTGAAGCTGAACGGTCAGGCTATGGAGATCGTCAACTCTTTTAAGTATCTGGGCAGTGTGTTGAGTAAAGATGGGACTATCGATGAAGAGGTGCGGGAGAGGGTACAACAGGGGAAGAGGGTTGTAGGAACGCTAAAAGCAGTAACAAGAAATAGGGTGGTCAGTATGGAAGTGAAGAAGTCCTTGCATGACAGTGTGGTAATCCCGACACTGACTTACGGAAGCGAAGCATGGACGTTGGTTGAGAGACTCAGACCAAGAGTGAGAGCAGTGGAAATGAATTACTTAAGGAGTGCGTGCGGAGTTACATGGAGGGATAGACAGACTAATGAGGAAGTAAGAAGGAGGTGTGGTGTGGAGGTAGATGTGCTGGAAAGTGTGAAAAGGAACAACTTGAGATGGTTCGGCCATATGGAACGTATGGAAAGCGAGAGAATGACTAAGAGGGTGTACGAGAGCGAGGTGGAGGGACAGAGGGGGAGAGGTAGACCGAATATGAGGTGGAAGGATGGAGTGAGGAACTACATGAACGAAGGCGGTGCTGGTTGGGGGGAGGGGCGTCGACTGACTGGGGACAGAGGTGCATGGGGGCGGTTCGTTCGTGGCCACCCTTTCGGGGATCACGGCATCAGGCAATAGATAGATAGATAGATCCACCCTTTCAATATATTTGTTCTCTCCTTACTGTCCCTCTTCTCCACCTCTTTGCTATTTAATCTAATTAACCCTTTCATGTTTTTATGACGCAGAGGTTGTCAGATTAGCAATAATAAATAGAGGTCTCTCACTCTTGTAAATACCTCTCCAAAATTAGTTTTCTGCCCACAGCTAACTAAAAGACAACTGCAGAGGTTGAAGTAACTAAACTAAAGGTTTCTAAATACCCCTGATGGTAACAAAGGCTTTAAAGTATCCCTAATAGGCTCAAAATTTTGTCAAAAACGTAAGAGGGTTAATCATCCTCCCCCTACTCTGATCACCTTCTCCAATGGCAGTCAAAATAGACGGGAACATGATCGCAAGTGTCCGCTGCCACCTCCACCGCCGTCATGTTTACATGGACGATTGCCGCGGTTAATTTCGCGTCTATTTTGACGGCGATTTTTTTTTCTCGGTTATTTGCCCCCTGCTGGCAATATATATGATGATGACAATATGTCATGGGGGGATGAGGGACAATTATTGTATCCAACGGCAATCAAAATGGTCTGGAACATGATGGCAAGCGTCCAACCACGTAGTGTAAACAAGGCGGGCGGTACGCCCAAACTCTACATTCTACCCCTAACTTCAGTGAGCTGGCTGGATGGGAAAATACTGGAACAAGTAGAGTGTTTTAAATATCTGGGAGGAGTGATAAGCAAGGATGCAGGTGTGGAAATGGAGGTAAAACAGAGTAAGCTATGTGAAGGAACGAAAGTTTTGGAGCAATGGGATGTACAGTATGTGGAAGGTGAGAAATCTCGGAATGAAAGCTATAAGTTAAATGTATCGAGGGATAGTTGTACCAATAGTGATGTAATGGCTGAGACAGCACAAGAGAGAAGAAAGCTGGATGTGATGGAGATAAACTGCTTGAGGAGTATCTGTAGAGTGATGCATAGTGATAGATTAAGGAATGAAGAGGTACGTCAGGAGAGTGGGACAGCAGGAACTCTTGTCGGCCAGAGTGGCCAGAAGATTGCTATGCTGGTATGGACATATTGAGCGAATGGGAGATGAAAGGCTTACAAAGAGAGTACAGATACAAGGGGAGGTAGAGGGGTAGGAAGACCTCTGTTGAGATGGAGAGATTGTGTAGTACAAGCGTTGGAAGATAGAGAGACAACTGTAAAACAAGCAAGAGAAGTGATAATAAATAGGAATGAATGGAGAATGCTTGTGAATAAATGTTTGATAACACGGCCGATTTTTGCGTATTTCCGTAGCATGTAGTCCTGTTTTTATCTCAATGTAAGATCTTAAGTATTGTACATGTGTAGCTGGTACATTGGGGTATACAATCATAGCATTAAAGAAATTAAAATACATTGCATATATTTATTATAAATATAATAAAGGTGTCCGAATTCGGACAGAATTTGGGACAATTTCGGACATGGATATAAAATACATTCATCGGACTAACCAGTGATACCAGTATAGATTCGGGCCTTTCAGGGTTCAATTTTTACATCTTTGAACATTTTAAAAGGATCTTATCACATGCCCTGAAAACGTAAAGACCATAAATACCATATCATAAGATATGACACTTTTGGGACAATTTCGGACATACAGTAACACCCCGATTTTCCGGCACTCAGGGGAATTTGAAACCTCTGGAAAATTGAAAACTCCGGTTAGTTGAACATTACTCCTATAAATGCCCATAAACCCCAAGAAAATACCCCATAATGGCTATCTGTATTATCAGCCTTAATATAATAAACTATAGGTTTGAGTCCGGTAGGGAAGAATGAAAACTTAATATTTAGTAGTGGCCCCGGAATCATTGACGATGCGCCTTACGTAGGTAAAGGCCAATCTTTGAACTCTTGGCTTGCTGTTCAAACTTACCGCCCAAGGAGAACTTAAAATACGATTGCCTTACATCGTGGGCGAAACGCTCTTAACCCCTTCAGACTCATATGACGCAGAGGTTGCCAGATTAGCAATAAGAAATAGAGTTCTCTCACTCTTATAATTACCTCTCCAAAATTAGTTTTCTGCCCACAGCTACCTCAAAGACAACTGCAGAGGTTGAAGTAACTAAACTAAAGGTTTCTAAATACCCCTGATGGCAACAAAGGCTTTAAAGTATCCCTAATAGGCTCAAAATCGCGTCATATGTCGGAGAGGGTTAATAACCACTCACAGACTCGTCCTTATGATGTGGGTCCACTACTAGAAAAACTAGTAAAATAAATAAATAATAAAAATAAAAATTAAACTTGACCTAGCTTTGCGCTTCCCAGGCTTCTGCTCTTGGGTACCGCTCGCCATCTTGTTCAATCTGACATATCGAGACTCAAAAATGTAGCAGATGAATGGGAAGGGGATGGACGGGAGGGCAAAAATCGTCAATGATTCCGGGGTCACTACTAAATATTAGGTTTTCATTCTTCCCTACGGGACTCAAACCTATAATTTATTAGTGGCCCCTTCATCATTGACGATGCGCCTGAATTCTCAAGACTGGAGTGGGGACATTCATCATAAATATCGCATACCACTAATAACCCAGGTAATTAGGTCAGTTTAGTATCAAATAAAAGTATAAAAGAGTTACAGGCGGTGTTTCTTAAAGGAAGCCTGTGGTGTTAGCACCTTTAAGTTTAATAGAACAGTTGGTGTAACATAAGGATAAAATTATTCATATAGTCTATATATTTCAGAGAAAATTAAACCTTCATTATAACCCTATTTTATTAATATGTAGGCTTACATATTCATGGTCTTTAGGTACTGTATTACAAAAATATTTGTACTCTTATTCTAGATATAATCCCTGAGATTAACCCTCTCACCACGGAAGGGCTCTTGAATGCCCATAAAAAAGCATATAACAGGTACCCGGAAGGCCTCTTGAACGCCCAGTGGTTGAAAGCCTGTGAGCTTCGTGTGCGAGGCGTCGGTCCGACGCATGTAAACAACAGCCGGCTGGACCGACGCCCCGCATCTCCGGCCACAAGAAGGAGAGCGTCGCTTGTTCGTGTGTGCCTGTATGTTGTTGTTAAGTATCGAAAAGTGGTGTAAAGTGGCTGTTTTGGCCATAAAGTTATCTCCAATGAAATCATCATCACAGCTCAACCAGTTGACTTAGAGAGCTCTACTTAATGCCATTCTACAGGTAAATAACACAGCTACGCTTGGGGATGCGCGGGAATGCGGGAAGCAGTCTCATTAACGAATATACGGTAGCCTAGCCTAGACGTTTTTCGGCCAAAACACCTGGGTTTCGAGGAATATATATATAATACATAGCCGGGGCTGGAGGGTTAATGAGTACAGTATATTGGAAACCCTATTGCATTCATAGTGTTTCATCCAAACGAAAAGAAAATTTATCCATGTTCCTGAGTAGGCTTTACTCTAGCCTAAGGAACGGGTTAACACATGACCTTAATACTCGTTACATTTTGTCTCACTTCCGAGGCAGGTAGAGTCCTTTGCTGGGATACTCCCTCCCCCCCCCCCCTCTTTTTTTACATCATGGACTCCGCTTAATATTAGACTTTCTGCCTTAGTGCTATACACTCGACCCTCCATTTAACGGACAAATGCGTGCAAGCACCTGTCCGTTCCTGCTAAATACTGTCCAGTCCGGATGTAATCCGGAAATTCCTTGAGAAAAATCCGGTGTTGAGTACAGGTGTCCGGATCGTGACATTTAACTGTTATGCATCCTTTTTTTTACTGTATCTGAAATAAATCCTGGTAATCCCCTGTGCTACACCCTATTGATAATGCAAAACTATTGAACACACTTAAAAGTGTATATTATTTGGTCTCTATATAATCTGTGAATCATTTCCGATATGATAGAATTAAAGATTTTATTTTCCACCAACTCATAATCAGCAAAAACGACACAAATGTCAATTAAAAACATGTTATAATATTTCCCCATCATTTTGTGTATACCGTGGAAAAAAAAAAAAAAAAAAATATATCAATCGTAAATCTCCCGTCTCGGAAGCTCGGCGCCTAGACGGAGGGGAGGGTTGAAATATTTTGTTGACTATCTCATTTATTATTTATCTATGTGCTGGAAGGATATTATATTTTTCAATTCCATCACATTAGAAATTATTCAAAGATTACAAAAAGTCCAAATAAGACATAGTTATGTTAATGTATAAGGGATTTAGGTAGATGAATTAGAGAGATAGATAAATAGAAAGAGTGTGTATATCGAGGGAAAAAAACAAAACAAAAAATCTATCAAACGTAAATCTTCCGTCTCGGAAGCTCGGCGCCTAGACTGAGGGGAGGGTTGAACTATTTTTTTGACTATCTTATTTATTATTTATCTATGTGCTGGAAGGATATTATATTTTTCAATTCCATCACATTAGAAATTATTCAAAGATTACAAAAAGTCCAAATAAGACATAGTTATGTTAATGTATAAGGGGTTTAGGTAGATGAATTAGAGAGATAGATAAATCTATCTATTGGGTAGTAGAGGGAATGAAGATTCCGAGAGACAGAAACGAGCGAGGTACGTGGAGAGTAAGAGGGTGGTGAAGAGAGTAGTGAAGGAAAGTAAGAGAAGAGTAGATGAGGAATTTGGAAGGAATCTGAGTGTAAAATGGAGGGAGAGTAAGAAACTGTTCTGGAAAGAAGTCAAGAAAGTTAGGGAAGGTAGCAAGGGAAACAGTAAGGGTGTGAAAGATAAGAATGGGAGAATGCTAGCCGAGAAGCAAGAGAGAGTCGAAAGATGGAGGGAGTACTTCAGTGAGTTGCTAAATGAAAGGAATGAAGAGCCAGCAAACATAGCTGGATATGGTATGGGAGGGAGAAGAAGAGAAGTAGTGGAGGAGGAGGTGGGGATCAGGAGGTCAGAAGTGTGGGAAGCCATGAAAAGAGTGAAGTTGGGGAAAGCACCAGGAACAGATGGAGTGTGTGGGGAAATGTTGAGGTATGGTGGTGTGATAGTGATAGAATGGGTATGGAAAATGTGCAAACTAGCATGGGAGAAGGGGAGTGCACCCGATGACTGGAAGACTGGCATAATAGTCCCCCTATATAAGGGCAAAGGGGAAAGAGGAGTGTGTGGTAACCACCGAGGAATATGTCTTCTAAGCGTAGTAGGGAAGGTATACAGTAGGGTAGTGATTGAGAGAGTGAGAGTGAGAACGGAGAAATGGATAGGCGACGAGCAGGGAGGTTTTAGGAAGGGAAGAGGATGTGTAGATCAGATTTTTACCCTGAATTGTGTTGTGGAGAAGTATCTGGAGAAGAAACAAAAGGTGTATGTTGCCTTTATGGACTTGGAGAAGGCCTATGACAGAGTGGATAGAGAAGGTTTGTGGAAAGTACTTAGAATATACGGAGTAGAGGGCAAGTTGCTGAAAGCAGTGAAGAGCATGTATGAGGGTGCAAAGGCGGCAGTACGTGTGGAGAGTGAGCAGAGCGAGTTCTTTGACCTGAATGTTGGTTTGAAACAGGGGTGTGTGATGTCCCCGTGGTTGTTTACTGTATATATGGATGGAGTTATGAAAGAAATACTATCAAGAGCAGTGGATGTTGGTGTATCGCTGAAAAGGGAGGGAATTGAGTGGAAGCTACCTATACTGCTGTTTGCGGATGATACAGTTCTGATGAGTGATAATGAATGGGAGTTGCAGGGTCTGGTAAATGAGTTTGGAACAGTGTGCGAAAAACGGAATTTGAAGGTAAATACGGGGAAGAGCAAGGTTATGGTCTTCGAAAGGGGTGAAGTCACAGAGTGTGAGGTGAAGCTGAACGGTCAGGCTATGGAGATCGTCAACTCTTTTAAGTATCTGGGCAGTGTGTTGAGTAAAGATGGGACTATCGATGAAGAGGTGCGGGAGAGGGTACAACAGGGGAAGAGGGTTGTAGGAACGCTAAAAGCAGTAACAAGAAATAGGGTGGTCAGTATGGAAGTGAAGAAGTCCTTGCATGACAGTGTGGTAATCCCGACACTGACTTACGGAAGCGAAGCATGGACGTTGGTTGAGAGACTCAGACCAAGAGTGAGAGCAGTGGAAATGAATTACTTAAGGAGTGCGTGCGGAGTTACATGGAGGGATAGACAGACTAATGAGGAAGTAAGAAGGAGGTGTGGTGTGGAGGTAGATGTGCTGGAAAGTGTGAAAAGGAACAACTTGAGATGGTTCGGCCATATGGAACGTATGGAAAGCGAGAGAATGACTAAGAGGGTGTACGAGAGCGAGGTGGAGGGACAGAGGGGGAGAGGTAGACCGAATATGAGGTGGAAGGATGGAGTGAGGAACTACATGAACGAAGGCGGTGCTGGTTGGGGGGAGGGGCGTCGACTGACTGGGGACAGAGGTGCATGGGGGCGGTTCGTTCGTGGCCACCCCTTCGGGGATCACGGCGTCAGGCAATAGATAGATAGATAGATAGATAAATAGAAAGAGTGTGTATATCGAGGGAAAAAAACAAAACAAAAAATCTATCAAACGTAAATCTTCCGTCTCTGCTGGCACGGAGGGGAGAGTTGAAATATTTTGTTGACTATCTTATTTATTATTTATCTATGTGCTGGAAGGATATTATATTTTTCAATTCCATCATATTAGAAATGATTCAAAGATTACAAAAAGTCCAAATAAGACATAGTTATATTAATGTATAAGGGATTTAGGTAGGTGCATTAGAGAGATAAATAGATAGAGCAACGGACTTTGCTCCAATTTTTTTCGACCAACGGACTTTGTCCGTTGCTGGGTCCATTGTCCGGCCTACATTTTTTGACCGTTATTGCCGATATCCGTTAAATCAGAGTCCGTTAAATGGAGGTTAGAGTGTACATGTACGAGAAGGTTTCATGAGATTGACGGACAGGTATCGTGTGAGAAAGGTATGATTTGATGACCACAATTGGGTCTTCTGATATCTTCTAGAGATTAATTATGGAGGAATCTAAGTGATGCCGCCCATTTACGGATATCGTGTGATCTTGCCAAAACGCCCGGATTACTCTCTCGAATGACTTCCACCAGTAATGCGGCTAGTCGGCGTTTTTGTAATCGAACACCTGTCCGTGAAACCCAGAGGGCTCCCGCCTGTGATTTCTTACAGTTTCTTACAGTAGATCCTCTGGAAAAAGGCAAACTAGGCCTGTGTATCCAGCTCAGTACCAGTACTTGCACTGCTGCGGTCGTTCACGGTGTTGGCGGCGGCGGTAGCAGACGCAACATTTTTACTATTCTGTATTTTTGTTTTATAATCAAACTTCAAATCTTGTCTTCCCCATGCTTTATCAAGATTACTTTCAAACTCCCTTATTGATTCGGAATCGACTACATACTGGGGCAGTGCGTTCCACTCATTTACCACTCTATCACAAAATGAGTTCTTTGCCTTCTCAAGCCTATTTCTTTCTTTGTAAATTTTCTTAGAGTGTCCTCTCGTTCCCTCCCGCATCAAGAAGATACCTTCACACACATCCTCATCGTACTTTCCTGACACTATCTTAAAAGTCTCTTATCATATCCCCTCTCTTTCTCCTATATGCCAGTGTCCTCAACCTCTGCTCATAGCCCGCGTTCTTCAACGTTGGTACCAGCTTGCTAGCTCTCCTCTGCACTTTCTCCACTGCTTCTATATCCTTTACCATATATGGAGCCCACACCTGGTTCGCATATTCCAGGTGCGGCCTAACCAGCGCTGTATAGAGATTCCTGAAGATTTCTTCGTCAAGTGACACAAATGTCCTTATCAGCCCTACAATTCTATTGGCTTTGTTTATCTTTTCTGCTAAATGTTCTGAGAAATTTAACTTATTGTCTATCACTACTCCTATATCCTTTTCTGCATTCACTTCCTCCATCGCTTCATACATACTGTATCCTACTTTGTCTATCTTACTTGTCCCAATCCACATGTACTTGCATTTTTTTGGATGAAAAGGCATTAACCAATGCTCAGACCATCCCTTCATGCCCTCCACATCTCCTTGAAGCAAACCCACATCTTCCTTACTCCTCACTCTTCTATACAGTTTAGTGTCATCCGCATACAGGTATACCTCACTTCCATTAGTTATAACTTCATGTAAGTCGTTGATAAATATAACGAACAGCAGTGGTCCCAACACAGATCCCTGAGGTACCCCACTTGTAATTTCCCTCCACCCCGAGCCTATTCCATTCACCAGTACCCTCTGTCTCCGATCTTTCAGGAAGGCTTCTATCCATTTCACACATTTCTCCCCTATATTATAGCTTCTAACTTTCTCTATTAACCTTTTATGTGGGACCTTATCGAAGGCCTTCATAAAATCGCAATATACCACGTCTATTACATCACCATCTTCTAGAATTTGCATCCAATCATCTACCACCTTAATTAGCTGTAGTACCGTCGACCTCCCCGGCAAGAATCCGAACTGTCTCCCACTGAAAAGTTGGTTTGACTTCATATGCTCCATTATTCCTTCTCTAATTACCGTTTCCATTAGTTTACACACAACACTTGTCAAACTGACTGGTCTATAATTCCCTGGGTCATTTCTCTTTCCCTTCTTAAATATAGCTGTTATGTTCGCCTTTCTCCAGTCCATCGGGATTTGTCCTGTATTAAACGATACCTCAAATAACTTTTCAATGGCTCTACTAACATCTCACCTCCTTCCTTTATGATTCTTGGGTGTATCCCATCCGGTCCCGGTGACTTACTTCTGTTAATTTTTTCTATAGCCCTTCTTATTCTAGCATGGGAAAACTCTATTAGTTCTAGTGCCGGTGCCTGTTTGATGGGAATAGTAGGCACTGCATCATCCGACTCCACTGTTAGTACCCCCCCAAATTGGCTGATGGCTGGGAAGCCTGTATAAATAACCTAAGTGACTGCACTGGACCCAGTAAATGGTGCCTGTCACCCTGTTTCAGAGCCGGTATCTCGAACTCTGTAAATACATGATTAGAATGTTCATTCTTGGCAATGAAGTTAGGGGCAGGAGCAATATGTACACCCATGTTGCGCCTTGTAAATCTTAAACAGTTTGGCTCCGAACTCATCGCTGCCAACTCAGACACCCTGTCACCTGTAGTCAGTGCCATCAGAAAGATGGCCTTTTTTAGTATTAGGTCAAAGGGAGGATCTTGCAATATCTACGGGACTGCAGCATCTCAAGGGCTAGGTCCAGAGACCAGGTGGGTGTGAGTTGACGGGGGGGAGGACGAAGCTTGAAGCATGACCTCATGAACCCCTTTTCTTCCGCCTCCGGTATAGCTAGACCAGTTAAATCTAAAAATGGTGTCCTAATTGCTGTGAGGTGATTCCTTAATGTGACAACTGACAACTTTTGAACATCAAAAAAGGTAATTTAGATACTTAAACACCAGAGCCACGGAGGACTGTTGTTGACCAGTTTCTAAAATCCAGGTAGTAAATGCCTTCCAGTGTGATTGGTACTGTCTTTGGGTTGATGGAGAATACTAACTAATTAATTTATGAGTCACGGTTTCCCCAAACTGGCCTAGCCACTTGGCCTTCTGTATGTCCACAAGGCGAAAGTCAGCGAGGTCTTGAGGTTTCCAATTGTCTCTAAGTGGAAATACGAGATCGCGAGTGACACCGGGTTCTCGCACCACGTCTTCAACTGGTTGTACCACACTTGAGCCAGCCACAGGGGCGCGATCATCGAGACCATTCCCCGATAACCCCGTAGTTTTTTTAACTACTTTGCACATTAAGGATGCATCTGGAGGTGGAAACAGATAAATGGAGCTCCATTTGTTCCATTCTACTAGAAATGTGTCCGGACCCCCCGCCGGAGTTAGACTTCGGCGTGTGAGGTACTGAGGGAACCTGTACTCACCTAATTGTAGTATACAGGATTTGAGCCTAAGCTCGTGTTGTCCTGTCTCTCTCTCTACATTTATCCAATTTTGCTTTAAAAGTTTGGATATTTCTTGCTCCCACCACCTCCCCATCCAACTTATTCCAACACTCAATGCTTCTATACGGGAAGCTGAACTTTCTTACATCAGACTTACATATAACTTTCCTCAACTTACAATCATGACCCCTGGTTCTACCCTCGTCCCTCACCACAAAATCTCCCTTGTCGATCTTCTCAAAACCTTTCACACACTTAAACATCATGATCATGTCACCTCTCTCTCTCCTCTCCCTCAGCGTTGGCAGCTTTAGCCTCTCCAATCTCTCCTCATAAGGCAGGTCTCTAAGGCTAGCTATCATCTTAGTGGCAACTCTCTGAACTCTTTCCAGTTTTGTATTATGTTTTATAAGGTGTGGAGACCACACCACTGCTGCATACTCCAGTCTTGGTCGTATTATTGTCCCTATTATTTTTGCTAACATCTCTTCATCTAAATAATTCAGAGCTATTCTCATGTTAGTCAACACTGCATAGGTTTCACCAGTTATTTTATTTATATGCTGTTCAGGTGACAAGCTGTCTGCCACAACTACCCCTAGGTCTTTTGCTTTCACAGCTTGCCTCTTGCCTGTGGCTTGCCTCTGACGCGAACAGATCCACTTGTGGATGGTAGGGCTCCGCAATCAACTTTTGAAAGATGTTTTGCCTGAGGGCCCATTCTACTTGAGTGCTCTGCCTCCGGGACGGAGCATCCGCCCATACATTTGCCACGCCGGGCAGATATGTTGCATGAAGATAAATCGCGAGGCTCGCGGCTTGCCGAAATATCTTTTCCGACAACCCTTGTAACACTCGTGATCTCACTGACCCTTGCTTTTGAATGCATGTCACTGCCGTCAAATTGTCCATTCTGAATGCTAGTGACTTCCCCGCTTGGCTTGGGCCGTTCTCCTGTAAGAAGAATAGTGGGACTAGTAACTCCTTGGCATTGATATGAAGGTGATTTGATGTTGACCAACGACCCTGGCTCTGGTGACCTAAGTTCGATTGGTAACCCCACCCCAGGGTTCTTGACGCGTCTGTATCTACCCAAACCGTCGGAGGTGGTGCTGTCCAAGTCAAGGATGAGTGGATAACTTCTGGCTTCGTCCAAACTGCTAGGAGGTTGTGGATTAAGGTTGGAATTGTCCTCAGTGTTTCCGCCGGTAAAAGTGGAAAACACCTGTTTCCTTCCAAGATAATTCTTTTGACCTTCAGGCGACCTAACGGTACCGTCAGTTGTATCCAGTTGAGTGAGCCTATTAGAGATTCCCAAATCTTTCTCGTTGTCGTCCGGGAGTGTAGGAATCGGAAGAGTTTCTTGCGAATCCTCTGGCGATTGTCTACACTCTGACTCAGAGTTAGTAATTCGGTATCCCAAATAAGGCCCACCCATTGGATTTGTTTGGTGGGAATGAGAGATGACTTTGCAAAGTTTACTCTGAACCCTAAGGCTTTTACATGATCTAATACTAGTTGAACATGGTGAAGGCATATTATCTTGGATTGGGCTACTACTAGCCAATTATCTAGGTACCATAAAATCATAATTCCCTGTTTGAGCAATGGTAGCAATGCCTGTCGTACTAATTTTGTGAAAACTCTGGGTGCTAGATTTAACCCAAAGGGCATTCTTTGGAAGACAAACGTCTGGTCTCCGTTGCATAAGGCTAGGAACCTTTGAAAGCGTTTGTTGATGGGGACATGCCAATAGGCGTCTTTTAGATCTATCGAGCACATCCAGCCTTGTGGCGGGAGTGACAACCTGATCTGATTCACCGTCAGCATCCTGAATGACTGATTGTGAATGTGGGTGTTGAGATATGAGAGGTCGATCACTGGCCTCATCTAAACACTGTCCCTTTTTGGTACCAAAAACAACCGGGATATGAACACTGCCATTGACGTAGGACTGGGGATTATGATCTGTTTTTGTTCCATCTCTTTGACAACTGATCCCACCTCTAATGAGACTCGGTTGAATTCTGTGGGGAAACATAACCGGGGTCTCCGGGACCACCGCCATGAGAGCCCTTTGCGGACCATTGTCCTTGCCCATGTCCGTCGGGGCCATGCTCTGAAATGGTCTCGGAAGTTGCCAGTCATGTGACTGGTCTTGTCCGGCAGAGCTTCTCTTGGATCCGTCTTGGCATTGGAAGTGAGAGAGCCCTGTGGCATGTCTCAGTTAGTGGAGGATGACTGTGATTCTGACTTTGGTTTGGGGGGATGAGAGGTCTTGCTACCATTGCTGCTGTGATGCCCCCTGTATTGGCCCCGAAAGCCCATCCCTCTACCCCTGAAGCTACCGCGCCCTTTAGGTGCCCCGGAATGTGCTGGGGTTGTGAAAGTCCTGGCAGATTGCTTGGACTGTGGCTGGCCACAGAAGTAACTGAACTGTGACTGACCACGGAAGGAACTGAACTGTGACTGACCACGAAAGGAACTTTTAGGTTTGAATTTCTCTGTAGTTGCCTTCTCATCTCTTTGTTTAGAAGTGGTGGCAGTTGTGTGGTCTCGAAGGATTGTCACTATCTTTCATGTTTCTTTGGAGACCAAAGTGGTTGTATAAATATCAGATAGGAGTAGCCTTCTAGCGATCTCTCCCGGAAGTTTCTTCGCCAAATGCACTCTCATATCTTGGCGTCCCCGTACAGCCTCAAAGATAGCTGTCCGGATATCGCCCATAGATTGAACTGAGGTTTGGAGGAGAAGACGTCTGGTCAGAGAAAGGGCCTTCTTAGATCCGGCGTCCGTAACCGATTCAGCCGTTCTAGCTAGAGAGGCTGCTAATTGTAGGCTGAGTAGGTGTGGAGACGCCAGTCTCCAGGCCTTCTGTCTTACTTTAAAATCCCTGTCAACCTGAGCCTGTGTGGGTAAGCAAAAAGGTTCAGGTAGATCCCAGAAAGATAATTTTGGGGCACTCAAGAAATCAAGTATATGTTGGGGGATCCTGTCCACCTTGCCTACTGGCAGAGAAAACAAATGATTGTCTTCTGCCGGAAGTTGATGACTACTTTTGTTGGTGATGGTGTTGGCCAACATCTGGGCCTCTTCACCCCAAGTAACCCAGTGCCCATGCTCCCCTCCCTTAATATGAACTAATGAGGTCCCATGAGCATCCCTGAAAGGAGTGGAATTTAGTTCAGGGGTCAAACTCTGCAATGCTTTTAAGTCATTAAAGCCATCAGTTTTAGACCAGTCCGAAAACAGTTTTCCGGTGGAAGCAGGAGGCAAGGCGGGGGATGATCTATCTATCTATCTATTGCCTGACGCCGTGATCCCCGAAGGGGTGGCCACGAATGAACCGCCCCCATGCACCTCTGTCCCCAGTCAGTCGACGCCCCTCCCCCCAACCAGCACCACCTTCGTTCATGTACTTCCTCACTCCATCCTTCCACCTCATATTCGGTCTACCTCTCCCCCTCTGTCCCTCCACCTCGCTCTCATACACCCGCGGGGGATGATCTGTACACAAAAAAATACGGATTGAAATAATATGGAATGGCCTGGATAACAACATCAAGTACCTCACCTAAATGGTTCTTGGCCCTTAATTTCTTCTTCCCACTTACTTCTATAACCCAGTCTTCTGGGACAGGTGACTTGCCTGAACGCAAGGTGTGTGCAAGGTCTGGGCGTAGTGGTAGAAGTGGTAACCAAGAAGTGTCTGGTCCAGACAAGAGTGGCATAGGGCCCTTTTTGTTGGGAATGGACTTGTTTAGTGGGGGAGCTAACAAACCCAAAAACAATTTCATGTGAGGTTGTAAGAGAGCAGGGGTGCCTGGAATCGAAGTCATAGGGCTGATTGTGGAGGCAGGGGAGGAGAAGTTACTGTAACTTTAGGATGTACCACTACGTCCCCCAGAGGTCGCACTGCTGGGGTTACGGGTGTTGTAATAAGTCATCTGTCTCTCACTTTTAACTTGTTTCATAAAACAAAATAGTTCTCGTAACTCGCTCTTTGTTAATTCAGCCTCACTGTCTAGTTCATATTGGGATGAGGGTTGTGACACCTCTGAGCCCTGCGTCCCAGATTGTGGAGCTTCACTGTCTTGTTCATAGTGGGATGAGTGCTGTGACATCTCTGAGCCCTGTATCTCAGATTGTGGAGAGACTGTTCGGTGAGTAGGCTCCAGTTCCTCAGTATATCCCCCCTGTTGGTACATCTCTATCAGTGGCCCTTTCTTTAGTGATTCTGTTGACCGGGTCGATGGGGCTGGGTGATCTTCCCACCCAAGCTCATCGACCCGGGCATAGGTATCATATGTATCTGTTTGTGATTGATAGGAATCCTCATGACCGGGGAGATTAATCATATGCAAATCTGTAACCTCAGCCATGGGTAGTTCCTGAATAGTTGTATCCCGTTCTGTGGGGCTGTTCTGTCCCCGCTGGTGAGAACCTACACTGCCACCTCTTTCTTTCCCTAACACTGGTAACGTGACAGGGTTTGGTGTAGAACTAGATGTGTCTCGTGATGTCTTTCTTTTTTCTGAGGATTTGTGTCTAGATTTTGACGGTTCCTTAGCTGTCTTCTTACTTGCTGAGGAGGACGTCTTATGTCGGCTCGACTTTGGTTTGTCCCCGGCTGCCAATGCGGAGTCGAAGTCCGAGCGGGGCCTCTTGGCCTCCTGGTCTGTTGCCTGTGGCTTAGTTTGTGGCAAGGGCAACTTTGACCTGTCTCGCCGGCTGGTTGAAGGTCGTTCCACCGGTGGGCTTCTGTCCTGAGGTCTCTTTTGGTGGTTGGAGGCAGAGTCTCCCGAAGAAGATCTCGGAGGGGGTGAGGTAGTCTTTGGACTCTTTAGTGCCTCCTCCAGAGTTTTATCATCTAACTGGAGGGATTTATGAGCCTTTGTTTTACAATATGCACCATATTCTGATTTAATATGTTGGAGAATAGCCTTGCATTGACTATCTCTATCGTTAATAAATGCATTGCTGAGGGCTGAGCAGTTGGGACAGGATTTTGACAGCCATCGACCTCTGGAAAAGGTCTAGGCAAGTGACACACTTTATACAGAGTAAGTGTCCCATGAGTGCTAATCTGTTGCAGTCTAGAGCTGCACAGAACAAATACAGTTGGTCCTCCAATAACTCGGCCAATGTGTTCTGGTTACCGCTCGTGTTAGCCAAATCCGCGTTACCGAACCCATATGTTTACATGTTAAAGGTACAGTACCTTGGTGTTCTGGGGATTTCCACAAAGTCCACTTTTTCTCAATAGAAGCCTATGTTATAATAATAAATTCAATTATAAAGGTTATTTTACATGTGCATTGGGTTGATTTGCCCATTGCAACTCTTACCTCTGAATAAATGAAGTATTTACCTATTTGTATTTACCTATTTGTAGTTTACAGGAATTGAGCAGCGCTCGTGTTGTTCTGTCTTAGTTACTTTATAATCAATCCATTTTACTTAGACAAGTATCGTAATGGATATTCCCAGTGTGTTGCATCCCCCCCGTCCCCTCCCCCCCGGATCCATCGCCGTCACTGCGATGAAGTTGATGGTCTGGTAGCTCTCTCCGCCAGCCATTCGTTGATAAGGCGAGGTCCCTCCCCAGCTTCAGCATCAGAGTCCTCGAAGCCACTGTAGTCGGCATCTGATACACCCGACAGTATATCATCTGGTGGCTGAGGGTCGGAGTCGGAGTCACTTGACGCCACTTGTTCCTGTTGCTGTGCTCGTTGTCGAAAGAAATCTGTTATTAGTGTCTGCTGGCGTGCATTTATCCTGTCGTGAAACATGTCGAAGTACGGCTGGATGGAAGCAGTGAAGCTTGCTATTATCTGTGCTGAACGATCATGTTTGGGATCAAAGTTGTTCATGTGATGGCTGAGGCGTTGTGACAATTCTACAAATTCCCGTAGACCAGGAGTGTTCGGTTCTTCCTGGGGTTCGTCTTCTTCTCGATGTTCTTCCTCTGCCTGCTCTTCCTCTTCCAAATCCTGTATTAGGTCCTTGGCATCAGGCTCCCTGTGGTGGCTGAATCAAACCTTGAATATCTTCTGGCCCCACTTCACCCATCCCAGGCATACGTCTGGCATACGTCGACTGCTCTCTCCACCACTGCCTCAAGCCTGACTGGATGATCAGGTAAATCCAGCTTGTGCCCAGATAACCCCTCTAGAACATTCCTCCAGGCATGGTGGATTGTAGCTCTTGTCACATCAGCCCACGCTTCCACCATCATATCCACTGCATTCTTAACCCTCTGTTCCCGGAAGGGCTCTTGAACGCCCATAAAAAAAGCATACACGAGCTGCCCGGAAGGGCTCTTAAACACCCATGAGCTCAAAGCCTGTGAGCTTGGTGTGCGAGGCGTCGGTCCGACGCATGTAAACAACAGCCGGCTGGACCGACGCCCCGCATCTCCGGCCACAAGAAGGAGAGCGTTCGCTTGTTCGTGTGTGCCTGTATGTTATTGTTAAGTATCGAAAAGTAGTGTAAAGTGTCTGTTTTTGCCATAAAGTTATCTCCAATGAAATCATCATCACAACTCAACCAGTTGACTTAGAGAGCTCTACTTAACGCCATTCTACAGGTAAATAACACAGCTACGCTTGGGGATGCGTGGGAATGCGGGAAGCAGTCAGAATAACAAATATACGGTAGCCTAGCCTAGACGTTTTTCGGCCAAAACACCCGGGTTTTGGGGAATATTTATGTAATGCGTAGCCGGGGCTGGAGGGTTAATAGGAAACCTTTTCCAAAAGGCATGCACTGTCATAGCTGCTCCGTCAGCGGGTTCCCGTTGGTGTTGTGGTCATTGTTGTTGTTGTGGTGGAGGCGCGTTTGGTGCCTACTCATTCAGTGGTGGGGGAGAGTCTGGGGCAGACAGTTCTTCGAGTGGTGGGAGAGAGTCAGGGACTGATTCATCGTCTGACATCTGTAGCAGTTCTTCTTGGGTGTCAGTGGCAGTGTCGAGCATCAGGAAAGTCTTAGTGGCATACGCACCCTTAAAGCACGCTATCACCTCCTGGTCCAGGGGCTGTAGGCGAGACGTAGTATTCGGGGGCATGAACATCACTTTTACGTTAGGGTGCCGATCAACCAACAATCGGGAATGTCCGGGTGCGTTGTCAAGCAATAACAGTGCTTTAAAAGCAATGTTTTGGCGGGCACAAAATGTTTCCAAGTCCTTCACAAAATTATTATCGAACCATTCGAGGCTCAACGCTGACGACATCCAGGCCTTCTTATTGCTCATCCAATGCACATTCAACTTGGCCATGTCCATATTGCGATAAGGCCTTGGCCGCTTTGCCTTATGGATGATTAGAGGCTTCATCTTGTAGGTGCCGGAAGCATTGCAAGTCAACAAGATGGTTACACGTTCTTTGGCCATTTTGTAGCCCCTTGCTGCCTTCTCCTTGCGAGAAATGTAAGACCTTTTAGGCATTTTCTTCCAGTTGACTCCCGACTCATCGCAGTTAAAAATCTGATCCAAGTTGTAGCCATCGGCCACAATAACCTCACGTAAGAAAGCAGGGTATTCGTTGGCTGCAGCATTGTCGGCGCTTGCTGTCTCTCCTGTGATCCGAACACTTTTCATTTTGTTTCGTTTATTGAAGGACATCAACCACCCAGCAGATGCCTTAAAGGGTTTGGGGTTCTGTACATTGTTCATTCGAGCCACTGCTGCATAATATTTCTTCGCCTTTTCTCTGATCATCCGCCCGTCTGTCGGCACATGATTCTTGTTTTGCCTCGCCAAATACCGCACCATTAGCTTCTCTGTCTTCTTTAGGATGACATTTCCCACTTTTATCGACGCCTGAGTACCTTCTGCAGGGTTTCCCTTCATAATGTTGGCAATCTTCTCCCTGTCCTTCCAAATTGTGCGAATTGTACTCTCGTTAACTTCATGTTGTCTTGCCAACTCAGCTTGTCTCTTCCCCTTTTCTAACTCCTTCACGATGTCATATTTCTGTGCGTACGTAAAGATACGGCGCTTCTTGGGCGGCATGGTGGCGAGGTTAGGTCACAGAAAAAAAGGCACTTTGAGAACCACGGCCTGTGTTACAACACACGCGGTGGGGGGGGGGTCGGTACGTGAGGCGAACAATGGTGGAACTGGGGAGGGAATAACATACCCGGACGAGCCGCAAGTGACGTCACTGGACCAGGGAGGGAGACGGAACAGCCTCGCCCGGCCCAGGAGAGAGAAAACTGCCCAGCTGGACCCCGCGTCATTGTAAGTATTGACCGTGTTAGTAACATTTTGGATATTTTGGGTGTACCGCGTGCCACCAAATCCGCGTTTCTAAAACTCGCGTTACCGGAGGACCAACTGTATTTAATTTTGTCCATGATTACCTCCTCACCCCCGCAGAGGTATTATTCTTCCTAGGTGTCTCACAGTCGAACCTGAGTGAGAAGAAATTTCAAGAATCAATGCTCATAAGGACACGCTAGGCTGGAATAATATACATATATACAGTACAGTAATCTCTACGTTAAGAGAATAAAGTTTGAGTAACTCTTAAGCAATCTTAATTCCCTTCACGTTAACCATATCTTAGAAATGTAATCAATTATTGTGTAGCCTGTTATGTGCTACTAATTTGTAAGAAAGAATAAAATTTGAATAATTCATAAACTATTTTAATTCCCTTATGTTAACATTTCTCTGAAATGTAAATGAGTATTGTGTAGCCTCTTCTGTGCTACTATTTTATAAACTTCTTACCTCATTCGTTTTGTGATATATGAATCAAACCCCGGCGATCGTCGAGCGCTGGATTATTATGATTCTAGATCCAGCGGATAAGTCGCCAATAATAAAGCTAAACAGTCGAACTGGGAGCTATAAGATCGAAAGGGGTGAGTTTATTTCTCGGCTTCGCCGTGGCTGTTGCGGCGATGGCTTCGCCGTGGCTGTTGCGGTGATGGCTTCGCCTTGACTCGCGCGGCGATTGTGGGGCCCACTTTTGTTATCAGCCGGCGTAACGTTCGTCTATTTCAAGGCCAAATGTTCGTTAAATTTTGGAGGCGAAAAAACGTGATTACGAGGGGGGAGGGCGTCGCCGTTAACCTTCGTAACTCAAATTATTGTTAGTGACATGCTGGCACTATACACCTTAATTAACCTAATTCGAATTCCTTTGTAAACTGCCAGTCTGAATGGAATATTGAAGTTATCTGTCTTAGGCCAGAAGAACGATTTGTTGTTTGTGTTAGTTTGTTGTCGGCGGAAGACGTGGTTAAGGGGGGCGTCGCCGTTAACCCTCGAAACTTTACTTCTTTTTTGTAATGCGCCGGGGGCCCCGGCGGCATACTATATATGCCTCAATTAACGCAACTAAATTCCTTGTAGACCCGTACTCGGCGGTGACCACTAAATTATAATATAGCTCAAAGTGTTTTCCCGGCAGGGGGCCCCCACGGTACACCTTGAGATACGTTGTTCTTTTATTAAATGTTCAGACTCGCTAGAACTATATAATAATACCGCCGGAAGGGGGCCCCTTCGGTCATTGTGTAGGGATAAACAACGTGTACATATATGGCGCATAGTTATATATCATGAAAAATTAAACATCAATAATAACACTCCTTAACCATATATATATTTGTAACCTAATGAGGCCAACTAGATGGGAGCCCTTGGTGATGGATTCGTCAATGGCTCAAACCTGCGATTCAGCGTCGACCTCGCCACCTGTAAAAACACCTGATTTATTAGTGGCCCCTCCATCATTGACGAACATGCCTATTACATAAGGCATCCTCTTCAAACACTAATCCGCCGTAGTTTGAATCTACCGCGCAGAGCATTTAAAAACTGAGGAGCCTTCATCATGAGCGCACGCGACCTCACTCATGGCTTCAGTCATTATGAATTGGGTTCTCACTACGAAAAAACTTCGTAAAAAATAAAAACAAAAACAAAATAAGAATAACTATCTAATAAGCTTTCCATCATATCGTGGATGTACTTGTGTGGATTTCTGACCAGACGCTGATTCAGGCGTCATTCCTCCTTCTTCTCTGCTCTGCGTTCAGCCTGCCCGGACGTGTCTCCCCACGCTCCGCTGATTCCGCATTTGTTGCGTCCCTAGTGAGTTTTTTCTCATTTGTTTACTCCGGGATGTATCGAGTAAGGTTAGGATATGCGTAGCAGGAGTGTCCTGGGCTGGTTGCCCGCAGTGCAGTGTATTTTGGGTCGTGTGATTGGGGCATCTATTTCGGATGTTCCCTCGTGGTCCTGTTGTGGACATGTGAACTTTTTCACAGTTAGTTAGCTTGTGTTGCAGGCGGCTTTCATTACGCGTTAGTTATTGCTGCCTTTTATCTGTCTGATGAGGTAAGCTTTGCTTACTGACGTTCCCAGCGTATTTTTCTTCACTTAGTGAAGTTTTTTCTGGGTCCCGAGTCAGTCTTCCCTTTGCCGGAAGTATTTGCTACAGTGGTGTGTTGGCGGTGGTTCCTGTTGTGATATTTCCAGTGTTTTGTGTATATTTCAACATTTATTATGCCGTCTACTTAGGCCTAGCCAGCCACGCGTAGCTTTTGCCACATGTACAAGTGTTATTGTTTATTATTTATAAATATGCCCTACTGTGTCATGTGTATCCGGGTTTTAGTTGTGTATTGGCTAATTCCTCGGACTATGTTTGTTCCTGGTTTAGTTGTGTATTGGCTAATTCCACGGATTATTGTGTGGACTTAGGTTAGTCGTGCGTGGCTTCCTTCGTGTCCGTTGTACGATCAGATGGTGTCTGTTCGGGGTGGGTTTCCTTCCGGCGGGTTTTTTCTCGGTTTCACCATGAAAAAAACCCGGCCGAGAGCCGTGTTGGGCCACACGTGGTTTTCACACAGGCTTGTATTCCCGGCGATGAGGTGTCTGTGGCTCTCCAGGACTGCGTCTCTGTTGGTACCTGGTTTCAGGCACCCTTTGATTCCTGGCGGAATGACTGTACCCATCTATAAAACGCTGTTCATACGAACATACGTTATGTAGTTTTTCTACCAGGTTTTACAAAAACCACATGAAAAACCTAGCTGTGTTAAGGGCTTTCCTCCCCGGCGATCTTTTACAAAGAAGTGGGGACAGGAACTTATGGGGTTAACTTTTTGACATCTCACCCGGCGGGTGTACCTTGGTAGGGTGGGATGAACAACTAAGTCAATTAGTTCATTAACCATTCCATTTTAAGTGATACTATATGTATCGCCGCCTTTATACTTACGGCGATTGAAGGTTCAATTAGGGTTAACATCGTTTTTCACACCCGGGGGTGCTCCTAGGTGGAGGAAATAAGGAATTTACAATTCAATTTCGAGTTAACCACTTAATTTAGTGATACAATTAGGTATCGCCGCCTTCAACCTTACGGCGATCTTCTTGAGACAATTCGTTAGGAATCAGATCTCGTGTCAGCCCGCCCTGTGTTATTCTACTAAAATATTTCAAGGGCCGGCGTCTTTATGGGGGGTTGTTTTTGTTCCAAAAATTGAATCTTAAGACAGTCACCACCAGAAAGACTATAATCGCCATGCTGGACAGTTATATTATGTCAGAGGGTATTCTTCACTTTCTTCAAAAGATTTGTTTAGATATTCTGAACCCCGCCGCGTAACGAGCTGTGATCATTGTGTCATTACATCTCGTTATCCGGTGGGTTATTAACACTTGTGTGCGAACATGTTGGGTTAACCTTATGAGCATTAATTCCTGGAAATTTTCTTTTTTTCCAGAGCTGGGCTCCGGCGGACCAATACAGACCCGGCGGTAGTTTCCCCACCAGTCTCTGTCATGGCTACCTCAGCCCCAGTCTTTGCTTTATGCACTACCCCTGATTGTTCCGGTATCCCTATTTTTGCGCATACCCGTTGCATAAGGTGTGTTAAATGTCTAGACCGTTCAAGGGATCTCTGGGTTATGCGTAATTGTTCTTTTTGCTCCCAATTAGCTATCAAGGTCCTTTGCGATAATGATAAGACCGCGGCAGTAGCTTTAAGAGAAGTACGGCAGCAGATGGCAGCTTACACTACGATTGTTGCGCATAAATCACTTCAATGTGACAACGTCCCTCTTTGGGATCGATTGCTGTTTGAACACCCTCCCCCCCCCCCCCCTAAACGTTCCTCTAGAGTCACGAGTTATAAGCCGGCGGAGACTGGTCAGGGTTCTGTATCTTCGGCTACTACACCAAAACGTCCAAGAGAGCCTACACCCCCGGCGTCCGCCTCATCGTCTCGGGAGAGATCTCGGTCTCGGTCACCTCTCAGACGCCAGTCTTCTAGTCTTGCCTCTTCACCAGCGAGTAAGAAGAGTAGGACGGAAAGTTCCACCAGTGGTCACGGCGAGGATTCCTCCAAATCTAAGAGTAGTTCTTGGTCTTACCATAGCCATAAATCCTCCAAAAAGGATTCCCATAAGAGACAGTCCTCCCTACATTCACCAGCTTCTAGTGCCTCTCATAGTACCTCTACCTCAGGCAAAGTTTGTGTTAGGCCTCAAGGGTCCAGTGCGGTGCCGGTCCCTAAAGAGGATTTACCTAGTAATATTCTAACCCTGGAATTGGAAAGTTCAGGTGGTTCAATAATTGAGAATGTTTCAGACTCTCAAGAGAGTGTAGGCCAGGGCCTCGGTGTTTGGCGGTTTGCTCAGCCAGGGTCTGACCACCCACGTCCGACTCAAACGAGTCACACAGTAGCTGATGTCCACAGGGACGCGGCGATCCCATCCTCTATTCCTGACTTATCTTGGCAACAAGGTACCCCAGCTTCGGCGGGGTCTTCTCAGGAGGATCAGGAGGAAAAAGACGAGGTTTCTATAATTTCGGAGATGGAAGGGCAAGAGTCAGGCTCAGGCTTAGACGCCGCGCAGGATAGTAATAATTCACCTGTAAGTTCATCATCTAACCAATTTGTTACTGCGCAAGAAATTAATGGGCTACTTACTGATGCTTTATCTAAAAAATTTGGCCAACAACAGGAAACCCCCACTATGGACTTGGGGGCTCCCACGACAAGTTCTACGATACGGCCTCTGATGACTTCGATTGATTTATCTAAGATCCCTAACCCTCCCATTCTGTCACCATCAGGGGTTACTAAGCCTGCTACGGCGGCATTGACAACTTCAAATGTCAGGGTCATCACGGACGTCAATCCACCCCCTCTAGACAAGGCGCCTCTCAGAAAGGTAGCTATGCCCTTGCTTTATGGACCAGACGAGTCATGGGTCCTTTTGACCCCCACTAACCCAGAGCTCGCCCAACCTACCTTGTCAGGGGAACTC
This sequence comes from Paralithodes platypus, assembly GCA_032716605.1. Classification (NCBI taxonomy): domain Eukaryota; kingdom Metazoa; phylum Arthropoda; class Malacostraca; order Decapoda; family Lithodidae; genus Paralithodes; species Paralithodes platypus. The sequence goes on from CM064518.1 coordinate 53,820,798, forward strand.
CCGGTACCGCGTGAGTGGGTCATCCAGGGCAATAAATCAAAGAAATTGAGGGCCTTGGATATTTTGGGAAATGTACTAGACGTAAACATCAAGGCTATACCTAGTTATTATCACCAAGACTATTTTGTGTATGCTACTAAACCAGCTTTACCCCCTGCCTCAGCTTCAAAACTATTTTCAGACTGGTCTAAGCTGGATGGGTTTAATGATATTAAGACTCTGTCAGCTCTTACTCCTGAACTTGATTTACAGACCGTCACAGACGAAGCAGCTAATCCAGTTTTGAAGGTGGGGCAGTTGGGGCCAGGACCTTGGGTAGATTGGGAGATAGAGGCTCAAAACTTTGCAACCACATTCACTTCTAAATCTTCCCACCAGATCCCTCAGGACACTCATTCTTGGTTCTCCATGCCGGTAGGTTCTGCCGGCGGAGTCCCAGCAGCCTTGTTTTCTTTCCTAGCTGCCCCTAAGATTAATCTTTGTGAGCTAAAAGACCCCTTCACTACCCCTACCCCTACTCACCTAGACAGAGAATTTAGGCTAAGGGGGGAAAGCTTTTCGCCTGTTCTCTCAGTACATAGTGTCTCAGCAGGTGGCTAAGTCTTTACTACGGTCCACTCAGGCAATCGCAGACGCGGATGCCAGAAGATCGGTTGAATTATCCCGGCGACTGCTCCTCCAGTCGTCAATCCAATCCTTGGGTGACATACGCACCGCCTTGCTTGAGGCGGTACGAGCAAGACAAGATCTCAGAATGTCTTTAGTTCGCAAGCTACCTGATCGCATTGCGAATCAGGTGATCATGTCACCAGTGCTTACTCCCTCTTTAATGTCCCCTGAAGTGTGGCGAACGGTGTTCAATATGGCACAGGCCGTTAAGCACAGTCCCACTCCAGCTAAGAAACCTGCATTTAACTTCCCCAAACCTAGGCCAACTGCTAAAGCTCAGCCAGGGGATCTAAACCCTTTCTTCTGCCTAAGTCCTCCCACTCCCCCCAAGATCAGTACAGGCTTAGACAGAGTCGGTTTTCAGGTCAGAGAGGACGCGGCCAGCATAAGCCAGGTCAGGGCCAGTCTTCGGCCAACACCAGCCAGCCGGCAAAGCGTCCAGCACCACCAACCCCACCATAAAAAAACTAAAGTCTCTCTCACTCCCGGTGCCAACCTTAAGGCCGGAGGACCCGAGGGTAGTACAGCCGGCGAACCCTTGTCTGCTAACTGGGTCGTTCCGAACGTGTCACCAAGCATGGCCTTTAAACACTTGGGCACGGATGGTGGCACGCAAGGGCATCACTTGGCAGTGGCTCCGGCGACCTCGCTTACGTCAGCCGACAACGGCGAATTTTGTTTCTTTAGAGGTGGAGTCACTGGTCCAGGAAATGATTGCCAAGAATGTCATCATCCCGGTCCCCCCAAATTACCCTGTATTCACGTCCAAACTATTTTTGGTTCCCAAAAGGGACAGTGTTTAGATGAGGCCGGTCGTAGACCTGTCTTATCTGAACCTTCACATTCACAACGAATCTTTCAGAATGTTAACAGTACGGTATCTAGACGACTGGCTGGTAGTGGCAGAGACACAACACTTATGCATAAAACATGTCAATATTATTTTAAATCATGTCAAAACTCTAGGCTTCAAGGTAAATCTGGTAAAGTCAAACCTTGTTCCCTCACGAGTAATTCAGTGGATAGGGCTGGTCTGGGACACGGCCGCTCTCACTCTGAGTCAGAGTGTGGACAATCGCAACAGGTTTCGCAGGAAACTGTTCATGTTTCTTCACAGTCTGACTACGACGCGGAGGGTCTGGGAGTCTCTGGTAGGCTCTCTCAACGGGATTCAACTAACTATCAAGTTGGGCCGGTTGAAAGTAAAACGATTAATATTGGAAGGCAACAAATATTTCCCGCTCTTACCGGCGGGAAAAATTATGGCCCATCCCGAAATTAATCCACACCTTGCTAGCGGTCTGGGCAAAGAGGGAAACGTTGCATTCAATAATGTCATGGACCTCTCCTCCACCAACGGTATGGGTAGACACGGATGCGTCAGGCACAATAGGGTGGGGATTTCAGTCAAATCAGGGGCACCAGGGTCAGGGGCTTTGGTCCCACTTAGAAATCTCTCACATCAATGTCAAAGAATTACTAGTCCCCTTGTATTTCCTTCAGGCTCACGGGCCGGCGTTACAGGGCAAGTCGGTGGCCTTCAGGATGGACAATCTGAATGCAGTTCACTGTATTCAGAAACAAGGATCAACGAGGTCAAGGAGGTTGCTAAACGTGTCGGAAGAGATTTTTACTCTCGCCAACAGACTAGACATTTACATTCACGCATCTTATCTCCCAGGCGTAGCGAACGTCTGGGCAGACGCCCGGAGACAGAGCATGACAGTAGAATGGGAGCTCAAGCAACCCATTTTCAACCTAATGATTGCAGAGCTCTCCCATCCACAAGTGGATCTTTTTGCATCCGAGGAGACTCACAAACTCCCTCTATACCTCACCCGCCGGGCGAAAACGCCGGCAGGGGGGCCAGACGCCCTAGTGACAGACTGGAACAGATGGAGCTCCATCTATCTGTTTCCGCCGCCAGATGCGTCACTAATGTGCCACGTAGTGAACAAACTACGAGATTATCGAGGCTTAGTCTCGCTAATCGCGCCCCTGTGGCCGGCGCAGTTGTGGTACCAGCAATTGAAAACGTGGTGCCCGGACCCGGTGTCGCTCCCGGTCGGGTATTTCCACTTAGACACGATTGGCAACCTAGCGACCTCGCTGACTTTTGCATTATGGACATTCAGGAGGCCAAGTGGCTAGCACCATACGGTAGAGATGTGACCAATAAATTAATCAATCAATATACTCAGTCTACGAAACGACAGTATCACTCACATTGGCAAGCTTTTACTTCCTGGATCATCAGAACGGAACAGAATGTGCCGTCAGTGGCTTTAGTTTTCAATTATTTAAATTATCTGTTTGAGCAGAAACATTTATCTGTGGTAACATTAAAAAATCACTTAACTGCGATTAGAGTGCCCTTTTTAGACCTGACAGGTCTCTCCATACCGGTGGCGGAGGAAACAGGTTTTATGAGAGCTTGTTTTAAACTTCGCCCACCTCCCCGTCAGCTCATGCCTACTTGGTCTCTCGACAAAGCCTTGTCTTTACTTCACTCTCGTCTGTACCATAATACTGCAGACTTTGCATTACTCTTAAAAAAGGCGGTTTTCCTTATGGCTTTGGCCACCGGGAACAGAGTGTCTGAGCTGGCGGCGATGAGCAACACACCTAATTGCCTTAGGTTTGGCAGACTTAATGAATGTATTTACATTGCACCTTCCCCAGGTTTTGTAGCCAAGAATGAGCACAGTGTACACGTGTTTTCTGAGTTCACGGTGCCGGCGTTAAAAAGGGGTAAGGTGCATCATAATCTATGTCCAGTGCAAGCTCTAACCAAATATTTGAGAGTAGCTCCTCTTAACCCCCAAGGTGCTTTATGGGTAGCAAGTACGGGTAAACGCTTACTTAAACGACGATTAGCCTCTCTTCTGGTCGAAGTCATTAAAGAGAGTAATCCCGGCGTTGTGGGTAGGGCCCACGATTTACGCAAATGGGCAGCTTCTTTACGTTTCCTGAAAAAAAAATTCAGTAGAAGATATCGCGTCCACTCAGTTGTGGGCGTCTAATCATACGTTTTTGTCTAGATACTTGTCAGTTGCTCTAGACAAGCCTTCCTTACCATGTATAGCTTTAAGGCAGAGGGTCTAGGTGGCCCTGCAGTCACTTTTGTGTATTTTCACGAGAAGGGGGGGGGGGGGGTGCAGTCAGCTGACATAGGACACCCTAGACCCCGCCGGAGTATAAGAGCTGTGATACAATTTAAGGTTAATGTGATATGAACATTTCTCAGCGAGAAATTGTGCTAGTACAATGTTAGTACAAAACAACGGTGTTGTTATAGTAGTTTTAGCTGCGAAAGCAATCTAATATTAAAATAGTGGAGATCCTTTGCAATTTACCTCCACGATTATTTTGGGGTTTATTATGTGCACATATAAACTTATAACTTGTTATTTTTGTCACCACTCGTTGAGTGGGGTGCCTTTGTACCTGCAGATCTGTGTTCAGAATCTTCAGGGTTACCCATTTTTTGTCAGACAGGCTTCTTTGAAGCACGCACCTGCCTGAACCCCTTTTTCTTGTATATTTTTGGCCTACGCCACATTTAAATATATTTTTCAAAAGTAAGAATACTATGTGGTTGTTTTTTATTATCTGCTTTTATAGAGTTATGATATGATTACGAATGTCCCCCTCCAGTCTTAGAAATCATGCATGTTCGTCAATGATGGAGGGGCCACTAATAAATTATAGGTTTGACTCCTGTAAGGAGATAAAGAAAACCTAATATTTAGTAGTGGCCCCGTAATCATTGACGACTGGGGCCCTCCCGACCGTCCCCTTCCCATTCGTTGATGTATTAAGGATTTTGGTTTACTTGATATGTCAGTGAAGGAGGAATGACGCCTGAATCAGCGTCTGGTCAGAAATCCACACAAGTACTGTACATCCACGATATGATGGAAAGCTTATTAGATAGTTGTTCTTATTTTCTTTTTGTTTTTATTTTTTACGAAGTTTTTTCGTAGTGAGAACCCAATTCATAATGACTGAAGCCATGAGTGAGGTCGCGTGCGCTCATGATGAAGGCTCCTCAGTTTTTAAATGCTCTGCGCGGTAGATTCAAACTACGGCGGATTAGTGTTTGAAGAGGATGCCTTATGTAATAGGCATGTTCGTCAATGATTACGGGGCCACTACTAAATATTAGGTTTTCTTTATCTCCTTACAGGAGTCAAACCTATAATGATACGGTTGCAGAGTAGATTGGTTCCGTGCCGGACCCCTCAGCTACGTGAGAAAATCCGCTGGCACTAGCCTCGAAACATACTTGTTGCACATCCTGAATGGACCGAGCAACAGGCTCCAGTTCACCCTAAAAGAAGCCTCATGCCTAATAATTAAACTAATAATGGAATAGGGTAAGAAAACAACACATTAGGGGTGACGTGCCTTATATCACGACGCGAACACTCCTTAGGTATAAGGAAACTACGCACTAGGGGCGGCGTGCCTGGTCACAACACGCACACTCCTTAAATTCCTTAATCAACACGGATGCTAAGGACCCAGAAAAACAGTCTACAGGGCCCGTATATAACACTTCAACCTACACCGAATCTATAATCTAACCTAATTTCAGCACTGTCATGGACAAATGAGCAAGGACTCACTAAATGATGAATTAAAGTGACGAATGGGGTGTGGGTAGGAGCGTTTGGGATCTACGTCCTTTTGATACGGATCCAAGGAGATTAACCCTCCTGGCCCGGGCTGTATCTCCGAAGGACAGTGTGGGCTACCCGGGCGATCTGGCCGAAAAACGTCTAGGCCTAGGCTACCGTATTTTTGTTTAGTTTAACTGCTAGAAATTTCCCACGCATCTATAAACGTAGTGCAGTTTCCAATCTGTAGACTGGCGTTGAGTAGAGCTCTCTAAGTCAACTGGTTCAGTTGTGATGACGATTTCCGTGGAGCGAATTTTGCCGTGATGTTGACAATATCAGAGCTTTTCAGACACTAATTTCGTCTGACGTCACAACAATAACGTTGATCCGACGTCTCCTTATTGTTTTCGGAGGTGCGGTGACGCAACGATCGGCTTTGTTTACATGCGTCAGACACACGGCGTTCAGACCAAGCTGAATAGGCTTGAAAGCTTACTGCCTAGTAACAGGACACCCGGGCACCTGCCCTTATTTCGTGGTGTCCTGCCACACTGACACCCGGGGAGGAAGGGTTAAGGAAGAGCGCTCGGGTTGAACAAGATGGCGAGCGGTACCCAAGAGCAGAAGCCTGGGAAGCGCAAAGCTAGGTCAAGTTTAATTTTTATTTTTATTACAGTATTTATTTATTTTACTAGTTTTTCTAGTAGTGGACCCACATCATAAGGACGAGTCCGTGAGTGGTTATTAAGAGCGTTTCGCTCACGATGTAAGGCAATCGTATTTTAAGTTCTCCTTGGGCGGTAAGTTTGAACAGCAAGCCTAGAGTTCAAAGATTGGCCATTACCTACGTTAAGGCGCATCGTCAATGATGAAGGGGCCACTAATAAATAAACACACATTACTATACCATTTTAATAGTAATGTTCTCAACTCGCCAATTTATAAGTACAGTAGAAGTTGGAAAAGGCGTCCAGCTGTTGTTGTCGGCGGCGTATCGTCGTATGCGAAGGCTAGGCCTTATTGGGAGGGAGAGTTCTGCAGCGCATTCAAAGTTTTGACAGTAGCAAAACGAAACACTAATATCAAATTGTTTTTGTTCTTTTTAGTTTCTTAGGTTTCTCACTTAATATCTAAAACTTATTTATGAGGTGGATGCTTTGGGAGAGGCAGCAAGGGGTGGATGCTTGCCACTCATCCACAGTTGTAGAGGTGGATGATGTTGCATCATCCATCTCTCCATTCGTTTGGATATTTGTATTTTTTGTTCCAAGCTCAGAACCACTCTTTTGCACTTCTTCTTGTCACTATTGGCTTTCAATTTGTCCGACTTTGTCTTAATCTTCAGCATGATAGCGATGAATCGAGTATAATATGTCCAATATGAGAATGTTTGTACAGTATATACGAATCGATCGATCGGGCAAGACTGAGAGGCCTATTCCCGCGCTTTTGTTGTTGTTGTTGCTTGTTCTACTGACGTCGCCATTACCCGCTTACAACCACGGACTATTTTATATATATATATTTCTTATTGGTGCTTTTTAAATAGTTTTTTCCTAATATTATATGTATTTATTAGTTGTTATGATGAACGAAAGAAGATGTTCGGGAAGGAGGTAAATAAAGTAAGGAAAGGAGGACAAAAGAGGGAAGAGTCAGTGAAAGATGCAAATGGAGAATTACTAGTGGAACCAGTTGAAGTGACGAAAAGATATGCCGAGTATTTTGAATCTTTGTTAAATACAAGAGATGGAAGAGAAGCAGTGATTGAAGCAGAGGTGGATGGAGATAGGTTACCCAGGCCACCCAGGTGGCAGGGAATGAATGAAAGGATTGAGGAAAATGAGGTGAAAGAAGCAGTGAAACAAATGAGAGCGGGAAAAGCAGAAGGTTTGGATGGTATTGCTATGGAGTGTATAAAGAAGGGTGGAGATGTGATAATAAATTGGTTGGTGAGACTTTTCAATGTGTGCTTTGCTGGGTCAATGGTATCAATGACTGGAAGAGTGCATGTATTGTGCCGTTGTACAAGGGGAAGGGAGATCGGCAGGAGTGTTCAAGTTATAGAGGTATTAGTTTATTGTCAGTGGTTGGAAAGCTGTATGGCAGGGTGTTGATAGAGAGGATAATAAAGTGTACGGAAGTTGCAATAGGAGAAGAACAGTGCGGTTTTAGGAGGGGAAGAGGGTGTGTGGATCAGATGTTTGCAGTAAGACAGTTATGCGAGAAGTATTTAGAGAAGCATAAGGAGATATTTTGGGCTTTTATGGACTTGGAAAAAGCGTATGATCGTGTGGACCGTGAAGCAATGTGGAAGGTGTTAAGGATTTATGAAATAGGAAGAAATTTGTTAGAAGCAGTTAAGAGTTTTTATGAAGGGAGCAGAGCATGTGTGAGAGTAGGAAATAGTGAGTTGAGTGAATGGTTTGAGGTAAAGGTAGGTTTGCGACAGGGTTGTGTAATGTCACCATGGCTATTTAATATGTTTATGGATGGTGTGGTGAGGGAGGTGAAAAAGAGACCTATGGGAAGAGGATTGGGTTTAGTAGGAAAGAATGGTAGAGATTGGGAGTTGAATCAGTTGCTGTTCGCTGATGACACAGCATTGGTGGCAGATTCTGATGAGAAACTGCAGCGGGTAGTCAAAGAGCTTGGTGTGGTTTGTGGAAGGAGGAAACTGAAGGTGAACGTCAATAAAAGTAAATAATGGTGTGTTGTTGTTGTTGTTCCCTAAGCTGCCTGGCCGAACAGCCCCGAGTCCCTGAGGAAGGCCATGGCCACGATCGGGCTTTCCCACGGAGCTCTCATTGAGTGTAGATTGTGTTGTTGGCGTAAGTGGTTGTGTGAAATGCAGTCTTCTATGATGTGTTTAATGGTATGGGGTGCTGTGTTCCATCCCGGGCAGGTGTCGCCAACGGAGTCATCCAGTCTCTTCTGATAGCTCAGGAGAGCTGGATGGTGTCCGCATCTTAGCCTGGCCAGGTGGACGCTGTCCTCGCGAGGAAGGGAGGATTCGGAAGGATGGATTTCGGGAGGTCGTGCTTGCAGCTGCGTGTTGTCTGTGAGTGAGTGGATGGATCGGCGAGAGATATGAGTATGGATGTGCTTCTGGAAGTTGGTTCGGGGTGGGCAGGGAGGAAGAGAGGACAGTAATTGTGTGTGATACCGTGTGCTGGGTGTTGTTTTTATATTTCTTGGTGTCTGTGGGTGTGTTGCCATGTAGTTTAGTGGGTGGTCCTGGTTCGTGGAGGCTGCTGCCAGGAATTGAGTGCCTCTCATGTCCAGATGGTCTCTGACTTTGAGGATTTTGGTTTCTTGATGTAGGTGATCTGTGGGTGCAGTAGCTGTGCAGCCTGTAATGATCTTCAGGGCTTTGTTTGAATAGTCTGTAAGGTCTTATGATGTGTTTCAGCTAGGTTAGAAGCCCAGGCTGGGCTTGCGTTTTCCATCACTGATCTTATGTATTGTTTATATACTGTGGTGGTGGTTTCTTTGTTGTGTCCAAATTTTGTGTGAGCAAGTGACCTGAGGGCGTTAAGTCTGGGTGTCAGTTTCTTTTTAATGTTTGTGGTGTGCTGTTTGAATGTCATATGAGTATCATGTTACTCCTAGGATTTTGGGTGTGTGTGTATGTGTTAGGGGTGTGTTGTTTATGGTGAGTTGAGGGATGTATTCGTGTTCGCCTGTCCAGCTTGTGAGCAGGGTTGCGGTGGATTTGGCTGGGGCTAGATTATAGGTTTGACTCCTGTAAGGAGATAAAGAAAACCTAATATTTAGTAGTGGCCCCGTAATCATTGACGAACATGCCTATTACATAAGGCATCCTCTTCAAACACTAATCCGCCGTAGTTTTGAATCTACCGCGCAGAGCATTTAAAAACTGAAGAGCCTTCATCATGAGCGCACGCGACCTCACTCATGGCTTCAGTCATTATGAATTGGGTTCTCACTACGAAAAAACTTCGTAAAAAATAAAAACAAAAAGAAAATAAGAATAACTATCTAATAAGCTTTCCATCATATCGTGGATGTACTTGTGTGGATCTCTGACCAGACGCTGATTCAGGCGTCATTCCTCCTTCACTGACATATCAAGTAAACCAAAATCCTCAATACATCAACGAATGGGAAGGGGACGGTCGGGAGGGCCCCAGTCGTCAATGATTACGGGGCCACTACTAAATATTAGGTTTTCTTTATCTCCTTACAGGAGTCAAACCTATAATTTATTAGTGGCCCCTCCATCATTGACGAACATGCCTGATTTCTAAGACTGGAGGGGGACATTCGTAATCATATCATAACTCTATAAAAGCAGATAATAAAAACAACCACATAGTATTCTTACTTTTGAAAATATATTTAACAACGGCGTAGGCCGAAAAAATACAAGAAAAAGGGGGTTCAGGCAGGTGCGTGCTTCAAAGAAGCCTGCCTGACAAAAAATGGGTAACCCTGAAGATTCTGAACACAGATCTGTAGTTACAAAGGCGGGGTGCCTTTGCGGGGTGCACTCAACGAGTGGTGACAAAAAATAACAAGTTATAAGTTTATATGTGCACATAATAAACCCCAAAATAAACTTGGAGATAAATTGCAAAGGAACTCCATTGTTCTAATATTAAATTGCTTTCGCAGCTAAAACTACTATAACAACACCGTTGTTTTGTACTTAACATTGTACTAGCACAATTTCTCGCTGAGAAATTTTCATATCACATTTTAACCTTAAATTGTATCACAGCTCTCATACTCCGGCGGGGTCTAGGGTGTCCTATGTCAACTGACTGCACCCCCCCCCCCCCTTTCCCGTGAAAGTAAACAAAAGTGACTGCAGGGCCACCTAGACCCTCTGCCTTAAAGCTATACATGGTAAGGAAGGTTTGTCTAGAGCAACTGACAAGTATCTAGACAGAAACGTATGATTAGACGCCCACAACTGCGTGGACGCGATGTCTTCGACTGAAAAAATTTTCAGGAAACGTAAAGAGGCTGCCCATTTGCGTAAATCGTGGGCCCGACCCACAACGCCGGGATTACTTTCTTTAATGACTTCTACCAGAAGAGAGGCTAATCGCCGTTTAAGTAAGCGTTTACCCGTACTTGCTACCCATAAAGCACCTTGGGGGTTTCGAGGAGCTACTCTCAAATATTTGGTTAGAGCTTGCACTGGACATAGATTATGATGCACCTTTCCCCTTTTTAACGCCGGCACCGTGAACTCAGAAAACACGTTTGCACTATGCTCATTCTTGGCTACAAAACCTGGGGAGGGTGCAATGGAAATACATTCATTAAGTCTACCAAACCTAAGACAATTAGGTGTGTTGCTCATCGCCGCCAGCTCAGACACTGTTTCCGGTGGCCAAGGCCAAAAGGAAAACCGCCTTTTTTAAGAGTAATGCAAAGTCTGCAGTATTTTGGTACAGACGAGAGTGAAGCAAAGACAAAGCTTTGTCCAGAGACCAAGTAGGCATGAGCTGACGGGGAGGTGGGCGGAGTTTAAAACATGCTCTCATAAAACCTGTTTCCTCCGCTACCGGTATGGAAAGACCCGTAAGGTCTAAAAAGGGCACTCTAATCGCAGTTAAGTGATTTTTTAATGTTACCACAGATAAACGTTTCTGCTCAAACAGATGATTCAAATAATTAAAAACTAATGCCACTGAGGGTACAGTTTGTTCTGTCCTAACGATCCAAGAAGTAAAGGCTTGCCAATGTGATTGATACTGTCGTTTTGTAGACTGAGTATATTGATTGAGTAATTTATTGGTCACATCTCTACCGTATGGTGCTAGCCACTTGGCCTCCTGAATGTCCATAATGCAAAAGTCAGCGAGGTCGCTAGGTTGCCAATCGTGTCTAAGTGGAAATACCCGACCGGGAGCGATACCGGGTCCGGGCACCACATTTTCAATTGCTGGTACCACAACTGCGCCGGCCACAGGGGCGCGATTAGCGAGACTAAGCCTCGATAATCTCGTAGTTTGTTCACTACGTGGCACATTAGTGACGCATCTGGCGGTGGAAACAGATAGATGGAGCTCCATCTGTTCCAGTCTGTCACTAGGGCGTCTGGCCCCCCTGCCGGCGTTTTCGCCCGGCGGGTGAGGTATAGAGGGAGTTTGTGAGTCTCCTCGGACGCAAAAAGATCCACTTGTGGATGGGAGAGCTCTGCAATCATTAGGTTGAAAATGGGTTGCTTGAGCTCCCATTCTACTGTCGTGCTCTGTCTCCGGGACAGAGCGTCTGCCCAGACGTTCGCTACGCCTGGGAGATAAGATGCGTGAAGATAAATATCTAGACTGTTGGCTAGAGCAAAAATCTCTTCCGACACGTTTAGCAACTTCCTTGACCTCGTTGACCCTTGTTTCTGAATACAGTGGACTGCATTCAGATTGTCCATTCTGAAGGCCACCGACTTGCCCCGTAACGCCGGGCCGTGAGCCTAAAGGAAATACAAGGGGACTAGTAATTCTTTGACATTGATGTGAGAGATTTCTAAGTGGGACCAAAGCCCCTGACCCTGGTGCCCCTGATTTGACTGAAATCCCCAACCTATTGTGCCTGACGCATCCGTGTCTACCCATACCGTTGGTGGAGGAGAGGTCCATGACATTATTGAATGCAATGTTTCCCTCTTCGCCCAGACCGCTAGCAAGGTGTGGATTAATTTCGGGATGGGCCATAATTTTCCCGCCGGTAAGAGCGGGAAATATTTGTTGCCTTCCAATATTAATCGTTTTACTTTCAACCGGCCCAACTTGACAGTTAGTTGAATCCAGTTGAGAGAGCCGACCAGAGACTCCCAGACCCTTCGCGTCGTAGTCAGACTGTGAAGAAACCTGCACAGTTTCCTGCGAAACCTGTTGCGATTGTCCACACTCTGACTCAGAGTGAGAGCGGCGGTGTCCCAGACCAGCCCTATCCACTGAATTACTCGTGAGGGAACAAGGTTTGACTTTACCAGATTTACCTTGAACCCTAGAGTTTTGACATGATTTAAAATGATATTGACATGTTTTATTCATAATTGTTGTGTCTCTGCCACCACCAGCCAGTCGTCTAGATACCACAACACTCTGATCCCTTGTTTTAACAATGGCATCAGGGCTTGCCGGACTAGTTTTGTGAATAATCGAGGTGCCAGGTTCAAGCCGAACGGCATCCTCTGAAAAACAAAATTTTGGTGCCTGATCCGTAAGGCCAAAAACCTTTGAAATCTTTTGTTGACCGATACGTGCCAATAGGCGTCTGTCAGGTCTAGTGAACACATCCAACCTCCCGGTGGAAGTGTTAGCCTGATTTGGTGTACTGTTAACATTCTGAAAGATTCGTTGTGAATGTGAAGATTCAGATAAGACAGGTCTACGACCGGCCTCATCTGAACACTGTCCCTTTTGGGAACCAAAAATAGTTTGGACGTGAATACAGGGTAATTTGTGGGACCGGGATGATGACATTCTTGGCAATCATTTCCTGGGCTAGTGACTCCACCTCTAAAGAAACAAAATTCGCCGTTGTCGGCTGACGTAATCGAGGTCGCCGGAGCCACTGCCAAGTGATGCCTTTGCGTGCCACCATCCGTGCCCAAGTGTTTAACGGCCATGCTTGGTGACACGTTCGGAACGACCCAGTTAGCAGACAAGGGTTCGCCGGCTGTACTACCCTCGGTTCCTCCGGCCTTAAGGTAGGCTCCGGGAGTGAGAGAGACTTTAGTTTTTTGATGGTGGGGTTGGTGGTGCTGGACGCTTTGCCGGCTGGCTGGTGTTGGCCGAAGACTGGCCCTGACCTGGTTTATTTTGGCCGCGTCCTCTCTGACCTGAAAACCTACTCTGTCTATGCCTGTACTGACCCTGGGGGGAGTGGGAGGACTTAGGCGGAAGAAAAGGTTTAGATCCCCCTGGCTGAGCTTTAGTAGTAGGCCTGGGTTTGGGGAAGTTAAATGCAGGTTTCTTAGAAGGGGTGGGACTGTGCTTAACGGCCTGTGCCATATTGAACACTGTTCGCCATACTTCAGGGGTCATTAAAGAGGGAGTAAGCACTGGTGACATAACCACCTGATTAGCAATGCGATCAGGTAGCTTGCGAACTAACGACATCCTAAGATCTTGTCGTGCTCGTACCGCCTCAAGCAAGGCGGTACGTATGTCACCCAAGGATTGGATTGACGACTGAAGAATCAGTCGCCGGGATAACTCAACCGATCTTCGAGCATCCGCATCTGCGATTGCCTGAGTGGACCGTAGTAAAGACTTAGCCACCTGCTGAGATACTATGTACTGCGAGAACAGGCGAAAAGCTTTTCCCCGTAGCCTAAATTCTCTGTCTAGGTGAGTAGGGGTAGGGGTAGTGAACGGGTCCTTCAGCTCACAAAGATTAATCTTAGGGGCAGCTAGAAATGAAAACAAAGCTGACGGGACTCCGCCGGCAGAACCCACCGGCATGGAGAACCATGAATGAGTATCCTGAGGTATCTGGTGGGAAGATTTAGAAGTGAAAGTGGTTGCAAAGTTTTGAGCCTCTACCTCCCAATCTACCCAAGGTCCTGGTCCCAACTGTCCCACCTTCAAAACTGGATTAGCTGCGTCGTCTGTGACGGTCTGTAAATCTAGTTCAGGAGTGAGAGCTGACAGAGTCTTAATATCATTAAACCCATCCAGCTTAGACCAGTCTGAAAATAGTTTTGAAGCTGAGGCAGGGGGTAAAGCAGGCTTAGAAGCATACACAAAATAATCTTGGTGATAATAACTAGGTATAGCCTTGATGTTTACGTCCAGAACATTACCCAAAGTATCCACGGCCCTTAATTTCTTTGACTTATTGCCCTGGATGACCCACTCACGCGGTACCGGGAGTTCCCCTGACAAAGTAGGTTGGGCAAGCTCTGGTTTAGAGGGGTTCAAAAGAACCCATGACTCGTCTGGCCCATAAAGTAAGGGCATAGCTACCTTTCTAAGAGGCGCTTTGTCTAGAGGGGGTGGATTGACATCCGTTATGACCCTGACATTTGAAGTTGTCAATGCCGCCGTAGCAGGCCTAGTGATCCCTGAGGTTAACAGAGTGGGAGGGTTAGGGATCTTAGATAAATCAAGCGAAGTCATCAGAGGCCGTACCGTAGAACTTGTCTGTGGGAGCCCCCAAGTCCATTGTGGGGTTTTCCTGTTGTTGGCCAAAAAATTTAGATAAAGCATGAGTAAGCAGCCCATTAATTTCCTGTGCCGTAACAAACTGGTTTGATGAAGAACTTACAGGTGAATCATTAGTATCCTGTGCGGCGTCCAAGCCTGAGCCTGACCCTTGTCCTTCCATCTCCGAAATTATAGAAACTTCGTCTTTCACCTCCTGATCCTCCTGAGAAGACCCCGCCGAGGCAGGGGTACCTTGTTGCCAAGATAAGTCTGGGATAGAGGATGGGATCGCCGCGTCCCTGTGGACATCGGCTACTGTGTGACTCGTTTGAGTCGGACGTGGGTGGTCAGACCCTGGTTGAGCAAACCGCCAAACACCGAGGCCCTGGCCTACGCTCTCTTGAGAGTCTGAAACATTCTCAATTACTGAACCCCCTGAACTTTCCAATTCCAGGGTTAAAATATTAAGTGGCAAATCATCTTTTGGGACAGGCGCTGCACTGGACTCTTGGGCCTTAACACAAACTCTGTCTGGGGTAGAGGTACGATGAGATGCACTAGAAGTTGGTGAATGTCGAGAGGACTTCCGTTTATGTGAATCCTTTTTGGAGGATTTATGGCTACGGTGTGACCGCGAACTATTCTTAGATCTGGAGGAATCCTCGCCGTGACCACTGGTGGAACCTTCCGTCCTACTCTTCTTACTCGCCGGTGAAGAGGCACGACTAGATGACTGGTGTCTAAGAGGAGACCTAGACCGAGATCTCGCCCGAGACGAGGAGGCGGATACCGGGGGTGTAGGCTCTCTTGGGCGTTTAGGTGTAGCAGCAGAAGATACAGAACCCTGACCAGTCTCCGCCGGCTTAATACTCGTGACTCTAGAGGAACGTTTAGGGGGAGGGTGTTCGGAGAGCAATCTATCCCAAAGTGGGACGTTGTCACATTGAAGTGATTTATGCGCAACAATGGTAGTGTAGGCTGACATCTGTTGCCTAACCTCTCTCAACGCTACCGCCGCGGTCTTATCATTATCACAAAGGACCTTTACAGCTAATTGGGAGCAAAAAGAACAATTACGCATAACCCAGAGACCCCTTGAACGGTCTAGACATTTAACACACCTTATGCAACGGGTATGCGCAAAAATAGGGATACCAGCACAAGCAGGGGTAGTGCACAAAGCAAAAACTGGGGCCACGGTAGCCATGACAGAGACTGGTGGGAGAAAACTACCGCCGGGTCTGTATTGGTCCGCCGGAGCTCAGCTCTGGAAAAAAAGAAAATTTCCAGGAATTAATGCTCATAAGGTTAACCCAACATGTTCGCACACAAGTGTTAATAACCCGTCGGGTAACGAGATGTAATGACACAACGAACACAGCTCGCTACGCGGCGGGGTTCAGAATATCTAAACAAATCTTTTGTTAAAGAAAGTGAAGAATACCCTCTGATATAATATAACGGTCCAGCATGGCGCTTATAGTCTCTTGGTGGTGGTGACTGTCTCAAGATTCAATTTTGTAACAAAGCAACCCCCCATAAAGACGCCGGCCCTTGAAATATTTTAGTAGAATAGCACAGGGCAGGATGATACGAGATCTGATGTCTAACGAATTGTCACAAAAGATCGCCGTAAGTTTGAAGGCGGCGATACCTAATTGTATCACTAAATTAAGTGGTTAAATCGAAATCGAATTTTGTAAATTCCTTAGTTCCTCCACCTAGGAGCACCCGCGAAGAATCGATATTTAACCTAATTGAACCTTCAATCGCCGTAAGTGTAAAGGCGGCGATACACATAGTATCACTTAAAATGGATTGGTTAACTAACTGAAAGACATAAGTCGTTCATCCCACCCTACCCAGGTACACCCGCCGGGTGAGATGTCCAAACGTTAACCCCATAAGTTCCTGTCCCCACTTCTTTGTAAAAGATCGCCGGGGAGGAAAGCCTAAAACAACAGCTAGGTTTTTCATGTGGTTTTTGTAAAACCGGGTAGAAAAACTACATAACGTATGTCCGCATGAACAACGTTTTATAGATGGGTACAGCCATCCCGCCGGGAATCAAAGGAGGCCTGAAACCAGGCACCCACAGAGACGCAGTCCTGGAGAGCCACAGACACCCCAACGCCGGGGAAACAAGCCAGTGTTAACAACCACGTGTGGCCCAACACAGCTCGCGGCCGGGATTTTCATGGTGAAACCGAGAAAAAACCCGCCGGAAGGAAACCCACCCTGAACAGACACCATCTGAACAAACAAGAGACACGAGGAGAGCCACGCACGACAAACCCAAGGTCACTCAATAATCCGTGGAATTAGCCAATACACAACTAAACCAGGAAACAATTATAGTCCGAGGAATTAGCCAATACACAACTAAAACCCGGATACACATGACACAGTAGGGCATATTTATAAACAATAACACTAGTACATGTGGCAAAGCTACGAGCGGCTGGCTAGGCCTAGGTAGACGGCATAATAAAAGTTGAAATATACACAAACACTGGAAATATCACAACAGGAACCACCGCCAACACACCACCGTAGCAAATACAGTACTTCCGACAAAGGGAAGACTGACTCGGGACCCAGAAAAAACTTCACCAAGTGAAGAAAAATACGCTGGGAACGTCAGAAAACAAAGCTTACCTCATCAGAAAGATAAAAGGCAGCAATAAATAACGCGTAGTGAAAGCCGCCTGCATCACAAACTAACTCAACTGTGAAAAAGTTCACATGTCCACAACGGGACCACGAGGGTACATCCGAAATAGATGCCCCATACACTCGACCCAAAATACACTGCACTGCGGGCAACCAGCCCAGGACACTCCTGCTACGCCTATCCTAACCTTACTCGATACATCCTGGAGTAAACAAATGAGAAAAAACTCACTAGGGACGCAACGAATGCGGAACTAGCGGAGCGTGGGGAGGCACGTCCGGGCAGGCTGATCGCAGAGCAGAGAAGGAGGAATGACGCCTGAATCAGCGTCTGGTCAGAGATCCACACAAGTACATCCACGATATGATGGAAAGCTTATTAGATAGTTATTCTTACTTTCTTTTTGTTTTTATTTTTTACGAAGTTTTTTCGTAGTGAGAACCCAATTCATAATGACTGAAGCCATGAGTGAGGTTGCGTGCGCTCATGATGAAGGCTCCTCAGTTTTTAAATGCTCTGCGCGGTAGATTCAAAACTACGGCGGATTAGTGTTTGAAGAGGATGCCTTATGTAATAGGCATGTTCGTCAATGATGGAGGGGCCACTAATAAATTAAGTCTGTTTGTAGTGCACCAGCCATGTAGTGTGTTGATATAGGGTTGAAGGAGAAGGAGAAGGAGTAATGGTGTGTAATAGTGGAGAGCATAGGGTGAATCTAGATGTGAGGCTGGATGGAGAAATATTGGAACAAGTAGAGTGTTTTAAATATCTAGGAGGAACGATAAGTAGGAGTGGAGGTATGGAAATGAAGGTAAAACAGAGAGTGTGTGAAGGAAGGACGGTTTTCGGAGCAATGGGAAGTATGTGCAAGACCAGAAATCTCGGAGTGAAAGTAAAAAGTGCACTGTATCAAGGAATTGTTGTGCCAACAGTGATGTATGGGGCTGAGACATGGGCTCTGAAGAAAAAGGAGAAAAGAGGGCTGGATGTGATGGAGATGAGCTGCTTGAGGAGTATGTGTGGAGTTACTCGTAGAGACAGATTGAGGAATGAAGAGATATGTAGGAGAGTGGGGCAGCAGGAACATTTGTCAGCCAGAGTGGACAGAAGGGTGCTGAGCTGGTATGGTCATGTTGAACGAATGGGGGATGAAAGGCTTACAAAGAGAATATGTGAGTCAGGTACAAGGGGAGATAGAAGGGCAGGAAGACCCCTATTGAGATGGAGAGACTGTGTAAGAAAAGCTTTGGATGATAGAGGAATGACTATAGATCAGGCAGGGGAAGTGGTGGTGGACAGGAGTGAATGGAGAATGCTTGTGAATAGTTGAGTGAACACGTGGTCATTTGGAGTAAGGGGTCGGGCGCAAGGGAGGTGTGGTGGAGTGGTCTTGCCACTGGCCTGGTAATCCAAAGGTCCCGGGTTCAAATCCCGATGTATCAATGGGAAGATATTATTGGGATGGAATTTGTGCTGTACCTAGTATCAGTGCATTACCACAAGCCCACTGAAACGTCAATAAAATACCCTCATTGTTCCCTGATTAAATAGCACTGTATGAATATTCCCATATTCAAAATATGCTATACGGGTGCAATGCCTGGTGAGTTATCTGCTCAACAGGTGGCGTTGTGTGTGTGTAAGTGTGAGAGTCCGAGTGTAGGGGGTGAGACAGTGAAGCACGGGAACGAGGTGGCTTCAGAGATGGGGTCGTTTCGGGCCATGAGTGAGCACCGTGCCTCATGTGAAGGCAAGATGGCAGGTGCTCTACGTGCTTCACATGTCTCACTCCCTAGACTGGAACAAGACCTCACGGGCTTCACTGTTCATTGTAAAGCGGTGAATGTTAAGGCTCTCCGCCTATGTCCGAGAGGAAGTAAGTTGGAATATAGAAAAAAAAAAAAAAAAAAAAAGTTGGACTAGATAATAGTCCATCAGGCGCCTGGCCCGGGGAGACGATTAATATGAAGGGTGCGCCTGGAAGTGTGGTGGGAGGGCTTGTGGCTTTGGCTCCGCTGCATGTCTGCCTGCCGAGATCGGAACCTCTCCGGGTGGTCGGGGGCCGGGGAAGTGCTGGAGCGACCTTGGTGACCCTGGTCTCTGGGTCTTCTGGGTGACCTGGATGTGTGTGAGTTTGTGCTTTTTGTCTGTGTTTATTCGTTGTTTTATGTTGTTTTTGTGTTTTCCCTGTTCTTGCTCTGTCTTGAGTCGGCTACCCCCAAAATGGGGATTGGGCCTGAGCATATAGATAGATATATAGATAGATAGATGATGAAATGATGCTGGTAAGAAGATTTTTTTTTTTTTTTTTTTTTTTTTTTTTTTTTTTTTTAATAATTTCCTAAAACCTCCGGTTGTTTCAAGTTACCGGATGCTTGAATGCCGGAAAATCGAGGTGTTACTGTATCTGGATTTATTGACCTATACTCTGGGTAGCAGTATGACCCTGACAATGTAAAAAATAAGGATTATTGTGACATAACTATATCCTGTGTGTAATGACAACTATAAACACAATTACAGGTACACTCAATATCCGAATCTGACAGGTTGTAGCTAAAGTTAGATTACATACTATAATACCGTCAACTGGGGCGAATTCGGACTTTACGTCAATTAAAAGTTAATTAAATTAATAAATACTGTAGATAATGAATAAACAGTAATCTGTTTTTCACTCGATTGTTCGAAATGCTTTTATCTAACTTTCTTGCTTAAATAGTTTTAATGTACAATGTGATATGTACCGATTACAAATTGAAAACCGAAAACAAAATTGTAACATCGGCAAACTTTCTTTGGCAGACATGTTGATGAGTACTGTAGATGCAGGAAAGTCTACGGTGCCAAGATGTACTTTCGTAATTAGTGTGATAGTACCAAATAATTAATTGGCATTATCTTGTACAGGTATATACTGTAAGAAACTGTAAGAAATATCTATCTATCTATTGCCTGATGCCGTGATCCCCAAAGGGGTGGCCACGAACGAACCGCCTCCATGCACCTCTGTCCCCAGTCAATCGTCACCCTTCCTCCTAACCAGCACCGCCTTCATCCATATTATAGGTTTGACTCCTGTAAGGAGATAAAGAAAACCTAATATTTAGTAGTGGCCCCGTAATCATTGACGAACATGCCTATTACATAAAGCATCCTCTTCAAACACTAATCCGCCGTAGTTTGAATCTACCGCGCAGAGCATTTAAAATCTGAGGAGCCTTCATCATGAGCGCACGCGACCTAACTCATGGCTTCAGTCATTATGAATTGGGTTCTCACTACGAAAAAACTTCGTAAAAAATAAAAACAAAAAGAAAATAAGAATAACTATTCAATAAGCTTTCCATCATATCGTGGATGTACTTGTGTGGATCTTTGACCAGACGCTGATTCAGGCGTCATTCTTCCTTCACTGACATATCAAGTAAACCAAAATCCTTAATACATCAACGAATGGGAAGGGGATGGTCGGGAGGGCCCCAGTCGTCAATGATTACGGGGCACTACTAAATATTAGGTTTTCTTTATCTCCTTACAGGAGTCAAACCTATAATTTATTAGTGGCCCCTCCATCATTGACGAACATGCCTGATTTCTAAGACTGGAGGGGGACATTCGTAATCATATCATAACTCTAGAAAAGCAGATAATAAAAACAACCACATAGTATTCTTACTTTGAAAATATATTTAATAAGGCGTAGCCCATATATATACAAGAAAGGGGTTCAGGCAGGTGCGTGCTTCAAAGAAGCCTGCTTGACAAAAAAAAGGGTAACTCTGAAGATTCTGTGGACAGATCTGTAGTTACAAAGGCACCCCACTCAACGAGTGGTGACAAAAATAACAAGTTATAAGTTTACATGTGCACATAATAAACCCCAAAATAATCGTGGAGATAAATTGCAAAAGATCTTCACTGTTTAATATTCAATTGCTTTCGCAGCTAAAACTACTATAACAGCCCCGTTGTTTTGTACTAACATTGTACTAGCACAATTTCTCGCAGAGAAATTTTCATATCACATTAACCATAAATTGTATCACAGCTCTCACACTCCGGCGGGGTCTAGGGTGTCCTATGTTAACTGACTGCACCCCCCCCCCCCTTTTCTTGAAAGTAAACAAAAGTGACTGACGGGCCACCTAGACCCTCTGCCTTAAAGCTATACATGGTAAGGAAGGTTTATCTAGAGCAACTGACAAGTATCTAGTCAAAAACGTATGATTAGACGCCCACAACTGAGTGGACGAAATATCTTCTACTGAAAAATTCTTCAGGAAACTTAAAGAGGTGGGCGGAGTTTAAAACAAGCTCTCGTAAAACCTGTTTCCTCCGCCACCGGTATGGAGAGACCTGTAAGGTCTAAAAAGGGCACTCTAATTGCAGTTAAGTGATTTTTTAATGTTACCACAGATAAATGTTTCTGCTCAAACAGATAATTTAAATAATTAAAAACTAAAGCTACTGATGGCACAGTCTGTTCTGTTCTAGTGATCCAAGAAGTAAAGGCTTGCCAATGTGAGTGATACTGTCGTTTCGTAGACTGAGTATATTGATTTAATAATTTATTGGTCACATCTCTACCGTATGGTGCTAGCCACTTGGCCTCCTGAATGTCCATAATGCAAAAGTCAGCGAGGTCGCTAGGTTTCCAATCGTGTCTAAGTGGAAATACCCGACCGGGAGCGACACCGGGTGCGGGCACCACGTCTTCAATTGCTGGTACCACAACTGCGCCGGCCACAGGGGCGCGATTAGTGAGACTAAGCCTCGATAATCTCGTAGTTTGTTCACTACGTGGCACATTAGTGACGCATCTGGCGGCGGAAACAGATAGATGGAGCTCCATCTGTTCCAGTCTGTCACTAGGGCGTCTGGCCCCCCTGCCGGCGTTTTCGTCCGGCGGGTGAGGTATAGAGGGAGTTTGTGAGTCTCCTCGGACGCAAACAGATCCACTTGTGGATGGGAGAGCTCTGCAATCATTAGGTTGAAAATGGGTTGCTTGAGCTCCCATTCTACTGTCGTGCTCTGTCTCCGGGACAGAGCGTCTGCCCAGACGTTTGCTACGCCTGGGAGATAAGATGCGTGAAGATAAATGTCTAGTCTGTTGGCTAGAGTAAAAATCTCTTCCGACACGTTTAGCAACCTCCTTGACCTCGTTGACCCCTGTTTCTGAATACAGTGAACTGCGTTCAGATTGTCCATTCTGAAGGCCACCGACTTGCCCCGTAACGCAGGGCCGTGAGCCTGAAGGAAATACAAGGGGACTAGTAATTCTTTGACATTGATGTGGGAGATTTTTAAGTGGGACCAAAGCCCCTGACCCTGGTGCCCCTGATTTGACTGAAATCCCCAACCTATTGTGCCTGACGCATCCGTGTCTACCCATACCGTTGGCGGAGGAGAGGTCCATGACATTATTGAGTGCAACGTTTCCCTCTTCGCCCAGACCGCTAGTAAGGTGTGGATTAATTTTGGGATGGGCCATAATTTTCCCGCCGGTGGGAAAGAGTGGGAAATATTTGTTGCCTTCCAATATTAAACGTTTTACTTTCAACCGGCCCAACATAACAGTTAGTTGAATCCAGTTGAGAGAGCCGACCAGAGACTCCCAGACCCTCCGCGTCGTAGTCAGACTGTAAAGAAACATGAACAGTTTCCTGCGAAACCTGTTGCGATTGTCCACACTCTGACTCAGAGTGAGAGCGGCCGTGTCCCAGACCAACCCTATCCACTGAATTACTCGTGAGGGAACAAGGTTTGACTTTACCAGATTTACCTTGAACCCTAGAGTTTTGACATGATTTAAAATGATGTTGACATGTTTGATGCATAATTGTTGTGTCTCTGCCACCACCAGCCAGTCGTCTAGGTACCACAACACTCTGATTCCTTGTTCTAACAACGGCATCAGGGCTTGCCGGACTAATTTCGTGAATAATCGAGGTGCCAGGTTCAAACCGAATGGCATCCGTTGAAAAACAAAATTTTGGTGCCTGATCCGTAAGGCCAAAAACCTTTGAAATCTTTTGTTGACCGATACGTGCCAATAGGCGTCTGTCAGGTCTAGTGAACACATCCAACCTCCCGGCGGAAGTGTTAGCCTGATTTGGTGTACTGTTAACATTCGGAAAGAATCGTGAATGTGAAGGTTCAGATAAGACAGGTCTACGACCGGTCTCATCTGAACACTGTCCCTTTTGGGAACCAAAAATAGCTTGGACGTGAATACAGGGTAATTTGGGGGGACCGGGATGATGACATTCTTGGCAATCATTTCCTGGACCAGTGACTCCACCTCTAAAGAAAAAAAAATCGCCGTTGTCGGCTGACGTAAGCGAGGTCGCCGGAGCCACTGCCAAGTGATGCCTTTGCGTGCCACCATCCGTGCCCAAGTGTTTAACGGCCATGCTTGGTGACACGTTCGGAACGACCCAGTTAGCAGACAAGGGTTCGCCGGCTGTACTACCCTCGGATCCGCCGGCCTTAAGGTTGGCACCGGGAGTGAGAGAGACTTTAGTTTTTTGATGGTGGGGTTGGTGGTGCTGGACGCTTCGCCGGCTGGCTGGTGTTGGCCGAAGACGGGCCCTGACCTGGCTTATTATGGCCGCGTCCTCTCTGACCTGAAAACCTACTCTGTCTCTGCCTGTACTGACCTTGAGGGGAGGGGGAGGACTTAGGTGGAAGAAAGGGCTTAGATCCCCCCGGCTGAGCTTTAGCGGCTGGCCTGGGTTTGGGGAAGTTAAAGGCAGGTTTCTTAGAAGGGGTGGGACTGTGTTTAAAGGCCTGCGCCATATTAAACACCGTTCGCCACACGTCAGGGGACATTAAAGAGGGAGTAAGCACTGGTGACATGACCACCTGATTCGCAATGCGATCAGGCAGTTTGCGGACTAAAGACATTCTGAGGTCTTGTCTCGCTCGTACCGCCTCAAGCAAGGCGGTGCGGATGTCACCCAGAGATTGGATGGACGACTGAAGAAGCAGTCGCCGGGACAATTCAACCAATCGTCTGGCATCCGCGTCTGCGATTGCCTGAGTGGACCGGAGCAAAGACTTTGCTACCTGTTGAGACACTATGTATTGAGAGAACAGGCGAAAAGCTTTCCCCCTTAGCCTAAATTCTCGGTCTAGGTGAGTTGGGGTAGGGGTAGTGAAAGGGTCTTTTAGCTCGCAAAGATTAATTTTAGGGGCAGCTAAGAAAGCAAACAAAGCTGAAGGGACTCCGCCGGCAGAACACACTGGCATGGAGAACCACGAATGAGTATCTTGAGGGATCTGGTGGGAAGTTTTGGAAGTAAATGTGGTCGCAAAGTTTTGAGCCTCTATCTCCCAATCCACCCAAGGTCCTGGACCCAACTGCCCCACCTTCAAGACTGGATTAGCTGCTTCGTCTGTGACGGTTTGTAAATCAAGTTCTGGAGTGAGAGCTGATAGAGTCTTAATGTCATTAAACCCATCCAGCTTAGACCAGTCTGAAAACAATTTTGAAGCTGAGGCAGGGGGTAAAGCTGGCTTAGTAGCATACACAAAATAGTCTTGGTGATAATAACTAGGTATAGCCTTTATATTAACGTCTAGTACATTTCCCAAAGTATCCAAGGCCCTTAATTTCTTTGATTTATTGCCCTGGATGACCCACTCACGCGGTACTGGGAGTTCCCCTGACAAGGTAGGTTGGGCGAGCTCTGGTTTAGTGGGGGTCAAAAGGACCCATGACTCGTCTGGTCCGTAAAGCAAGGGCATAGCTACCTTTCTGAGAGGCGCCTTGTCTAGAGGGGGTGGATTGACATCCGTTATAACCCTTACATTCGAAGTGGTCAATGCCGCCGTAGCAGGCCTAGTAACCACTGATGGTGACAGAGTGGGAGGGTGAGGGATCTTAGTTAAAGCAATAGAAGTCATCAGAGGCCGTACCGTAGAACTTGTCGTGGGAGCTCCCAAGTCCACTGTGGGAGTTTCCTGTTGTTGGCCAAAAAATTTAGATAAAGCATGACTAAGTAGCCCATCAATTTCCTGTGCAGTGACAAATTGACTTGATGATGTACTCACTGGTGAATCATTAATATCCTGCGCGGCGTCTAAACCTGAACCTGACTTGCCCTTCCATATCCGAAATTATTGAAACCTCGTCTTTCTCATCCTGTTCCTCCTGAGAAGATCCCGCCGAAGCTGGGGTACCTTGTTGCCAAGATAAGTCAGGAATAGAGGAAGGGATCGCCGCGTCCCTGTGGACGTCAGCTACTGTGTGACTAGTTTGAGTCGGAAGTGGGTGGTCAGACCCCGGCCGAGAAAATCGCCAAACACCGAGGCCTTGGCCTACACTCTCTTGGGAGTCTGAAACACTCTCAATCACTGATCCCCCTGAACTCTCCAATTCCAGGGTTAAAATGTTAATGGGTAAATCATCTTTAGGTACAGGCACCGTACTGGACCCTTGAGACCTAACACAAACTCTGTCTGGGGTAGACGTACGATGAGAAGCACTAGAAACTGGCGAATGTAGGGAGGCCTTTCTATTATGGGAATCCTTTTTGGAAGATTTATGGCTACGGTGTGACCGTGAACTACTCTTTGATTTGGAGGATTTATCGCCGTGACCACTGGTGGAACTTTCCGTCTTACTCTTCTTACTCGATGGTGAAGAGGCAGGACTAGATGGCTGGTGTCTGAGAGGTGACCTAGACCGAGATCTCTCCCGAGACGAGGAGGCGGTCGCCGGGGGTGTAGGCTCTCTTGGACGTTTCGGAGTAGCAGCAGAAGACACATAACCCTGACCAGTCTCCGCCGGCTTATGACTAGTTACTCGAGAGGAACGTTTAGGGGGAGGGTGTTAGAAAAGCAGTCTATCCCAAAGAGGGACGTTGTCACATTGAAGTGACTTATGAGCTACAATCGTAGTATAAGCTGACATCTGTTGCCTAACCTCTCTTAATGCGACCGCTGCGGTCTTATCATTGTCTCGGAGGACCTTGACACTTAATTGGGAGCAAAAGGAACAGTTGCGCATCACCCACAGACCCCTTGAACGGTCTAGACATTTAACACACTTGATGCAAAGAGTGTGCGCAAAAATAGGGATACCGGCACAGGTAGGGGTAGTGCATAAAGCAAAGACTGGGGCCAAGGTAGCCATGACAGAGACTGGTGGGGAAAACTACTGCCGGGTCTGTATTGGTCCGCCGGAGCCCAGCTCTGGAAAAAAGAAATTTCCAGGAATTAATGCTCATAAGGTTAACCCAACATGTTCGCACACAAGTGTTAATAACCCACCGGGTAACGAGATGTAATGACACAACGATCACAGCTCGCTACGCGGCGGGGATCAGAATATCTAAACACATCTTTTTAAGAAAGTGAAGAATACCCTCTGACATAATATAAAGGACCAGCATGGCGTTTATAGTCTTTCTGGTGGTGACTGTTTCAAGATTCAATTTTGGAAAAAACAACCCCCCACAAAGACGCCGGCCCTTGAATTATTTTAGTAGAATAACACAGGGCAGGCTGATACGAGATCTGATTTCTAACGAATTGTCACAAAAGATCGCCGTAAGTTTGAAGGCGGCGATACATAAACGTATCTCTCAATTAAGTGGTTAATCGAAATTGAATTGTAAATTCCTTATTTCCTCCACCCAGGAGCACCCGCCGGGTGTAAAAACGATGTTAACCCTAATTGAACCTTCAATCGCCGTAAGTGTAAAGGCGGCAATACATATAGTATCACTAAAATGGATCGGTTAACTAACTGAATGACTTAGTTGTTCATCCCACCCTACCAAGGTGCACCCGCCGGGTGAGATGTCAAAACGTTAACCCCATAAGTTCCTGTCCCCACTTCTTTGTAAAAGATCGCCGGGGAGGAAAGCCTTTAACAACAGCTATGTTTTTCTTGTGGTTTGTAAAACCGGGTAGAAAAACTTCATAACATATGTCCGCATGAACAATGTTAGATGGGTACCGCCACTCCGCCGGGAATCAAAGGGAGCCTGAAAACAGGCACCAACACAGAGACGCAGTCCTGGAGAGCCACAGACACCTCATCGCCGGGGACACAAGCCTGTGTTGAAACCACGTGTGGCCCAACACGGCTCTCGGCCGGGTTTTTTTCATGGTGAAACCGAGAAAAAACCCGCCGGAAAGTAACCCACCCCGTTCAGAAACCATCTGAACGTACATCGGACTCGAAGGAAAGCCAAGCACGACTAGCCTAGGTCCACACAATAAACCGTGGAATTAGCCAATACACAACTAAACCAGGAAACAAACATAGTCCGTGGAATTAGCCAATACACAACTAAACCCGGATACACATGACACAGTAGGGCATATTTATAAAATAAACAATAACACTTGTACATGTGGCAAAGCTACGAGCGGCTGGCTAGGCCTAAGTAGACGGCATAAGAAATGTTGAAATATAAACTAAAAACACTGGAAATATAACAACAGGAACCACCGCCAACACACCACTGTAGCAAATACTTCCGGCAAAGGGAAGACTGACTCGGGACCCAGAAAAAACTTCACTAAGTGAAGAAAAATACGCTGGGAACGTCAGTAAGCAACGCTTACCTCATCAGAAAGATAAAAGGCAGCATAAATAACGCGTAATGAAAGCCGCCTGCATCACAAGCTAACACAACTGTGAAAAGATCACAAGTCCACAACAGGACCACGAGGGTACATCCGAAATAGATGCCCCAAACACACGACCCAAAATACACTGCACTGCGGGCAACCAGCCCAGGACACTCCTGCTACGCATATCCTAACCTTACTCGATACATCCCGGAGTAAACAAATGAGAAAAACTCACTAGGGACGCAGCAAATGCGGAACCAGCGGAGCGTGGGGAGACACGTCCGGGCAGGCTGAGCGCAGAGCAGAGAAGGAAGAATGACGCCTGAATCAGCGTCTGGTCAAAGATCCACACAAGTACATCCACGATATGATGGAAAGCTTATTGAATAGTTATTCTTATTTTCTTTTTGTTTTTATTTTTTACGAAGTTTTTTCGTAGTGAGAACCCAATTCATAATGACTGAAGCCATGAGTGAGGTCGCGTGCGCTCATGATGAAGGCTCCTCAGATTTTAAATGCTCTGCGCGGTAGATTCAAACTACGGCGGATTAGTGTTTGAAGAGGATGCCTTATGTAATGGCATGTTTGTCAATGATGGAGGGGCCACTAATAAATACAGTACTGTACTTCCTCACTCCATCCTTCCACCTCTCTTTCGGTCGGTCAACCTCTCCCTCTCTGTCCTTCCACCTCGCTCTCGTACACCTTCTTAGTCATTCTCTCGCTTCCCATACGTTCCATATGGTCGAACCATCTCAAGGTGTTCCTTTTCACACTTTCCAGCACATCTACCTCTACACCACACCTCCTTACTTCTTCATTCGTTTGTCTATCGACTCTATCCCTCCATGTAACTCCGCACGCACTTCTCAAGTAACTCAATTTAGTAGTAGCCTCTACGTTCCAACGTAGAGCTTATACTATGACGATGTAATATGCTTCGCTCTAGAGCGGCAAATATCGTATACACATAGCGCGAATTAAATCGATAACATCAAGAGTAGCATCTTACTCTCACTACTAGGTATGTTGTACATACTTTTGAGGTCTTTTTAACAGAAAATTGAAAAGAAAAACGAGAAAGAAAAGAGAAAGTTGTCGACTAGGCCATTCCATCTGGCTCTTCACGCCGCTGTCAGGGGCGTGCCTTCTAACCCGGTCCAGATTAAAGGGCATCTCTTTCTCGCTACCACTCGGGTGCACACGTGTTTCTGGTGCTCTGTTTTTTGCTGCCTTCCACTCCTATCTTCGTCACTTTTTGGTGAGATTTGGGCCTTTATTTGGCGCCTGGATTTCTAAGTAGATGATCCGTGTTGTAGGCACAACGTAAAATGGGCACTCAGGTGTTTAATTCGAGTGTTTGCGTTGAAAGTGGAGGTCACTCATGTTTTCAGCCCTCTGCACATGCTAATGTTGAAAGGCCTTTGCCTTATTATGCTTTTATTTCCTTGCGGTGACTTTAGTTTAGGTTTTGATAGGTTCTATTCATTTAGGGCTTCTTGTCACTACCTTAGTTTTTTACTTAAGCGCATTTTTTCGGTGGCTAGGCTAACTTCGGTTTTCCGGGTGGTGTTATGGTGGGGGGCGCCGACCCGGGATGTCACTTGCCCCATGTTGGTCTTTTAATGTCGCACTCACACCTCTTTGGGTGTGCGGTTGCTAGTGGCGTCCTTCTTTTTAATTTTTCCTATCACCTAGTGCCGATTAGGCTAACTTTTTGTGGGTAGCCTAGCCTACGGGGGCGTTTTGTCGTTCGATTCTGTTGCAACCCCTGGGGATGTCCCTTGACCCCCCTTCTTATGTTTTGTGGGGTTCGCACCAGTTATCTGACTACCTCTGGCTTTCCAGAACCCAAACTTATGTTCTGCAATTTTCCTTCATTAGCGCCTTAGGGCCTTGTGATTAGGCTATGTCTTCCTCTGCTCCTCCCTGTTCGTGGGTCACGTCCCATGCCAGGTCGGTCTTTGGTTGGCGTTCCTTTTCTCGACTCCCTGGGGGGCCTACTTAGCAGACGAATCACACTTCTCAGTTATTTTGTCTTCATTACTTATTGTCCTTACGTGTCGTCGGTGAGTGACGCTTCGGTCCTCTATCACTTGGACCTGGCTCGCCGCTACGCCCTGGAGCGTCAGTTTTACCGCTCCAGGGCGAGCGTCTGGCACTTATTCTTACAGTATTTCTTAGTTTCTTACAGTAGATCCTCTGGAAAAAGGCAAACTATGCCTGTGTATCCAGCTCAGTACCAGTACTTGCACTGCTGCGGTCGTTCACGGTGTTGGCGGCGGCGGTAGCAGACGCAACATTTTTACTATTCTGTATTTTTGTTTTATAATCAAACTTCAAATCTTGTCTTCCCCATGCTTTATCAAGATTACTTTCAAACTCCCTTATTGATTCGGAATCGACTACATACTGGGGCAGTGCGTTCCACTCATTTACCACTCTATCACAAAATGAGTTCTTCGCCTTCTCAAGCCTATTTCTTTCTTTGTAAATTTTCTTAGAGTGTCCTCTCGTTCTTGTTCCCTCCCGCATCAAGAAGATACCTTCACACACATCCTCATCGTACTTTCCTGACACTATCTTAAAAGTCTCTATCATATCCCCTCTCTTTCTCCTATATGCCAGTGTCGGAAGCCCCAGTGTCCTCAACCTCTGCTCATAGCCCGCGTTCTTCAACGTTGGTACCAGCTTGCTAGCTCTCCTCTGCACTTTCTCCACTGCTTCTATATCCTTTACCATATATGGAGCCCACACCTGGTTTGCATATTCCAGGTGCGGCCTAACCAGCGCTGTATATAGATTCCTGAAGATTTCTTCGTCAAGTGACACAAATGTCCTCCTTATCAGCCCTACAATTCTATTGGCTTTGTTTATCTTTTCCGCTAAATGTTCTGAGAAATTTAACTTATTGTCTATCACTACTCCTATATCCTTTTCTGCACTCACTTCCTCCATCGCTTCATACATACTGTATCCTACCTTGTCTATCTTGCTGGTCCCAATCCGCATGTACTTGCATTTTTTTGGATGAAAAGGCATTAACCAATGCTCAGACCATCCCTTCATGCCCTCCACATCTCCTTGAAGCAAACCCATATCTTCCTTACTCCTCACTCTTCTATACAGTTTAGTGTCATCCGCATACAGGTATACCTCACTTCCATTAGTTATAACTTCAGGCAAGTCGTTGATAAATATAACGAACAGCAGTGGTCCCAACACAGATCCCTGAGGTACCCCACTTGTAATTTCCCTCCACCCCGAGCCTATTCCATTCACCAATACCCTCTGTCTCCGATCTTTCAGGAAGGCTTCTATCCATTTCACACATTTCTCCCCTATATTATAGCTTCTAACTTTCTCTATTAACCTTTTATGTGGGACCTTATCGAAGGCCTTCATAAAATCGCAATATACCACGTCTATTACATCACCATCTTCTAGAATTTGCATCCAATCATCTACCACCTTAATTAGCTGTAGTACCGTCAACCTCCCCGGCAAGAATCCGAACTGTCTCCCACTGAAAAGTTGGTTTGACTTATCACCTGTCTTCTTTCACACAGCCCGTAGCCAAGTAGGTAGAGCTCTCGTCTCACACACGAGGGGTCGGGGGTTCAATCCCCGGCCGGGCGGAGACAAATTGGGCTTGTCTCCTTTTATGTGTTAGCCTCAGTTCACCTAGCTGTAAATAGGTACCTGGAATAAGTGGACGACGTTGTGACGTCCCATCTGGGGTTGGCAAAAATGGTACAAGGCGAGATGGGTATCATATGGTTCACCTAAGCTGATGGCTACCTAAGCCTTCGGGCGAGACGGTACCGTCTATAGTGAGAATGGTACCATACAGATCCACCCTAACCCTTCGTTTCCGATGTCGCCAATTGGCTAAAATACAGACTACACACACATCCACAGCCATTCCAACAGTACATAAAACACTTAACATGCATTTCACGCAATACATTCCCAGTTAAGGAGGCGCGATAATAATGAGCTTAGCTCGCATTGCGTGGATTCCCCTTGACGAACAAGTAACTGAGTAACTTGGACCTGGTTCGCCGCTCCGCCCGGGAACGTCGGTTTTGCCGCTCCGGGGCGAGCGTCTGTCACTTCTTCCCTGGCCCTCCGACTATTAATAAGGAGATCGCCGCTCTGCCCTTGAGCGTCGGTATTACCGCTCCAGGGCGTGCGTCTGTCGCTTCGGCGCTGTCTTCTCCTTCTTTGGTGCCTGCTCACCCGCTCTGGAGCGTGGGTTCTTCCCCCACTCTGGGTCGGTCCTACTTGTCTCTGAGGTGCTTTGGTAAGGTTCTAGTGGCTGTGGCCCGCTCTGGAGCGTCTCGAAACCGCTCCAGGGCGTGTTTACCCGCCCTACGGCGGCATGTGTTTCACGCTTTTTTGGCTGTCCTGTTGTCCCGCCCCCGACCGGAGGGTCCCTTGAGGGTCCGCTCCTCTCTGGGTTTGGGTTGGGGAGTGCATTGCTACTTGTCCATGCCTGTTGATGCATCGGTTCTGGTGTTTAATGCTCTTCTCCCTTTTTTCCCAGGCTGTGATCCGCTCCACTTTGGGTGCTCTCCTGTGCCTCCCTCGCATCCGCCTAAGGCCTACAGGTACTGTCGCCTTATTGTTCACCTGCTTGGGGTTTACATGGGGGGGAGGGGGGGGGATAGGCACTCTCCGTCATGCGGCGGAGGTTTTTCTTTCTCAAGGTCTAGTGAGCGCTTTTGGGCGTCTCCCTGCCCTTGTGATCAGTTTAACTTGCGACGTTATTCACTTATGTCTGGGGTGGTGTCTTATTGGGGGTTTTCTTCTGATTCTCCTGGTGCAGGGCTCCCTTCTGGTGTTCTCCTTCATCCTTCCTTGGGGTTTTCACGGGGGGGTGGGGGGTTATTATCCTTGTCTGGGGAACGCTACAGCTTCAGAGGTAGGGGCCACTCGCGGGTGGCTTTCTCCCTTTGTGCCTGTCTCAGTTTTCAGGGGATTCTTTTTTATGCTAGTGTTTTGCATACCTACCTGTATGGGGGCTCAAGAATGTTTTTTTCTTCCGATTGCAGGAGTGATGACGCTCCCTCTCTGCACCAGGCGGGGATGTGGTAGGCCTGTGGTCAGTCACGGCCATCTGGAGTGCCCTACCCACGTGGCTTGTTACTCCAGGGATGGTTATTCTCCCAGGAGGTGTGGCCCTTGCCTCCTTAATGTTATGGCGGTAGAGTCTCACCCCTCGTCACCTGCGGCGCGCCTCCTGGCTACGTGGGAGGGCATTTCCCGATATGTTGGAAAGACCCTACACCGCATCCCTCACTTCAAGGACGAGGATGTTAGGCTCCTGCTCCGCCTTCCTTCTGCTCCTCCGTCAGGGCTCCAGGCCGCCCTTCCTCAAGTGCCTCCTGCAGACCTCTCTACGACGTCTTTGGACCGCGGAAGGAAGAGGAAGTGTCCATCTCCTTCGCCTCGTCGTACCAGGTTACTTTAGCAATATAAGGGGACTTCACTCTAACATCAATTCTGTACACCAATTTCTTCAAGCAGAATCCCCTACTCTCCTTTTTTTGACAGAGACTCAAGTAACATCCACATCTGACACGTCTAGATTTAATTTTCCAGGTTATCAACTGCTCCAAAATTTCAGACCTAAAGGAGGTGTATGTTGCTTCGCAAAATCTGAAATTGCCCTGGAGGAGGTTACTAGTTTTAATTGTCCCTATTTTGATTATTCTATATACAAATTAATTTCTGCTGGTAAATTTAAATACATATGTTGCATCTACCGTTCCCCAAATACTCCTCCAGAGCAAAGTCTTTGATTCTCTGTCCTCACAACTCAGTGTCCTCAACTTAAATGCTTCTTCTGAAATCACTGTGTTGGGTGATTTTAATGTCCATAATGTTGAATGGCTCACTCATTCAGCCAGGACTGATGATGCTGGTCTTGAATGTGAGCTATTTGCAGACTCATTTAATCTCACTCAACTAGTCAACCAACCCACCCGTGTACCAGATAATCCTAATCATAATTCCCACCTACTGGACTTATTTTTAACAACCAATTCAGAAAATTATGATGTTACAGTGAGGTCCCCGCTTGGATCTTCTGATCACTGTCTGATACAGGCCACCTGTCTATCACCTACCACACCTTCCCACTCTGAACCTGTTTTGGTGACTAAATGGCATTACGATAGGGCAGACTGGGAGGGTCTTCAAGGTTTCTTTATTGATATTCCCTGGACCTCTTTCTTTTCTAATGATGCACACTCCACCTTGAGCCACATACAAGATTTTGTAAAAATTGGAATGGAAACTTTTATTCCTCATCAAAAGTACAGTAAAAGATCTAATTCACCTAAATGGTTTGACCATAATTGTGCTAGAGTAACTGAACAAAAAGCAATAGCCTACAATGCATACACAAGATCAAAAACACATGAAGCCTTTAATTACTTTAGAAACATCAGAAATCATGCCAAAACTGTATTAAACCTAACTAAATCAAACTTTCTCCACAAGCAGGCAAATAAACTTCTAAATAATCCAAATGATAACAAAATATTTTGGTCTACTCTTAACTCATTTAAATCCAACTTCACTACTGCTTCATCCATTCCACCATTAAAATCTCCGACTGGCAATCTTGTAAGTGACCCACGAGGTAAAGCTAACCTTGCGGATATTTTCTCCACCAACTCAACCTTAGATGAAATAAATCAAGATGTCCCTGTACTTAATTTTAATTCGCCTGAAATTCCCTCACTTAAGATCCACACCAGACATGTCAAAACTATTTTGCAGAATCTCTCGGTAGATAAGGCTCCTGGTCCAGATGAAATTCCTCCAATAGTACTTAAGAATTGCTCCTTGGTGCTCGCTCCTGTATTGGCAAAATTTTTCCGTCTGTGTACTCATACCTCATGCTTCCCAGTACCCTGGAAAGAAGCAAACATCCATCCAGTTCCTAAAAAAGGTGCCTCTTCAGATCCATCAAACTACAGACCAATAGCTATAACTTCCACTCTTGGTAAAGTCTTTGAAATTATATTAAATAATCACATAATTAAGCATCTTGAGAATAATAAATTAATCAGTGATAGGCAATATGGTTTTAGACGATGTCGATCAACTGCAGACATGCTTTGCCTTCTTACGCATCAAATCAACCAAGCTACAGACCAACATGGTGAAACACATACAATAGCACTGGATATATCAAAGGCATTTGATAGAGTCTGGCATCAATCCTTATTGTCGAAGATGTCACACTACG
The DNA here is from genome assembly GCA_032716605.1 of Paralithodes platypus. Lineage (NCBI taxonomy): Eukaryota > Metazoa > Arthropoda > Malacostraca > Decapoda > Lithodidae > Paralithodes > Paralithodes platypus. The sequence goes on from CM064518.1 coordinate 53,855,754, forward strand.
GCCTTGCATCATTAGTTCCACTAATTTCTTCTTATCTTCATAACATAAAAATACGTGTAATGGTAGATGGCCTTTATTCTCAATTTCACTCAATAAATGCTGGTGTTCCCCAGGGATCAGTTTTGGCCCCAATTCTGTTCCTCATTCATATCAATGATCTCATATCTACCACTCATAATCCAATACATTCCTACGCAGATGACTCAACACTCCACAGTTCCTTCACATTTACCAATTCTTTCACCCAACCCGATCTTATAAATTCAAAAATAAACACTGCAATTTCTCTGAACCAGGACCTTTCTAGAATTAATGGATGGGGACAAAAGAATCTAGTTTCCTTTAATGCACAGAAAACCAAGTACATTCAATTTTCTAACCGACAGAATCTCACTGACTCCCATATATTTTTTAATGATGTAAATATTCCCACTTCCCCTAGTATTGACATTCTCGGTGTAACATTAACTACTAACTTGAGCTGGACACATTATGTTAGAAGCATTGCTAAGAATGCCTCTAAAAAACTGGGACTCCTGTACAGAGTTCGAGAATTCTTCACTGACGAGCAGTTGGCCGTGATATATAAAAGTCATGTGCGTTCTCAGATGGATTACTGTTCACCTCTGTGGGGTGGAAGTGGAGTGGTTGCATTGAGGCAGTTGGACAAAATTCAAAATAAAGCTATTAGATTAATCAATAACCCTGCAATCACACAGGACCTTCCTACATTATCCATACGAAGAAACGTTGCATCCCTTGCATTATTCTACAGCTATTTTCACAGCAATTGTTCCGAGGAACTTGCTTCAATTGTGCCGCCTCTCCACATCTTTCCCCGTAGAACTAGGGCAGCTGAGAGCGCCCATGAATTTACACTTTCTCCTCCACAATGCAGAACTTCTGCTTATCAGAATTCATTTATCCCCAGAGCTACTACTCTTTGGAATTCACTTCCCTCGAATTGCTTTCCACAAACTTACAATCTACAAATGTTTAAATCCAGTTGTTACAAACATTTTATGAATGGAGGATGCCTTTAGGCACATGGACCTTTTTGTTTTATCTGTGTTTTTCCTTCCTCTGTTCATTGTCTCTTTAAAAAAAAAAAAAAAGGTCACCTAGTCGAAGTGCCGCCTCTCCTGTTCGGCCGTCAGGGACAACTACCTTTCGGGCCAAGGGCACTGTACCTCCTGTGCCTCGTGTTGTGTCCCCTCACTTTACCCCAACTCGGAAGACTACACACGACTTGATCAAGGAGATTGAGGCGTCTATGGCTGAATGCCCCTAAGATTGTGTTAGACCAGTTGCCCACGTCTTTCTTCGTGCCATCGGAGAAGAGTGCCCTGGATCGGGATCACCGGCTCCGGCAACGCGCCGCTCGCTTGCTCTCCACCCTCCTCCTGCAGTTCCAAATGGCGAGGATTCACCTCGGGCTTCTTGAAGCCGAGCCTGCTGGCGACTTCAAGAAGGGTTGGGAGACCTTGCGGCGCGTGCAGCTGTAGCGCCCTGAACTCGGTGGGTGACCTTCAGAGTGCCGTCCATGAGGCTGCTAAGTGTCGACAGTCGCTGAGGGTGGCCTTCTGTAAGAAGGCGCCCGCGGAGATCAGGACGAAGCTGCTCCTCTCTGAGCTCGCAACTGAGGGTCTCTTCTCGGATGGTGCGTGGCAAGAGATTTCTGGGGCGTCGTGGCCTCCCGCAGCCGCTTCCTCCCAGGGTCGTGGGAGGAAGGCCGGTCAGCCGAGGGGACGCCAACCTTGGCGAGGTGCCGTCGATGGCGACGCTAAGGGGGTTGGGGACGGGCCATGCGCCTTTATGTCCGCCGCTCGCCTCTTCTCCCATCTCGTCCGCTCGCCATTGAGGCGTCCTCGCGGCGTACCGACCAGAGGCAGGAGCATCGCCGCCCAGCGCAGGATCCTCTGCGCAGGTTTCAGGGACGCGGTCGCTACAGGGGATGGGGTGCCCGTGGAGGTCAGTCTAGCCGCGGCAAGACTGACGACTATGCTGGCTCAAAAAAACACTAGTTCCTCCAGGTTTTTCCCCCTTCTCTCCCGACCGCCTCCCCGAACGAGTGTTGAGGCTCACACAAGGGGCCCCTACTGGCTTCTTTTGCCCCCACTATCGGCAATGGCCTCGCCGATCGTGGGCGTGTCGGGTTGTGAAGCGGGGTCTGTCCTGGAGGTGGCGGTCTCAGCCCCCTCTCCGACATCGGCACGTCTCTCCAGACGTGGCCAAAGTTATCATGTCAATGCTCGAGCATGGGATTGTTCTGGAAGTCTCGCCACTCAAGCGGGTCTTCCTCTCACATGTGTTTCTGGTCCCGAAGAAGGACTGCGATGCGATGAGACCGGTGGTCGACCTGTCGTGCCTCAATTTACATATCGTGAACGACCGCTTTCGGATGCTCACCATCAGTCAGGTGCGGTTGGCGCTCCGTCCCGACTGCTGGGTGATATCCCTGGATCTCAAGGACGCATATTGGCATGTGCCGATTGGACATCGGTTCCAGTGCTATCTGGCGCTCCAGCTGCATGAAAGGGTGTTCAAGTTCGACAGGCTGCCCTTCGGTCTCAATATCGCACCACGAGTCTTTACGAAACTCGTCAAGCAGGCTCTGACTCCCCTGCTCCGTCAGGGGATTCATATCCTGTTTTACTTGGACGATTGGCTCATCTCCGCAGACTCTCCCACTCAATGCGCACAACACACTCTCCTTGTCATCCAACACATCACACATTTAGGTTTCAAGATAAACGTTCCCAAGTCGTGCCTCACCCCGTCGCAAGACGTGACGTGGGTGGGCCTGGACTGGGAAATGGCGAGCCCGACCGTCAGACAGAGTCGGGTGAACGCATCGAAGATTCGAAGGAAACTTTTCGCTGCGTTGCACTCGGTCTCCATTACCAGGAAAATCTGGGACTCGTTGATCGGGTCGCTCAACTGGGCGTGTCCGACCATTCCCCTAGGGAGGCTCAAGATCAAACGCCTGATTCAACTGGGCAACAAGGCATTCCCACTGTTGCCTCCACATCGGCTTTGGCCGATTCCGCGCTCGATCCATTTGCTTTTGACACACTGGGTTGTTCGAGGCAAGCTTGCGAGAGCTGTGCCTTGGACTTCGCCCCCGCCGACCATCTGGATAGACACCTGTGTCGAGCGAGGTGGGTTGGGGCTACCAGTCCAACATGGGTCACCAAAACCAAGGCAGGTGGTCAGGTCTCACTCACCTACACATAAACGTCTTGGAACTGTTAGTCCCGTTGTTCTTCCTGCGGGATCATGGGCAAGCCCTTACCGGCAGGTCGATGGCCTTCCGGATGGACAACATGACTGCAGTTCATTGCATACAGAAACAGGGCTCCTCCAGATCCGCGGTGCTTCAGGATCTGGCGGAGAAACTGTTTTTTCAGGCAGATCGTTACAACATTACACTGCATGCAACCTACCTGCCTGGGTCTGCCAACCTGTGGGCGGATGCTCTGTTTCGGGGACGGAGCACCCAGGTAGAATGGTCATTCAAACAAACCGTATTCGACGACCTGGCAGCCTCCTGGGGTGTTCCGCAGGTCGACTTGTTCGCTTCTCACGAGACGACCAAGTTGCCTGTGTTCCTGACCCGCTGGATTCGCACTCCAGCGGGGGAGACCGGACGCTTTCAGCGAGGACTGGAACAGGTGGCAGTCACTGTACGTGTATCCGCCACCCGACGCACTTTTGATGTGTAAGGTCCTCCACAGGCTGAGAGAGTACCAGGGCAAAGTTTGGTTGATCGCGCCCCTATGGCCGGCCCAAGCCTGGTACGCTCAGCTGAAACGATGGTGCCCGGATCCCGTGCCCCTGTCGGTCTCAAGCTTCCACTTGGGGTCGATTGGACACCTAGGGACCTTGTTGGCATTCGTATCGTGGATGTTTGTGAGGCAGGGTGGCTCCCCTTGTTTGGACGATCATTAACTGACAAATTCACTCTACATTGGACACCATCTACATGGAAGGTATATGAATCTCACTGGCACAGCTTTACTTCTTGGTTACACACCTCTTCACAGACAACTCCATCAGTGGCGCTTGTTTTTCACTACCTCAATTATTTATTTGAGGAGCGTCGCTACAACACAATTAGGAACCACCTGTCTGCCATTCGCGAGCCTTTTGAGACCCTCACGGGGTTGGTCGTTCCTCAGAAAGAACTGGAGTTCTTCATGCGAGCCTGCTTTCGGCTCAGACCACCCCCGCGTCAGATTTCCCCTCAGTGGTCTCTGGCGGCGGCTCTCAAAATGCTCTCGTCTGCGGCTTACACTCTTCACCCCACACCTGCCAGATTACTTGACAAGACACTGTTTCTTCTAGCTTTAGCTACGGGTGAGAGGGTCTCGGAGTTGGCTGCCATGTCTCGGGCCCAGAACTGCTTGCGGTTTGCTCCCATCCTCGGGTCGGTAACTTTGGCTCCGTCTGTTCATTTTCTTTCTAAGAACGAACGAGAGGCACACGTGTTTAAGCCTTTCACAGTCCCCGCTCTTAAGCGCGGCCATCGTCATCACACGTTGTGCCCTGTTCTTTCACTTCATTCCTATGTTCATTCCACTGTGCCGGGGTCGGGGTTGGTGATATGGGTGGTGCCTAAGACCGGTAGGAGGTTGACCAAACGTGCTGTGTGACTACGCCTGTGTCGCGTCATTAAGGATAGCAATCTTCTGGTTCGGGGTTCGGCGCATGACATTAGGTCTTATGCGGCCACGCTCCGCTTCCTTCACAATCACTCCCTCAGGGATATTACTGACACAGGGCTGTGGTCTTCCCCCAACATGTTTGTTTCCTTCTATCTGTCCATGTCCACAGACAGGCCAGGGCGTCCTTGTGTTGCGTTGGGCCAAAGAGTTACTTAGGGGTATTTCTCTATGCTTGTCCTTCCCCCTACTGTCTTTCTCCTATCCTGTCTGCCCCAATTTTGGGGGGAGGGGCTATGGGTTGCACATACTGTATATGTATGTAATGTCACCTTAGGTTAAGGACCTTACCTAGGCTTAACCCTTCCTACCCGGCCAGTCTTACCTAAGGACGGTCGCCCGTACCCGGGCGAAATGGCTGAAAAACGTCTAGGCCTAGGCTACCGTATTTATGTTTAGTTTCACTGCTAGAACTTTCCCACTCATCTATAATCGTAGTGCGGTTTTCAATCTGTATTTTGGCGTTGAGTAGAGCTCTGTAAGTTAACTGGTTCAGTTGTGATGACTATTTCAGTGGAGCAAATATTGCAGAGATGTTGCCAATATGGGGGCTTTTCAGACACTAATTTTGTCTGACGTCAGAACAATAACATTGAAGAGTCTTCTGTGACGCCTCCCGGCGTTAGCAGAATGGTTGCGTGGGGCATTGCAGCTCGCTAGCGCTCGCCAGGATGGGGGGATAGGCTACAGTTGTCCTAGAATGATCTGCTTTATTTCATTAGTGTCGTGTTGCCACAGACAGTCTAGAAATGGTCTTTGCTTTGGTCTGTGACCGCGCCTTATATTTTATATTCGCTATAATATAAATGTTGCTTGTGTGGGAGGCGAGCGAGAGTGTGAGGGAGTACACCCGGCAGCGAGGTGAGCTATGACGCGGCTCGCTTGGGCGCTGACGGCGTTGGCGGCCGGGTGGTCAACTAATCCCTTCCCGTCGCGGCCTCGTGTTTTTTACCAGCTCAGAGCATGCCTGACACGCGTATCGCCTATATCCTTTGCAATTCTGTCCCCCATACTCGCTACTTTGCATACTATTTCTCTCTCTCGACTTCTCCTTTCTCATTCTCTAATCTTTATTAAACTCAACATCCCTTCTGGTTTCAGCATAGACGTTCACCGTCGACCAGTCATATTGTACGCGAAGCTCTCAGATATTTCCATGTATTAGGTTAAGGAGGTATTATGCTTTATTGAGGTTTAGAGAGACGGACTTTTCCGTATGTGTCCTCTCTCGGGAAGGTTGTAGACCGGTATATGTCTCCCTTGCAAGGTGTTGAGTGATTCTGCTTGGTTATCTAAAGCTAGACTGGGGGTAAGGTTACTGTGTCGTTGTCTCCGATGTGTGCAGTGTTAGCTAAGCTCTGCACGACATCGACAGGTACTGTGGGAGCCTAAGTTGTCTTCGGGTTGGTTTACTTTGCGAGCACAGCGCTGTGGTGTGAGAGGGCCATAGCCTATCCCTCACAACATAGTGCTGCCTCTTTGTGTTGACTTCTGAGGGATCGCTAGGATAGAGCTAGGTACTGGAGACCTAGATTTATCAAGAGAGCATCCCCGTCATATAACGTAATCTTCATTATACCACCCTTGGACAACGTTAGGCTATGAGCCGCATGCTCGCCCATTGTTGCCCTGCCTTGATACCCCAGCTAGACTTTATTAACTGAGCAGACACTGGTTAGAGATAAGCCCCATTATTATATGTATGCAGCATTATTATTCACTGCACTTTTGAGCCGAGGTTGTTGTTGAGTTGCACAACCCGAGTAGGCTGTTGCGTTGTGTCACAAAGCATTTCTTTAGTTGTCGAGCATTACTACCTTTGCGCAGTCTTTATTATTCGCCTGCCTATTATTACTATATGTCCTAGCATTTATTGTGATCCGTATTCTGCATTATAATTGTTCAAGATTCTTTACGAACATCTTCCCAGCATCAGACTTATTTCAGAAGTTTCCAGTTGATGTTGCAGGACTAGCATTGCACTTTCTTTAATACAGGAGTGCCAGTTATTTGAGTATCTACCGTAATGTTAATTAATCACGTTAACTATCTTTTCTTTGTGTAACATAATCGAGTAATCTTTTACTGTTTGAGAATAGGTTGTTTCATTGAGCGTCAGCCTAGTGTGTGTGCACCAGTTACCGAGTCATAGGATACCTCGTTGTCCAGGCACGACTCAGGGCGGTAATGGTGTTTTGTTTTCCAGTGTTTAAGGCAGGGGTTGGATCTAGTGTTACCGTTGTTGCTTTTTGCCATTATCTAGTCCAATGTTGAAGAGCCCTGTGTCTTTGAGAACCTGGATCGTAACAAATGGCGACCTAGCTCAGGATCTTGTGAACTAAGAGATAATTGCAGGATTGTTGTGGTCATTTGTTTAATTGAGGAATATAGTGGGCACGTTAGAATTTTTTTGGCAAAGTAGTATAGCACTTGAGAGTCTTCAGACATTTTAGGCAAGTGAATAGTGCTACATAGGAGCTTGGGTACTTCTTCTTTTTTTTTATAAACGTGAGAATTTTTGGTGGACACCATGGGAGACGAATCAGATCATACTGAGGGTTCAGGGAATGATGCAGGCTCTGATGGGCAGATGCCAGGGGGGTTAGTAACTAGTGAGGAGGCCGCAAAGAAGTTTTTGGAGGTGCCTATAACAGCTGATCGACTAGAGGGAATTAGCAAGTATGGTCTACAGTGTTTGGCTCCCCTCATGGGGCTTAAGGTGGCTCATGGCATCAAGAAGAACGATTTGAGGGCTTGCGTACTGGGGGCGGCTAGTGAGGTCCAGGGTGGAGAGGGTGCTCGGGGACTTCTGCTCGAGCCCCCCCTCCACTCTACTCCCATCGGGACCTCTAGGATGCCGGAGTTTAGTACGTTCCCGCAGGCCGATAGCCGCTGGCAGCATGGTTTAGGATCGCTGGGTGGGCCTCCAATAGTTGCACCTCCTCCTCAAGGTTTCACTACAGAAATGCTCTTCCAGCTTGAGATGGCTAAGATGCAGGCTGAGCGTGAGGAACATCTCGAACTCGCTAAGATAGAGGCTAAGCGACAGGCTGATCTCGAACTCGCTAAGGCTAAACAACAGACGGATCTCGAACTCGCTAAGGCTAAACAACAGACTGATCTCGAACTCGCGAGAATAAAATCCGAGTCGGAGGCTGAGTCTACCAGGTACCGGGCAGATATCGATCTTGAGAAGACTCGGGTGGAAACGACAGGGCAACGTCTCGGTGGTGGGTATCGTGGGCATGATCAGTCTTTGTCGCACCTGTTGAAGCTAGTCCCTGTATTTGATGAGTCGGGTGTCAACGAATTTTTCATGAGATTCGAGAAGAAGTGCCAGGAACACCAGTGGCCTGGGGAGAAGTGGGCAGCCCTTGTTTCCTCTAGACTTGTGGACAAGGGACTCAGGGCTTATGATGCATTGCCTATAGAGTCGTGTATTATCTATGAGGAACTCAAGGAGGCTGTCCTGAGAGCATACGAACTACAACCAGAGACGTACAGGTTGAAGTTCCGGGGTGTTACCAAGGGTCGGGAGAGCACCTTTTTGGAACATGCCCAGGAGCTGTCCGATGCTTTTGGGAATTGGCTGAGGTCGGAGAAAGCTACTACGTTTGACAACATTAAACAGTTGGTGCTTTTAGAGCAGTTTTTCAAATGCACGGGCGGCGACCTGACGTTAAACCTGAAAGAAAAGCAACCAAAAACTCTACAGGAGGCAGCTGAGATGGCTGACCTCCGGCTATCACTAATTCGTGGGTGCGGGTCTGCCCAGCGTAGTGAGGCAGGTAACAAGGGGCGTGACGCCCCACCCCCCCGAGTTAGTGATATACCTTATGCAAACAAGTACAAGAGCCATGATACCAAGACTGACCACAAGACTAGCACCGTCCCGTTTAAGAAGGGGCCGGGCCCTTCCCAGTACCAAGGGAAGCCCAAAGGGGAGTTGGAGTGTTATCATTGTCATAAAAAGTGGCACTTTGCAAGAGTCTGTCCTAGCAAACCACCTACAGCAGCTGTGTCTTTGGCCTGCAACATTGGTGTGTCTCCGAAGTCGTCTGAGTTTGCCCGGGGCAGTTCGTCAGAGGCTGAGGCACAGCCAATGCAGAAGCACCTGGGAGGCTCGAACCCTGCTCAGGATGTTTTTTGCGACCATAGAGGGCGGGGTTGCGTGATGTGGGCGGGGCGCAAGTATGGAGTAGAGGTCTTGCGTGATACAGGTGCTTCCCAGACTGATGAAAAACTTGACTGGCTACCCTATAAACGCGGCTTGGGTGGTAGTGGTGCAGGGTATTAACCCTCCAGCCACGGCTATGTATTATATATATATTCCTCGAAACCCGGGTGTTTTGGCCGAAAAACGTCTAGGCTAGGCTACCGTATATTCGTTAATCAGACTGCTTCCCGCATTCCCGCGCATCCCCAAGCGTAGCTGTGTTATTTACCTGTAGAATGGCATTAAGTAGAGCTCTCTAAGTCAACTTTGATGATGATTTCATTGGAGATAACTTTATGGCCAAAACAGCCACTTTACACCACTTTTCGATACTTAACAACAACATACAGGCACACACGAACAAGCGACGCTCTCCTTCTTGTGGCCGGAGATGCGGGGTGTCGGTCCAGCCGGCTGTTGTTTACATGCGTCGGACCGACGCCTCGCACACGAAGCTCACAGGCTTTCAACCACTGGGCGTTCAAGAGTCCTTCCGTGGTGAGAGGGTTAATGCAACTCGGTCATACCCGCTGGTGCGGTTGGAGTTGGAGGTGGATGGTGTGGCACGTGAATTGGATGTCGGGATTGTGGAGGAACTGCCAGTGGAGGGCGTCGACCTTCTTCTCGGCAACGACTTTGCAATGCCCGCTTCTGAGGTTCTACCCTTAGTCGTTGCCGAGAGGCCGGCCGACGTGAGTAGGGAAGAGCATGAGTGGGTCGAGCGGTGCCAGACACAACCCATGGCGTGTGTTGTCACCCAAGCTCGGGCAGCTAAAGTGTCACAGCCTAGTCCTCCGTCTTCAGACCAGCGGAGGAACGATCAACAGGAGGAGGCTAAAGCTGGAGTTGGTTTTAAGAGTTTTGACTCGGCGGCTCTCCTGGGTGATTCAGTATTAGCACCATTACTTAATTCTGGAGTAGCCCCTGGGCCTGTCATCGAGAGTGACGAGGCTGGGCATGACGAGTCTCCACGACAGCAACGTTATGTACATCGAGAGAGACAGAGGGAGCAGCCCAGTATCGGGGAAGGTCATGCATTGCTCCGGGAGCAGTTAGATCGCTTGGCACCCTCAGATATACGTCGGTTGCAACTAGAGGACCTTGAGCTCCAAATGTGTGCTAATGGAGCTGTAGAGCTCGACGAGGACGGCGATGCACAGCCAGGAGATTTTTTTTATTTAGAAGGCGTTTTCAAGACCCTAAACGTAGTTGGCAAGAGGGGTCCGGAGTAGTGGACCAGTTGGTGGTGCCACGGGAGTGCAGGGATAGCCTACTGAGGTTGGCGCATGACATACCACTGGCAGGACATCTAGGGGTGAGAAAAACGGTGGCGGCTTTAGAAAAATTGTTTTGGTGGCCGGGGTTGAAGGGGCAGGTGGTAACCTGGATAGCAAGGTGTCATACGTGCCAGAGGGTTGGAAAACCTAACCAAACAATTCCGAGAGCCCCGTTGCACCCCATTCCTGTCAGTGGACCGCCCTTCAGTAAGGTCATCATTGATATGGTCGGACCCCTACCCCCTACTAGTGCCGGTAATAAATTTCTATTAACTATCATGGATGTGGCCACTCGTTATCCTGATGCATATCCAATGAGAAATGGCACGGCGAAAACTGTTGTCCGGAACCTGCTCTTGTATTGCTCGCGGTACGGTATGGTTACCCGCAAGAGGTGCAATCGGACCAAGGTTCTAATTTTACATCTAATCTGTTCAAACAAACTATGATTCAGCATGGCATCAGCACTGTCGTCTCTTCTGCGTATCACCCGGAGAGTCAAGGGGTGTTGGAGAGGTGGCACGCCACGCTGAAAAGCATGCTTCGATGTTACTGCGCAGAGAACGGAAAGGATTGGGACCTTGGTCTGCTGTATGTTTTGTTCGCGGCAAGAGAAGTCTCGGTTTCAGTCCGAATGAGCTTGTTTTCGGGCATCAGGTGAGGGGCCCTCTCCACATGGTGAAGGAGAGGGTACATGGGAGGGTACCGCTAAGCCATGTTCTATGTTGAGATACGTCCTCGAGAGCAGAGAGAGAATGCTTAGAAGTCTGGAGCTGGCCGGGCGTAATTTGGTGAGTTCGCAGGCCCGTATGAAGGACAGGTACGATACTAAGGCGAAACTCCGGGAGTTTCAGGTAGGTCAAGAGGTGTTGGTCCTGTTGCCTTTGTCAGGTCATCCTCTGGCTGCCAAGTACGCTGGGCCTTATCGGGTGGTGTCAAAGATCTCCGATCTAGATTACCTCGTTGCCACTCCAGACCGGAAGAAGCGTAACCAACTATGCCACATTAATTTGTTGAAGGAGTATGTGAGGCGCCCACCTGAGTCACTAGCTGTCCCTGTGTTGACCTGCTGCGGTCATGGTGGAGAAGGAGGAGGGGGCAGCAATGATCAGGTGGATGATAACTGGGATTGTCATGTCTCGGCTGATCAGTGGGCGGGGAATTCGAGCCAATGTGCGCATGATGCTCTGGCGCACCTGCCGGAGGAACAGCAGGTGGCAGTGCAGCGCCTGTTCGATTCATACCCCACTGTATTTGCCGAGCACCCAGGCCTCACTACTCAAGCGGTACATGATGTCGATGTAGGAGAGCACCCCCCCCCTTCAAGTCGATACCTTATCGGGTGTCACCCATTAAACTCCCAGCGCTCAGGGATGAGCTGGAGTATATGCTGGCGAGAGGCTTGATCGAGAAGGGGGCAGTACGGTGGACTTCTCCTGTCACTCTGCAGCCCAAACCTGATGGAAAAGTTCGGTTCTGCATTGACTTTAGGCGGTTGAACGGGTTGACCCCCACCAATGCATATCCTCTTCCCCGGGTGGATGACAGTGTGGATAAGATCGGGAAAGCAAGGTACTTGACCAAGTTAGACCTCGTCAAAGGCTACTGGCAAGTACCACTGTCTGAGCGGGCTAAAGAGGTGTGCGGGTTTGTGGTGGATGGCAGTACTTACCGTTGCAACGTGATGCCATATGGTCTGAAAAATGCACCGGCCACTTTCCAGAGCTTAATGAACGACATCGTAGCAGACATCCCAAACTGTACTGTCTACCTTGATGACGTGATCATTTATGACAACGATTTCCAAAGTCACTGTGAGCACATAGAAGCCTTATTTAGTCAACTTAGTAAAGCAGGCTTGGTGGTTAATCTGGGCAAGTGTGACTTTGTGCAAGCCACGGTGCAGTATCTGGGGTTTGTGGTTGGGTTAGGGCAGGTGAGCCCGCCCCAACAGAAGATACAGGCTATCGACTTGTTCCCCAGGCCGACCACCAAGTGGCAGATCATGAGATTTTTGGGTATGATTGGGTATTACCGCCGCTTTATAAGAGGCTATTCTACTGTGTTAGCTCCTTTGACAGATCTACTAGCCAAAGCTAAAAAAGTTCCGCTGGGCACCTGAGTGTGAGCAGGCGTTTCGAGTAGTTAAACACCTTTTATGCACTCGCCCTATCCTCAGGGCCCCGGACTTTGAACGACCATTTCAGTTGGCGACTGATGCCAGCGGAGTAGGGGCTGGTGCCGTACTTTTGCAGACAGACGAGGAAGGTCTTGAGCATCCAGTCAGTTTCTTTTCAATGAAATTTAATTCAGCACAGAAAAACTATTCGGTTGTTGAAAAGGAACTGCTGGCAATCGTGTTAGCGCTCAGACACTTTGAGGTCTATGTTCCTGCCTATGGGCCAGTCGTGGTAGTGTATACCGACCACCACCCGCTTAAATTCCTCAATCAGTTTCACAACCGGAATATGAGGCTGACCAGATGGTCGCTCATGTTGCAAGAGTACAACTTAGACATTCGCCATATTGCCGGTTGTGAGAATGTGATTGCGGACTGTCTGTCGCGGGTGGAGGATCCGGGGTAGGCTACCACAGTATGTTGGTATAGCCTCCTGTCTTGGCTCGCGGTGTATTTTTGCGCTGGTGCTTCTTGGCTCGCGTGTGTAGCATCAGCGTAGGGTCGCAGGGCAGGAGTTGTTGGCTTTGATTAGAAGAAAATTAGGCTACATCTATAGTAGCCGCCAAAAACAACATTAAAATACAATATAAAAAATTAAATAAAAATAAAAAAAAGCGAGTTCTTTGACCTGAATGTTGGTTTGAAACAGGGGTGTGTGATGTCCCCGTGGTTGTTTACTGTATATATGGATGGAGTCATGAAAGAAATACTATCAAGAGCAGTGAATGTTGGTGTATCGCTGAAAAGGGAGGGAATTGAGTGGAAGCTACCTATACTGCTGTTTGCGGATGATACAGTTCTGATGAGTGATAATGAATGGGAGTTGCAGGGTCTGGTAAATGAGTTTGGAACAGTGTGCGAAAAACGGAATTTGAAGGTAAATACGGGGAAGAGCAAGGTTATGGTCTTCGAAAGGGGTGAAGTCACAGAGTGTGAGGTGAAGCTGAACGGTCAGGCTATGGAGATCGTCAACTCTTTTAAGTATCTGGGCAGTGTGTTGAGTAAAGATGGGACTATGGATGAAGAGGTGCGGGAGAGGGTACAACAGGGGAAGAGGGTTGTAGGAACGCTAAAAGCAGTAACAAGAAATAGGGTGGTCAGTATGGAAGTGAGGAACTACATGAACGAAGGCGGTGCTGGTTGGGGGGAGGGGCGTCGACTGACTGGGGACAGAGGTGCATGGGGGCGGTTCGTTCGTGGCCACCCCTTCGGGGATCACGGCGTCAGGCAATAGATAGATAGATAGAAATAAAAACTCTTTCTTTTTAATAATTAATTTTAAGATAATATTGTAGCTGAGTACTGAGTGCAGATGATTTTCCCTCAGTAGGCTGTGCTTCTTAAAGCTCGCTCTGGGAGCACATTGTTATGAATTAATGTATTATATTTGGGAAGGGTGATAAGATTTTTTTATATATAAAATGTTGTTGTATTTTTTTTTGGAGGAAACTGAGCTTGCATTCCATGAGAGGCGGAGTGGTTAGGAGTGGCAGATTCTAGCGACATTCTGCCTGTTCAGATATGGGCTCATGGTTGAGTGTCCCATATCTTGGGGGGGGGGTATGACGCCTCCCGGCATTAGCAGAATGGTTGCGTGGGGCATTGCAGCTTGCTAGCGCTTGCCAGGATGGGGGGATAGGCTACAGTTGTCCTAGAATGATCTGCTTTATTTCATTAGTGTCGTGTTGCCACAGACAGTCTAGAAATGGTCTTTGTTTTGGTCTGTGACCGCGCCTTATATTTTATATTCGCTATAATATAAATGTTGCTTGTGTGGGAGGCGAGCGAGAGAGTGTGAGGGAGTACACCCGGCAGCGAGGTGAGCTATGACACGGCTCGCTTGGGCGCTGACGGCCGGGTGGTCAAATAGTCCCTTCCCGTCTCGGCCTCGTGTTTTTTACCAGCTCAGAGCTTGCCTGACACGCGTATTGCCTACATCCTTTGCAATTCTGTCCCCCATACTCGCTACTTTGCATACTATTTCTCTCTCGACTTCTCCTTTCTCATTCTCTAATCTTTATTAAACTCAACATCCCTTCTGGTTTCAGCATAGACGTTCACCGTCGACCAGTCGTATTGTATGCGAAGCTCTCAGATATTTCCATGTATTAGGTTAAGGAGGTACAGTAGGGTCCCGCATAAAACGTGTTCGCATAAAACGAGTCTCGATTAAAACGACCGACCTAAAATATTAATATTTAATTTTCGATCAGAACGAATGTGATCACATAAAACGAGTCCGCCGCCAAAGTGGGGCAAATACAAGGAGTTTTCATATAGAGCGCCGAAATATTGTACGCTTTCATATAAAACGCCGAAATATCGTACAAAACGTACGAAATATCGTTCGCTTTGTACGAAAATTTTCGCTTACAGTGAACATTGACGATATTGCGCCACCAAAATGCTGTGTTCACATAAAACGAATTCACATAAAACGCCCTCGTTTATCGACCATAAACTCGTTTTATGTGAGACCCTACTGTATTATGCTTTATTGAGGTTTAGAGAGACGGACTTTTCCGTATGTGTCCTCTCTCGGGAAGGTTGTAGACCGGTATATGTCTCCCTTGCAAGGTTTTGAGTGATTCTGCTTGGTTATCTAAAGCTAGACTGGGGGTACGGTTACTGTGTCGTTGTCTCCGATGTGTGCAGTGTTAGCTAAGCTCTGCACGACATCGACAGGTACTGTGGGATCCTAAGTTGTCTTCGGGTTGGTTTACTTTGCGAGCACAGCGCTGTGGTGTGAGAGGGCCATAGCCTATCCCTCACAACATAGTGCTGCCTCTTTGTGTTGACTTCTGAGGGATCGCCAGGATAGAGCTAGGTACTAGAGACCTAGATTTATCAAGAGAGCATCCCCATCATATAACGTAATCTTCATTATACCACCCTTGGACAACGTTAGGCTACGAGCCGCATGCTCGCCCATTGTTGCCCTGCCTTGATACCCCAGCTAGACTTTATTAACTGAGCAGACACTGGTTAGAGATAAGCCCCATTATTATATGTATGCAGCATTATTATTCACTGCACTTTTGAGCCGAGGTTGTTGTTGAGTTGCACAACCCGAGTAGGCTGTTGCGTTGTGTCAAAAAGCATTTCTTTAGTTGTCGAGCATTACTACCTTTGCGCAGTCTTTATTATTCGCCTGCCTATTATTACTATATGTCCTAGCATTTATTGTGACCCGTATTCTGCATTATAATTGTTCAAGATTCTTTACGAACATCTTCCCAGCATCAGACTTATTTCAGAAGTTTCCAGTTGATGTTGCAGGACTAGCATTGCACTTTCTTTAATACAGGAGTGCCAGTTATTTGAGTATCTACCGTAATGTTAATTAATCACGTTAACTATCTTTTCTTTGTGTAACATAATCGAGTAATCTTTTACTGTTTGAGAATAGGCTGTTTCATTGAGCGTCAGCCTAGTGTGTGTGCACCAGTTACCGAGTCATAGGATACCTTGTTGTCCAGGCACGACTCAGGGCGGTAATGGTGTTTTGTTTTCCAGTGTTTAAGGCAGGGGTTGGATCTAGTGTTACCGTTGTTGCTTTTTGCCATTATCTAGTCCAATGTTGAAGAGCCCTGTGTCTTTGAGAACCTGGATCGTAACACTTCTCCTTCTTGTTTTCGGAGGTGCGGTGACGCAACGCTTGGGTTTGTTGACATACGTCGTACGCACGGCGTTCAGACCAAGTTTAATTAGGCTATTAAGCTGCCGTCTTAGGTAAGGACGGCCGGATAGCGGCCCTTCTGCCGAGCTGTCATTAGGTAAGGCAGACCGGGTAGGAAGGGTTAAGGATCTTGTTTTTCATTTCCTAAATTACTCTGGCACTTTTTACATTGTGCGCGGTACTGTTAGCGATGTTTACACTTGGTCTTATCCGGTGTCGTACTTCCTACTTTACTCCAAAAAAAGGGGGGGGGGGGCATCCTGTCATCCATATCCACCATTATGATATGTACCATTCATACGATTAGGTTGAGATCTAAAAGAACATGACATGACTGTACGTGGCCTCTCTTAATATGCACCTGTCCGTACACTCTGTATATAAACTCTCTTGTTTAACCCTCTGTTCCCGGAAGGGCTCTTGAACGCCCATAAAAAAGCATACACGAGCTGCCCGGAAGGGCTCTTTAACGCCCAGTGGTTGAAAGCCTGTGAGCTTGGTGTGCGAGGCGTCGGTCCGACGCATGTCAACAACAGCCGGCTGGACCGACGCCCCGCATCTCCGGCCACAAGAAGGAGAGCGTCGCTTGTTCGTGTGTGCCTGTATGTTGTTGTTAAGTATCGAAAAGTAGTGTAAAGTGGCTGTTGTTGCCGTATGTTATCTCCAATGAAATCATCATCACAACTGAACCAGTTGACTTAGAGAGCTGTACTTAACGCCATTCTACAGGTAAATAACACAGCTACGCTTGGGGATGTGCGGGAATGCGGATGCAGTCAGAATAACAAATATACGGAAATTCCCGGCAAGAAACAAAACTCCGCACAACACAAAAAATACCCACATTTCATAATTTCACCACCATCAGACAAGACCGGGCTGTCGGCGGGGGCGGTGGACTCATCACCCTGGTACACAAAGAAATATCATACATAGTAACCAGTGTACAAACCAAATCCCTCCTCCCCCCAAATGATAACACAACAGAAATACAATCAATTAAAATACGCACTGGCAACAACTCCAACATAACCATCATAAACACATACATCCCTCCCCAAACATCCCCTACAGTACCAAATGAATACAGACCACACTTACAACACATCACAAACACCCCACACACCCCACACATCATTCTGGGTGGTGACTTCAACGCCAAGACGTCGGCCTAGTTTGTCGACAACCCCGACGCAGACAGAGGGCTGGTACTACAAAACCAAACCGATAACCTCATCATCCTTAACGACATCCATCAACATACCCATATTCCTCACCAAGCCCTCTATAACCCATCATCTCCTGACATCACCTTTTGCTCCCCAGAACTCGCCCCCACAACATCCTGGAGGGTGGTCAGAACCTTAGGCTCTGACCACCTCCCGATCATTATCACCACCAAAACCAGACTCACCCCAGCTAGCCACAAACACACATACACCAATTATAAAAGAGCTAACTGGGAAGCATTCACAAATGAGACAGAACAACACTTCACAACTCTAAACAGTACACCCATCACTAACATCAACAATGCTGTACACATACTCAATAAAACTATCCAAAACGCTGACAAGAAACACATTCCAAGAGGTAACAGGAAAAGACACAACCCCAACTTCACACCAGAAATTCAAAACCTCATCAGACAACGCGACATACTGAAACACTCCCCAGCACCCCACACACAAGACATCACACAACAAATTCAAGCACTCAACACCCAAACTAACAACAAAATACAAGAACAACAAAAACTAAATTGGAATAACTTCCTACAAACACTTGATCACAAAACAAACCCCAAAAAACTCTACAAAACACTAAACAGCATCACACTTTCCAACAGCAACACAACACAATCACATGCTGCAATCACAACAACAGACTCTACTCCTTCATGTAAAAACAAGCAAACACTCTCATCAATCACTTTTCACATGTCAGCCACCTAAAACCTCACAAAGACGACCGACGTGTCATCCGACGTAAGAGACAATTCCCCACAGACCCTGACTATACACCCTTCACCAATCACCAGACAAAGCATATCATCAACAATCTCAAGCACTCACCCGCCTGTGGCCTAGACAACATAAGCAACATACACCTCAGACCACAAGGCATACAAGCACTCACTAACATATCAAACTACAGCTATTCACACAACACAATACCAGACATTTGGAAGTATGGTATAATCATCACATTCCCCAAACCCAACAAAGACCCCACGCTACCCTCCTCGCACCGCCCCATCACACTTCTTTGCTCCCCCTCCAAAGTCATGGAACGCCTAGTATTACAACTAATTACACCTGACCTACCCCTAGCTCCAACACAACATGGCTTTAGGCCACTGCACTCCACAAACACTCTTCTCACAGACCTTACACAAAGAGCTTTCGACGGCATCAACTCAGCTAGACCACCACACAGATCACTATTAGCCACACTCGACATTAGTAAAGCCTTTGATGCCATCCCCCGCCACAACCTAACAAACAAAATCTACAACACAAACATGCACAACAACACAAAAGGTGGCTGGCCAACTTCCTAGCAGGCAGATGTGCACACGTATCTTTTGCCGGTCAGTCATCTAAAATCAGAAACTTTCCAAACGGAGTCCCACAAGGATCCGTCCTATCGCCCGCACTCTTCAATCTGTACATGCACGATATAACTACACCCAATACGCCCCAAATAAACTTAGCCTCCTATGCAGATGACATAACACTCACATGCACACACCATGACCCAAAAAGATCAACAGATCTCCTTCAACCCTATCTCAACACACTACATGGTTGGTGCACTACAAACAGACTTAATCTAGCCCCAGCCAAATCCACTGCAACCCTGCTCACAAGTTGGACAGGAGAACACGAATACATCCCTCAACTCACCATAAACAACACACCCCTAACACATACACACACACCCAAAATCCTAGGAGTAACATATGATACTCATATGACATTCAAACAGCACACCACAAACATTAAAAAGAAACTGACACCCAGACTTAACGCCCTCAGGTCACTTGCTCACACAAAATTTGGACACAACAAAGAAACTACCACCACAGTATATAAACAATACATAAGATCAGTGATGGAATACGCAAGCCCAGCCTGGGCTTCTAACCTAGCTGAAACACATCATAAGACCTTACAGACTATTCAAAACAAAGCCCTGAAGATCATTACAGGCTGCACAGCTACTTCACCCACAGATCACCTACATCAAGAAACAAGAATTCTAAAAGTCAAAGACCATCTGGACATGAGAGGCACTCAATTCCTGGCAGCAGCCTCCACGAACCAAGACCACCCACTAAACTACATGGCAACACACCCACAGACACCAAGAAATATCAAAACAACACCCAGCACACGGTATCACACAATTATTGTCCTCTCTCCCTCCCTGCCCACCCCGAACCAACTTCCAGAAGCACATCCATACTCATATCTCTCACCGATCCATCCACTCACTCACAGACAACACGCAGCTGCATGCACGACCTCCCGAAATCCATCCTTCCGAATCCTCCCTTCCTCGCGAGGACAGAGTCCACCTGGCCAGGCTGAGATGCGGACACCATCCAGCTCTCCTGAGCTATCAGAAGAGACTGGATGACTCCGTTGTCGACGCCTGCCCGGGATGTAACACAGCACCCCATACCATTAAACACATCATAGAAGACTGCATTTCACACAACCACTTACGCCAACAACACAATCTACACTCAATGAGAGCTCCGTGGGAAAGCCCGATCGTGGCCATGGCCTTTCTCAGGGACTCAGGGCTGTTCGGCCAGGCAGCTTAGGGAACAACAACAACAACAACAACAAATATACGGTAGCCTAGCCTAGACGTTTTTCGGCCAAAACACCCGGGTTTCGGGGAATATTTATGTAATGCGTAGCCGGGGCTGGAGGGTTAAGTCTGTCATTTCTTTATCATGATTCTTAACTAATTGCTGTTTTTTTAGTTTTTCAGCTTGGATGTCCGCCTCCAATATTGGTACTCTAAGCTCTACGTTGGAACGTAGAGGCTACTACTAAATTGGGAGGTTTAACGACCCTCCCAATACCAAATAGGTAAACCTCCTATTTGGGTGTAGCCTCGGAGTATCCAACGTCATAGTATCCCTCCCGCAGACCGTACCCCTGCCCATCCAATCTTGCCTCTTTTGTAGCTTGATATCGAGATGCCCTTTAATCCGGACCGGATTAGAAGGCACGACCCTGACAGTGGCGTGAAGAGCCAGATGGAATGGCCTAGTCGACAACTTTCTCTTTTCTTTCCCTTTTTTCTTTTCAATTTTCTGTTAAAAAGACCTCAAAAGTATGTACAACGTACCTAGTAGTGAGAGTAAGGTGCTACTCTAGATGTTATCGATTTAATTCGCGCTATGTGTATACGATAATTGCCGCTCTAGAGCGAAACATATTACATCGTCATAGGATAAGCGCTACGTTGGATACTCCGAGGCTACAACCAAATAGGAGGTTTACCTTATTTAGTATTGGGAGGGTCATTAAACCTCCCATTTCCACCCCTCTCACTCTTGGTCTGAGTCTCTTGTATATTATTCCCGTAATTGGGTATTAACCTCTCAGCTGCGCAGCCCCTGTAGTATACACCATACCCCTGTGCGTAGGTATTATGAATCATTCCTCACTAAAATTGCTAATTTACCATAAATATAATGAATACTTATCCATATGCGCCTATTTTACGTTTAATATGAAGATTGTAATATGTGACAACAATAAAACAAGTGGGAATAGTGTTTAGATGGTCAAAATAGCGAATAAATGTGGAGCGGTCCAGTCATGAAATGTGGAGCAGAGCGAGGCAAGCCCACCTCTCGCGAGGTCTGAAGCATGACTGAGTGTCTCACCCCACCCTCTACCTTAACCCGCAGAGTGCCAGACAATTATTGACCCTATGCATCTGCCAGTGCCAGAGGATTTTTTTTTGTTTTTGTTTTTTTTGTTTTTGGCTAAATCTATCAAGTTGGGTGAGAAAGGAAGGATAATGGTAAAAAAAAACACTCTCCTTGTCCATTTTCGCCAGAAATCAGGTCCCCGATGGTCCCGAATGTAGCTGAAATTTTCAGAGTAAATCATCGACTTTTATGGTATCGGAACGTATAGGTAGGAGGGTGGTGGGGGGAAGGTAGAAGCGTAATTGACTCGTGTTACAAATATGAAGCCGATTGGTGAGGTAGTTTCGCCACCATGGATTTTCCTTGTTTAACTTTTCTTCATACAGATACGCTGGAAGTGGGTGGTGGGAGGCGGTTGGGGGTGTGGTGGGGGGAAGGCAGAAGGGTAAGGGACTTGTCACACAAATATGGAACCGATTGGTGCAGTCGTTTCGCCGCCACAGATTTTCCTTTTTTTTTCCTTGTGAGGCGACCGATAGTCAGCGAGTGGGTGGGGGGAGGGGGTTGTGTTGGTGGTGGCAAGAAGCCAGAAGGGTAAGGTACATGTGGTAGAAATATGAAAGCCATAGGTGCAGTCGTTTCGCTGCTACGATTTTTTTGGCGAGTCCGTATATATTATAGGTTTGACTCCTGCAAGGAGATAAAGAAAACCTAATATTTAGTAGTGGCCCCGTAATCATTGACGATTATGCCTATTACATAAGGCACCCTCTTCAAACACTCATCCGCCGTAGTTTTGAATCTACCGCGCAGAGCATAAAAATTTGAGGAGCCTTCATCATGAGCGCACGCAACCTCACTCATGGTTCAGTCATTATGAAATTGGGTTCTCACTACGAAAAAACTTCGTAACAAATATAAAACAAAAAGAAAATAAGAATAACTATTCATAAGCTTTCCATATATTCGTGGATGTACTTGTGTGGATCTTTGACCAGACGCTGACTCAGGCGTCATTCTTCCTTCACTGACATATCAAGTAAACCAAAATCCTTAATACATCAACGAATGGGAAGGGGATGGTCGGGAGGGCCCCAGTCGTCAATGATTACGGGGCCACTACTAAATATTAGGTTTTCTTTATCTCCTTGCAGGAGTCAAACCTATAATTTATTAGTGGCCCCTCCATCATTGACGATTATGCCTGATATCTAAGACTGGAGGGGGACATTCGTAATCATATCATAACTCTAGCAAAGGCAGATAATCAAACAGCCACATAGTATTCTTACTTTGTAAAAAAGATATATATTTGGTGCATAAACTTTATACAGCACAACTTATACAAAAAGGGGTACAAGCAGGAGCGTGCTTCAAAGAAGCCTGCTTGATAAAAAAGGGTGTTAACTCTGAGATTCTGAGAACAGATCCGCCAGTTAACAAGGCACCCCACTTAAATTAAGTGGTGAAAAATAAAACTTATAAGTTTACATGTGCACATATAAACCCCATAAAATTAGCGGATATATCTTGCAAAATATAACCAATGCTTAAATTAGATTGCTTCTCAGCCCAAAAACTACTTACAACAACACTGTTGTTTGTACTAAAATTGTACTAGCACAATTTCCTGTAATGAATAGTACAGAGAAATTTAAATATCACAACACCCATAAACAGTATCACAGCTCTCATATTCTGGCAGGGTCTAGGGTGTCCTATGTTACACTGACTGCACCCCCCCCCCCCTTTTCTTGAAATTAAACAATAATTGACTTAGGGGCCACCTAGACCCTTTGCCTTAAAGCTATACATGGCAAGGAAGGTTTGTCTAGAGCTACTGAGAGGTAACGAGTCAAAAACGTATGATTAGAGGCCCACAACTGTGTGGACGTAATATCTTCAACAGAATTTTTGTTAAGGAAACGTAACGAAGCCGCCCACTTGCGTAAATCGTGGGCCCTACCCACAACGCCGGGATTACTTTCTTTAATGACCTCGACCAAGAGAGAAGCCAGTCTACGTTTCATCAAGCGTTTACCCGTACTTGCTACCCATAAAGCACCGTGGTGATTTAGAGGTGCCACTCTCAAATATTTGGTTAGAGCTTGCACTGGACATAAATTATGGTGCACCTTTCCCCTTTTCAACGCCGGCACCGTGAACTCTGAAAACACGTGTTCACTGTGCTCATTCTTGGCTATGAACCCTGGGGAAGGTGCAATGTGAATACACTCATTAAGCCTACCAAACCTGAGGCAATTAGGTGTGTTGCTCATCGCCACCAGCTCAGATACTCTGTTCCCGGTAGTCAAGGCCATAAGGAATACTGCCCTTTTTAAAAGTAATGTAAAATCTGCCATATTTTGGTACAGACGGGAATGAAGTAAAGACAATGCCTTGTCCAGAGACCAGGTAGGCATGAGCTGACGGGGAGGTGGGCGGAGTTTAAAACATGCTCTCATAAAACCTTTTTCCTCCGCAACTGGTATGGAGAGACCGGTAAGGTCCAAAAACGGTATCCTAATCGCTGTTAAGTGATTTTTTAACGTTACTACAGATAAACGTTTTTGCTCGAACAGATAATTTAAATAATTAAAAACCAAAGCCACCGAGGGCACAGTTTGTTCTGTTCTAAGAATCCAAGAAGTAAAGGCTTGCCAATGCGATTGATACTGTCGCTTAGTAGACTGGGTATATTGATTCATGAATTTATTGGTCACGTCTCTACCATATGGTGCTAGCCATTTGGCCATAATGCAAAAGTCAGCGAGGTCTTTAGGTTGCCAATTGTGTCTAAGTGGAAAAACCCCACCGGGAGTGATACCGGGTCCAGGCACCACGTCTTCAATTACTGGTACCACAACTGCGCCGGCCACAGGGGCGCGATTATTGAGACTACGCCCCGATAATCCTGTAGTTTGTTTACTACGTGGCACATTAGAGACGCATCTGGCGGCGGAAACAGATAAATGGAACTCCACCTGTTCCAGTCTGTCACCAGTGCATCTGGCCCGCCCGCCGGCGTTATTGTCCGGCGGGTGAGGTACAGTGGGAGTTTGTGAGTCTCCTCTGACGCAAACAAATCCACTTGTGGATGGTAAGGCTCCGCAATCATTTGGTCGAAAATGGTTTGCTTGAGCGCCCATTCTACTGTTGTGCTCTGTCTCCGAGACAGAGCGTCTGCCCAGACGTTTGCTACGCCTGGGAGATAAGATGCGTGAAGCTGAATGTCCAGCCTGTTGGCTAGAATAAAAATTTCTTCTGACACGTTTAGCAACCCCCGAGATCTCGTCGACCCTTGTTTCTGAATACAGTTAACTGCATTCAGATTGTCCATTCTGAAGGCCACAGCCTTGTCCCGTAAAGTAGAGCCGTGAGCCTGAAGGAAATATAAGGGGACTAGTCATTCTTTGACATTGATGTGGGAGATTTCTAAATGGGACCAAAGCCCTTGACCCTGGTGCCCTTGGTTTGACTGAAAGCCCCAACCTATCATTCCTGACGCATCCGTGTCTACCCATACCGTCGGTGGAGGAGAGGTCCATGACATGACTGAGTGTAATATTTCCCTCTTCGCCCAGACCGCTAGCAAGTTGTGGATTAATTTTGGTATGGGCCATAATTTTTTTTGCCGGCAATAGCGGAAAATATTTGTTGCCCTCCAATATTAAACGTTTGACTCGGCCCAACTGTACCGTTAGTTGAATCCAGTTGAGAGAGCCGAGCAGAGACTCCCAGATTCTCCGTGTCGTAGTCAGACTGTGAAGGAACAGAAACAATTTCCTACGAAATCTGTTGCGATTGTCCACACTCTGACTCAGAGTGAGAGTAGCTGTGTCCCAGACCAGCCCTATCCACTGAACTACTCTTGAGGGAACAAGGTTTGACTTTACCAGGTTGACCTTGAACCCTAGAATTTTGACATGTTTTAATGTTATGTTGACATGATTTATGCATACTTGTTCCGTCTCTGCCACCACTAGCCAGTCGTCTAGATACCACAAAATCCTGATCCCTTGCCTTAACAAGGGCATCAGGGCTTGCCGGACTAATTTCGTGAATAAGCGAGGTGCTAGGTTCAATCCAAACGGCATCCTCTGAAAGACATAAGTCTGATGCTTTATTCTTAAGGCCAGAAACCTTTGAAATCTTTTGTTGACCGAGACGTGCCAATACGCGTCCGTCAGGTCTAAAGAACACATCCATCCTCCCGGCGGAAGTGTAAGCCTGATCTGGTTTACTGTTAGCATCCTGAATGACATGTTGTGAATATGTAGGTTCAGATAAGACAGGTCTACGACTGGTCTCATCTGAACGCTGTCCCTTTTGGGCACTAGAAATAGTTTGGATGTGAAAACTGGGTAATTTTGAGGAACCGGGATTATGACATTCTTGGCGATCATTTCCTGGACTAGTGACTCCACCTCTAATGAAACTAAATTTCCCTTTGTCGGCTGACGTAAACGAGGTCGCCGGAGCCACTGCCAGGTGATGCCCTTGCGTGCCACCATCCTCGCCCAAGTATTTACTGGCCATGCGCGGTGACACGTCCGGAACGACCCAGTTAGCAGACAAGGGTTCGTCGGCTGTACTACCCTCTGATCCACCCGCCGTGAGACCGGCCCTGGGAGTGAGAGAGTCTTTAGTTTTTTGGTGGTGGTGGTGGTGGTGGTGGATGCTTAGCCGACTGGCCGGCGTTGGTAGAAGACGGGCCCTGGCCCGGTCTGCTATAGTTCCGTCCTTTATGACCTGCAAACTTACCTTGTTTATACCTGTACTGACCTTGGGGGGAAGCGGACTTAGGTATCTGAAAGGGCTTTGACCCACCCGGCTGAGCTTTTGCGACTGGCTTGGGTTTGGGAAAGTTAAAAGCAGGTTTCTTAGAAAGGGTGGGACTGTGCTTAAAGGCCTGAGCCATATTGAAAACAGTTCTCCACACATCAGGGGACATTAATGGGGGAGTTAGCACCGGGGACATTAATGAGGGAGTTAGCACCGGCGACATGACCACCTGGTTCGCAATTCTGTCAGGAAGTTTCCTCACCAGGGACATCCTAAGATCCTGTCTCGCCCGCACCGCCTCGAGCAAGGCTGTGCGTATATCCCCCAACGATTGAATCGAAGTCTGAAGGAGCAATCACCGAGATAGTTCAACCGATCTTCTGGCTTCCGCGTCCGCGATTGCCTGAGTGGATCGTAACATAGATTTCGCCACCTGGTGCGTAACGATGTACTGGGAAAAAAGTCTATACGCCTTCCCCCGTAGCCTAAACTCCCGGTCTAGGTGAGCTGGTGAAGGCGTAGTGAAAGGATCTTTAAGTTCGCATAGATTGATTTTGGGTGCAGCTAAAAAAGCAAACAAAGCAGATGGAACTCCGCCGGCTGAAAAGACTGGCATAGAGAACCAAGAATGGCTGTCCTGAGGAATCTGGTGCGAAGATTTTGAGGTGAAGGTGGTCGCAAAGTTCTGAGCCTCTACCTCCCATTCCACCCAAGGTCCTGGACCCAACTGCCCCACCTTCAACACTGGGTTAGCGGCTGTGTCTGTGACCGTTTGTAAATCTAATTCTGGAGTGAGAGCTGACAGTGCTTTTATATCATTAAAACCGTCATGCTTGGTCCAGTCAGAAAACAGTTTTGAAGCTGAGGCAGGGGGCAGTGCAGGCGTAGCTGTATACACAAAAAAGTCATGGTGATAATGGTTCGGAATGGCCTTAATATTAACATCAAGTACATTACCCGCAATATCCAAGGCTCGTAACTTTCTAGATTTATTTCCCTGGATTACCCACTCACGTGGCACTGGAAGTTGCCCTGACAAAGTGGGCTGCGCCGTCTCTGGCTTAGTTGGGATCATTTGAACCCATGAGTCATCTGGACCGTATAACAGGGACATAGCTACCTTTCTTAACGGTGCTCTATCCAACGGCGGAGGATTCACATCCGTTACCACCCTTACATTAGAAGTAGTCAGTGCCGCCGAAGCAGGCCTAGCGACTATATTAGGTGATATAGAGGGAGGGTGCGGAATCTTGGTCAAAGCAATAGAAGCGATCAGAGGCCGAACACTTGAACTTGTCATGGGAGCTCCCAGGTCCACTGTAGGAGTCAACGGCTGTTGGCCAAAATTTGTTGTTAGAGCAGTAACTAACAACCCATCTATTTCCTCCGCCGTGACAAATTTAGCGGATGAAGAACTCAGAGGTGAATCATTCCTATCTTGCGAGTCGTCTAGAACTGAACCCGACTCTTGCACTTCCATGTCAGAGATTATAGACACCTCATCATTGTCATCTGGCCCATCATGAGAGGGTTCCGCCGAAGCCGGAACCTCGTCTTGGTGCCAAGTTAAATCAGGAATGGATGATGGGATCACAGCGTCCCGGTGGACGTCCGTCCGTACCTGTGGCTCCTGAAC
Organism: Paralithodes platypus; assembly: GCA_032716605.1. Lineage (NCBI taxonomy): Eukaryota > Metazoa > Arthropoda > Malacostraca > Decapoda > Lithodidae > Paralithodes > Paralithodes platypus. Next base: position 53,883,153 of record CM064518.1, read on the forward strand.
CAAACGTGGGCCTTCATGCCCTGGTTGGGAATACCGCCATACACCCAGGCCTTGGCCCGAACTCCCTTGGGAGTCAGATACACCATCAACCACTGAGCCCCCACTAGACTCTTCTAAAGGGCGATCACTGCCTACAGAACTCTCTAACTCTAAGTATGTAATATCCATTGGTAACCTGTCCGCCGGCAACACCCCCACCACAGTCTCTGACTCCACTCCCGCCCCATCAGATTGGACACTAGATAAGTCGGGAGTAGAGGCAAAAAGTGAGGCACGAGGCTCCGGCGAACGCCGGGAGGCCTTTCGTTCCTTAGAATCTTTCCTGGAAGATTTGTGGCTGCGGTGTGACTTAGATCTTTCACTGCTCTTAGACTTTTCCGATCTTTCACTAGAGCTGTCCTTGGACTTTTCCTCTTTGCTCTTCTTTCTTGCTGGTGAAGAAGAATGACTAGGCGGCTGTTGTCTGAGGGGCGACCTGGACCTGGACCGCGCCCGTGACGTGGAGGCTGTCACCGGGGCGTGGGTTCACGAGGTCTCTTAGAAGTTGTAGGGACCAGAGAAAGTGCTGTACCCTGCCCAGTCTCTGCCGACTTTCGTACAGTTACTCTAGAGGTACGTTTAATAGGGGGGTGCTCAATCAGTAATTTATCCCAAAGAATCACATTATCACATTGCAGCGCTTTATGAGCCACTGTGGTAGCATAAATTGACAACTGCTGCCTGACCTCCCTCAAAGCGACCGCCGCGGATCTACTATTGTCCCGCAACACTTTGGCACTCAATTGAGTACAGAAGGTACAGTTCCCCGTTACCCACAAACCCCTTGAGCGATCTAAACATTTAACACATCTAATGCAAAGAGTGTGTGCAAAGATAGGGATACCTGAACAGGAGGGAGCAATACACAAGGCAAAACCAGGGTCTATGGTAGCCATGATAGAGACTGGTGGAAAACACGAACCCGCCCCCGGTTTACTCCAGGTTCTCGAAAGTCTCGCCGGAACTCAGCCCTGGAAAAAAGAAAATTTCCAGGAATTAATGCTCATAAGGCTACACCAACATGTTCGAACACAAGTGTTAGACAACCCGCCGGGGAACGAGACTTAATACACAACTATCACGGCTCGCTACGCGGAAGGTTCATGTATAAAGATTTCAGAATATCTTAACTTGTCCAAAAGATTTATGAATATCCTCTGACATAATATAAAGACCAGCATGGCTTTTTTATAAATTACGCAGTCTTCCCAGTGGTGTTTGTTAAGTTCTTACTGGAAAAAAAACCTCAAAGACGCCGGCCCCCGTATTATCTCGCAGATCAAAAACTGGAAAGCCTGTCTTAAATTCTAGATCTGGCTTCTCCCGAAGCGTTCTAGATCGCCGTATGTTGAATGGCGGCGATACATAACGTATCCCTCGATTGTCTGGTTAACTACACTGAATTTATGCAAATCCGTTAATCCTACCCTCCCAAGGTGCAGCCGCTGGGTGTGAATTTTAACGTTAACCCCAAAATTCCTATCCCCACTTCTTTGCAAAAGATCGCCAGGGAGGAAAGACCAATCAACAAACAGCCTAGTTTTACTGGCTTTGCAAAAACCGGGAAAAACTCAACTCAACAAGTGTCCGTATGAACACTTAGTTAAATGGGTAAAGCCATCCCGCCGGGAAACACAGTACGCCTGAACACAGGCCCCACCTCAGAGACGCAGTCCTGGAGAGCCTCAGGCCACTACTCGCCGGAGAAAACAAGCCTTTTTTAACCACGCGTGATTAAAACTCGGCAACCAGCCGGGTTTTCATGGTGTAACCGAGAAAACCCGCCGGAAAAGGCAACCCACCCCGTTCAGATTCAATCTGAACGCACCAAATAGACCGTGGAATTAGCCAAAGCACAACTAACCCAGGACACACAAATAGTCCGTGGAATTAGCCAATACACAACTAATCCAGGACACATATATAGTCCGTGGAAATAGCCAATACACAACTAAACCAGGACACACATGACACAGTAGTACTGTACATATTTATGACATAAATCAATAACACTTGTACATGTGGCAAAGCTACGAGAGGCTGGCTAGGCCTAAGCAGACGGAAATACACAGTAAACATGTCGTAATATAAACAAAAAGCACTGAATTATATCACAACAGGAACCACCGTCAACACACCACTGTAGCAAAACCTTCCCGGCAAAGGGAAGAACTGACTCGGGACCCAGAAAAAACTTCACTAAGTGAAGAAAAATACGCTGGGAACGTCAGAGAATAAAAAGCTACCACATCAGAAAGATAAAAGGCAGCAATAATAACGCGTAATGAAAGCCGCCTGCATCACAAAGCTAGCTAACCGTGAAAAAGTTCACATGTCCACAACAGGACCACGAGGGTACACCCGAAATAGATGCCCCAAACACACGACCCAAAATACACTGCACTGCGGGCAACCCGCCCAGGATGGTCCTGATGTGGCGGCGTCTACGCCGTGGGACCACCTCCCGGAGCTGCCAACCGCGGATGGCTGCCGACCCTCCACGGCCGGAGACAAGATCAATCGACCAGTGGAGGACAACCGGATGCCGGCCGTGGGGAGCAGTTTCGGGAGCCAAACCGTCACAACTATCCCCTGCCCCCCCCCCCTGGGGGCACGGGTCCTTGGAGTGGCTTCGGTCGCGCTGGGAATTTCCACACCTCTCACACCACACACACACATCACACAGTTTTTCCTACACCGAGAAATGACTCTCCGGCTGTCATTTCTCGAAGACTTCTTCTAGCCGGAGACATTGAGAGCAACCCAGGACCCACGTACACATACATATGTCCAACTTGCTCAAACCCATCACTTCGAGCCACCACACTAAGGGTTCAGTTCTCTGCAATTCATGCAGGAACTGGACCCACTTCACCTGTACAACACTTGCCTCCAAGAAACACTACACAAACACCTGGACCTGTTCCTCATGCCCCTCCCTCTCCCAGTCAAATCCCTCGCCTAAAACCCGTCCACCTCTCCTCCCCAACCCACCTAGCCTTCCCATATCATCCACTCCCCCCCCCCTAAAACCCGTCCACCTCTCCTCCCTAACCCACCTAACCTTCCCATACCATCCACATCCTCAACTCAACACACCACACCCCATCCTAATCCATTCCAACCCCCATCTCCTGCTCCCCAATCCCCACCCCCACCTCACCCATCCCAACCTCCAGCCCCTCCCTCACCCCCACCCTCACCCCCACCCCATCCTCGTGCAGCAGCACCCAACATACATCGTGCACATAACATTAACATTCTCCAATTGAACATAGATGGCATTAACACAAAGAAACACGAACTCTCACACTTCATCAAACAACACAACATACACATTGCCATCTTACAAGAAACAAAACTCCGCACATCACAAAAAACACCCACATTTCATAATTCTCTCGCCAATCCATCCACTCACTCACAGACAACACGCAGCTGCATGCACGACCTCCCGAAATCCATCCTTCCGAATCCTCCCTCCCTCGCGAGGACCGAGTCCACCTGGCCAGGCTAAGATGCGGACACCATCCAGCTCTCCTGAGCTATCAGAAGAGACTGGATGACTCCGTTGTCGACGCCTGCCCGGGATGTAACACAGCACCCCATACCATTAAACACATCATCGAAAACTGCATTTCACACAACCACTTACGCCAACAACACAACCTACACTCAATGAGAGCTCTGTGGGAAAGCCCGATCATGGCCATGGCCTTCCTCAGGGACTCGGGGCTGTTCGGCCAGGCAGCTTAGGGAACAACAACAACAACAACCCGCCCAGGACACTCCTGCTACGCATATCCTAACCTTACTCGATACATCCCGGAGTAAACAAATGAGAAAAAACTCACGAGGGACGCAACAAATGCGGAACTAGCGGAGCGTGGGGAGGCACGTCCGGGTAGGTTGAGCGCAGAGCAGAGCAGAGAAGGAAGAATGACGCCTGAGTCAGCGTCTGGTCAAAGATCCACACAAGTACATCCACGAATATATGGAAAGCTTATGAATAGTTATTCTTATTTTCTTTTTGTTTTTTATTTGTTACGAAGTTTTTTCGTAGTGAGAACCCAATTTCATAATGACTGAACCATGAGTGAGGTTGCATGCGCTCATGATGAAGGCTCCTCAAATTTGTTATGCTCTGCGCGGTAGATTCAAAACTACGGCGGATGAGTGTTTGAAGAGGGTGCCTTATGTAATAGGCATAATCGTCAATGATGGAGGGGCCACTAATAAATACGGACCTGGCACTGGGCGTGACAAGACCCTAGTCCGTATATATACGGACCTGGCATTCAGGGGGTTAAGCTTGGTTCACACATGCACGAATTAACGTCACGTCCGTCCCCGACCAACAAAATAGGCAGGACGGCATCAATCTGGAGGCCCCATGTTCCGTTCCAACGTTCCAACTGTTCCAACGGTTTTTTGCCGCCGTTCTCATCCCGTTATATTCGTCGTCTAGACGCCGCCAGGCTGCGCCTAGACGATGATTGCTCCCGTGTGTGTCTCCTGGGTGTCCCCGACATAAACAAAATTCTGGCAGTTGCCCCGACCCATACGGACCATTTTATGCATGCATAAAAAGGACGCCGCCCAGGCACGGCGAATTAAGGGTCGGGGATGGACGGGACGTTAATTTGTGCATGTGTGAACCGAGCTTTACCCAACACACTCGCTACTCACATAACCACACCCTGCAACCGGCTTGCAGATGTTAGCGGGAAAGTATACCAATGAATAAGGGAATAACAGGGAAAATAGGTGATAATTGAAGGAGTGGAGGAGGGGGGGGGGGGGGGGGGACTTTGACAGATATGGAGAAATTATATGAGGTATGGAGGGAAAACAAAAATTGTTTCAAGTGCTACTGGGGCCTTTTAAAAGTGTTTTTTTAGGCCTAGGATCTTAAAGAGTCTCCCCGCAGCTGCTGGGTTAAATTATTTATTTTTTAAATTTCTGTAAAAATTTGGTGAATTCGGACAGGATGAAAATTAATTAAATTAATAATATTATTTAATCTAACATTAGCTATAACCTGTCCGATTCGGATATTGAGTGTAATTGGGTTTATACTGTAGTTGTCATTAGACGTGGTATTTTTGAGTTATGTCTTAATAATCCTTATTTTTTACATTATTAGGGTCATACTGCTACCCAGAGTATAGGTTAATAAGTCCAGATATGTCCGAAATTGCCCCAAAAGAGTCGTATCTTACGATATGGTATTTATGGTCTTTACGTTTTCAGGGAGTGTGATAAGACCCTTTTAAAATGTTCAAAGATGTCCGAATTGACCCCTGAAAGGTCCAAATCTATACTGGTATCACTGGTTAGTCCTATGAATTTATTTTAAATCCATGTCCGAATTCAGGCTAGGTGTCCGAAATTTCCCCAAATCGTGTCCGAATTCGGACACCTTTATTATATTTATAATAAATATATGCAATGTATTTTAATTTCTTGAATGCTATGATTGTATACCCCAATGTACCAGCTACACATACAATACTTAAGAGTGGTGATGGGCTGGTCTATCAGAGTGAGAACTGAGCGATCTCTGCCATACCCATAGCTTACTCTGACTGTTCCTTTTACTTACATATTTTCTAGATCTCAAGTGACGGCTTCTCTTCCGTGGATTGGCCTCCCAATCTATCAAGATTGGAAGCCAAAGCGTCACATTTTTCCTTTGCCCCTCAACTTTCTCTTCATAATTGCTGAGGGGCACAGGGCCCTGTGGGAGTGCTCAGTTATGGCCTTGGCCTTGCTCGGGGCCTTGGGGCTGTTCGGCCAGGCAGCTTTGGGAACAACAACAACAACAACAATACTTAAGATCTTACATTGAGATAAAAACAAGACTACATGCTACGGAAATACGCAAAAGTCGGCCGAATTCGCCCCAGTTGACAGTATTTATTTAATTAATTTTCATCCTGTCTAAATTCATCCTATTTTTACAGAAATTAAAAAAAAAAAAAAAAAAAAAATACCCAATTACTGTACAGGAATAATATACAATCATCATCATCATCATCATCTCCGACGCCTTGCTTCCCCCTGGGAAACCCCCACTAGAGGATGGCCATGACAGAAACGTCTCCAAGCTACTTTGTCAAGACATGCCTCCTTTGCCCGTGCCACAATGCCCCTTCCACTACGTGGAAGTTTTTCTTCAATATATTTTTCCACTTTCTTTTCCCATACCATAGGTGGTCTTCCACTACTAGCAGTTCCACTCACCTGACTCCCATATATCTTTCTTGGCATTCTGTCTTCATCCATTCTCTGAACATGACCATACCACCTCAAAGTACTTCTCTTTATCCACTCAACCACACCACAATCAATGCCCAAAGCCTGCTCTTCCATTCCAAAGGACTCATACACTTCCCTATTACTTGGCCCATCTAGCCTATTCATGCCAGCTGCCATTCTGAAAAAGCTCATCTCCACAGCTCTTAGTTTGAAGAGGTCCTCGTCACTTGCCGTCCATGTCTCGCTTCCATACGAGAGTGTTGGGAGCAGCACACTGTTTCTCAGTGACTTTTTGACTTCCTGGCTAACCATTCTTCCTTTGAGAATACTATCAAGTTCTCCAATCACTTTTCTCCCTTGCATTTTTCTCTCTTTTATCTCACTCTCCATTTTACCATATTTGCATAGTACAGCTCCCAAATACTTGAAACTTTCAACCTCTTCTATCTATCTATCTATTGCCTGACGCCGTGATCCCCGAAGGGGTGGCCACGAACGAACCGCCCCCATGCACCTTTGTCCCCAGTCAGTCGACGCCTCTCCCCCCAACCAGCACCGCCTTCGTTCATGTACTTCCTCACTCCATCCTTCCACCTCATATTCGGTCTACCTCTCCCCCTCTGTCCCTCCACCTCGCTCTCGTACACCCTCTTAGTCATTCTCTCGCATCAACCTCTTCTAGTACTTCATTTTTCAATTTTATTTTACAACTTTTCTTGTGTTCTTTCTTGATTCTATATTGTTCCTTAAAATCTATAGTTTCATGCATTCTTCTCTCAAACACCATTACCTTACATTTCCCTACATTGACCTTTAACTTTCTCTTTTCACATACCCTGTCAAAGTCAGTGACCACTCTCTGAAGTTCTTCAGCATTTTCCGCCAACAGGACTGCATCGTCCGCATATAGGCATGTTAAAATCTTCCATGTTCTTCCCTCTGATTCCAGTCTAGCTCCCACACCCATTGATACAGCCCTACATTCCCTAATCACTCCATCCATGTATATATTGAACAACCAAGCTGACATGACACATCCCTGTCTTACACCTACATTGACCTCAAAATTTTCACTTAACTTATCCCCTACCTTCACATTTGCCATTGCATTCCTATAAAAAGATTTTACTGCCATTAGCAACTTTCCTCCCACACCATATACTGTTAACACATCCCACAGGCCCTCCCAGTCTACTTTGTCGTAGGCTTTTTCCAAATCCATGAATGTTGCATAGAGTTTTCTGTTTTTGGCCAGATACTTTTCTACCAACAATCGCATTGAGGCTATCTGGTCAACGCAGCCCCTGCCCTTTCTGAAACCTCCCTGTTCCTCGCCTATTTTGTCATCCGTTATCTTCTGTAGCCTCTGTGTTACTACTCTTGCGTGTACCTTTCCAGGTATGCTAAGCAAGCTAATTCCCCTATAATTCTTACACTCTTCTTTACTACCCTTCCCTTTGTACAAGGGTACTATCACTGCTTTCCTCCAGTCCTCTGGTACACTTTCCTTTTCCCATGCTAATTTACATAACCTATGCATTATGTCAACAGCTTCTTCTCCTCCATATCTCAGCATTTCACCTGGGATGTTATCTACTCCAGCAGCTTTGCCCATTTTAAGTCTATTGATTGCTTCTTTTACTTCTTCTCTGCTTATCTGGCTTTCAACTACCCTGTTTATTCTACCTCTCTCCATTCCTATGGATGAGATCTTTGCCTTCCCCCTACTCTTTACAGCTAAGCTACTAAAATGATCTTTCCATACTTTCACCACACCATCACCCTCTACCACTTCCCCATTCATGTCCCTCATCCTACCACCTGAGACACTCTCAGTCTTCTTCCCTCTGGCTTCTTTCACAGCTCTGTAGTATGCTTTCCTGTCATTCAGAAACTGTTCACTAATCTTTCTCCCATATGCCTCATCTGTCTTCCTTTTAGCGTCTTGTATCGCCCTCTTCACTCTTTGTTTCAAATGTTTATATTCTTCTTTCCTCGCATCTCTAGTTTCTCTAGGTATATTCTTTTGCAGCATACTCTTTCTGAACTCTTTCTTCTTTTTCACTATTTCTTCTATCTCTTTACTAAACCATGCGTTACCTTTCTTCTTCCACATTTTAAAGGTTTTCTTCCCACATACTTTCTCAGCTGCTTTAATCATGGAGTCTCTTGTACCTTTCCATACTTCGTCTACAGTATTTCCCAGATCTATCATAACATCCATGTCCTTTATAGTCTCTTTCAGGATGTCCTTGTATTTTGTTGCATTACATTCTTCATTTAATTTTCTAATATACAAGATGATACCAATTCATTATTTTGCACTTTCAAACTACTTACGAAAGTCTATATTGGCACTAATAACTTTCCTGCATCTACTCTACTATGTCGAAGAAAGTTTGCCATTGTTACAAAATTTAATTATACCGGTACTGTATATCTTATTTTGGATTTTAATTGTTTTTTATTACTTGTCGAAATATATTTAAAGATCTTTACACATGAAATTGATACAAAAGTATTACGAAAAGCCAGGTGAAAAGAGATTTCTAATACTGTATGTTTATTAATTAATTGTTAATTATATAGGCCTAATTAACTTATTTTTGGCAATGATGTCCGAATTCACCCCAGTTGACGGTATATACATACATACTGTATATGTGCAGTACTGTAGTAGAATTATGCTAAACACAAATAAAACTCGAGAATTATAATTAAAGACGAGATCTACTATATGGAATTGTCGTACTGTATTCACTTTGATGTTAGCTTTTATATTATGGGACAGTTATTTTGAACATTATTATATTTTGCTTTTTGGCAAAAAAAAAAAAAAAAAAAACTATTGTCACTGAAAATGTGTGGTAGTGATACAGTACTCCTAACTTTACTGTACAGTACCAAATTACCAATACTGTACATTTAGAATACTGTATATATACTGTACATTATAAGGTTAGATGTTTGATAAACCTAGGCCATAAAGTTACCAATAATCATTAAATATTTTTCTTTTTGACAGAAAACCTGAGAGAAGGGTACCTTAAGCAGCTGACCACTGTACTTGAGGGCTGCTGTCATGCAGAGCATTCAGTGGCACTGGCCCGTAAGGCAGCACAGGAAGCTGCAAGTCGTATTACTGAAGAATCCTCCACAAACACCAATGCTGACCTGTTTGATGAGGTGATTTTTATTATTAGGAGACAATTAAAATAACTAATTCTCACAGATACTCGCAGAAGATCCCTGGAAGAGGCTAAACAGCCTCTGACTCCAGCTACGTTTTTTTGGTGGTCAAGGCAGTTGTTCTGTATTTTGTATATATGACCAAATTATTGTTCTTGTCTTCTCCATGCTCTATCCAACCTTTTCTTTATGATTTGAAGTTTACAACTGAATCTGGGAGACATTTCCAATTATCAACAACCCTGTTGCAAAACGTGTACTGTAGGCCTATTTCCTAATATTTAGTCTCGACTGTTCTTTGTATAACGTCATATGATGCCCCCTTGTTGTTGAGTTGGTTCTTCTTGTGAATACCGGTACCTGTATGTCCTCACTCACCTCTGTATCGAACATTCCATCTTAAAGGTCTCAATAATCATGTCTCCCTGGGATTTTCTTTATGCAAGTGTTGTTGTTGTTGTTATCGTTCCCTAAACTGCCTGGCCAAACAGCCCCGAGTCCCTAAGGAAGGCCATGGCCATGATCGGGCTTTCCCACAGGGCTCTCAAGGAGTGTAGATTATTTAATAGTGGCCCCTCCATCATTGACGATTTGCCTATTAATATAATAGTCTCCATTCAACACCCGCGCCAGCCGTTTTGAATCTACCGCCGCGGGGATGAACAGAGTATTCCTCATAAGTGTAACGCAACTTCTCTTATGGCGTCGTCTATAGATCGGGTACCCACTACAAAAAAACTTTCGTAAAAAATAAGAGAAGAAAAATATTTTTTTTAACTTAACCCTCTCACCACGGAAGGGCTCTTGAACGCCCATAAAAAAGCATATAACAGGTACCCGGAAGGCCTCTTGAACGCCCTGTGGTTGAAAGCCTGTGAGCTTCGTGTGTGAGGCGTCGGTCCGACGCATAATAAACAACAGCCGGCTGGACCGACGCCCCGCATCTCCGGCCACAAGAAGGAGAGCGTCGCTTGTTCGTGTGTGCCTGTATGTTGTTGTTAAGTATCGAATAGTAGTGTAAAGTGGCTGTTTTGGCCATAAAGTTATCTCCAATGAAATCATCATCACAGCTCAACCAGTTGACTTAGAGAGCTCTACTTAATGCCATTCTACAGGTAAATAACACAGCTACGCTTGGGGATGCGCGGGAATGCGGGAAGCAGTCTGATTAACAAATATACGGTAGCCTAGCCTAGACGTTTTTCGGCCAAAACACCCGGGTTTTGAGGAATATATATATAATACATAGCCGGGGCTGGAGGGTTAAACATTGTTATAACACACTTTCCTCTTTCGGTGGATTTCTTCTGTTGTGGCACCCAGCCGCTCCTCACCAGGCGGCCATTCGTTCTTCTCTTCCCCGCGGGCACCAGTGTAGGACGTGTCTCGCCCGTGCTGTGCTTCATTCGTCGTTCACTCAATTCTCGTGAGTCCTTACTCATTTGTATATATCTGAGTTGTATTGAACAAGGTTTAGACTAGCTAGCACAGGCTACCCTTCTGGTTGCCCGCATGAAGTGTTAAATTAGGGTACTTTACAGGCGCTTACGTGTTCTCCAGGACAGTCGCCACATGTGTTTTTTTCTTTATTCTGCGCGCCTTAGCTGTTGATTATTTATAGTTAGGAGGCTACTTTCATCGCAGTAGGTCTTCAGTCCATCGTGTTTGGCCTAGGGGCCGTGTATTTCTTCATCTTAGCAGACGCTCCAGTTTAAGGATTGTCACACGTGGTGTGGGATCTTCTGGTGTTCGAGCCTGCTCCCGGGCCCCTCTCGTGGGCCCCTTCTCCTCGTGCTGTGGCCGTGTGTCTCCAGAATTAGTCTTCTTCCCAAGGTAAGGATTACTTATGCCTTGTGGCCAGCCACATTAGGGTCTCCTTAGGGTTTATGGGTGCATTGTTATTCTATGATACTGATATTATGCCCTCCTTCCCCACCCTTTTTCCTGGGTTCTTGGTTCGAGTTTCATATCTTTCCTGGATCTCTAGGAGACGTTCTTATTTTGTGGGTTTTTTTCGGTTTAGGATTAGTGGTCTTGTGCTCTTGACTGTTTTTTCCTAGTTCCGTGGCCCGCCGGTCTTTTGTCTGCGTACTAGGCCCGGCTACCACCGCGCTGGCGGGCTTGGGCTACGCTTTCTCCTTCTTTGATTAGTAGTGTACCACTACCCTCCTTGCCGGCGGTCATGCACGGACCGGCGGAAGGTTTCACCCCGTTGATTATCAGACTCGCCCTGTGACTTACCAGTTTACCCCGCCAGCCCGGCGGCACAGTAGGGGTGACTTGCCAGTTTCCCCCGCCAGCCCGGCGGCACAGTTGGGTAATAGGTGTAGCAGTGTCTAGCTAGCAAGCAGTTGCACGACGATGCTCGCTAGAAGTCCGGTTAGGGCCAGTGACACATGTCATAGGTAAGCAGTCATGCGTGACTTCCCCCCGATTGAAAAGGGCGAGGGGTTGTTCACGACAACTCCCGGGAGGCGGAAAAATGGTTGGGCTGTGGCTCACTAGTTTTTTCGGCGCCGGGGAGTAGGTAGGATGTTATTATCACCTCTCAGGTTATCCTTATGAGCATTGATTCCTGGAAATTTTCTATTTTCAGACTCCTTCACATCCGGAGCAGCATGGCTGAGGAACTGCCCCCGGCGGGGAGGGGAGTCGGTAACCATGCCTAACTTCTGGATTTGCTCTACTCCTACTTGTTTGTCTGTCCCAGTAGCGGCGCACAGGTTGTGTATACGCTGTATAAAATGTTTGGACAAAACTACCTTTTCATGGACAGTCAGTAAATGTCCAGTTTGCTCGGACCTTTTTGAGGAATGGTTAACCAGTCAAGATATGTCATGCTTTTTAACTTTGATTGAAATCAAGAATAACTTCTCTTCTTACGCTGCAAAGGTAGCGGATGCTGAATTATTCTGCGACACTGCAGAATTACTTAGAATCATACGCCTGTACTCTTTTCAAGATCCCTTAGTCCATCAGGCGATTGTTCCTTCAGTACCAAATTCAAATCTTGCTTCCCCCCATTCATCCGAGTCATCTGAAAGTCGCTCCCCTCCCCACACTAAGAGAGCTCGCTCTGAGTCGCCGGAGCTTGTACTTCCTACTCAACCTGACTCATCCCAGCGACTTCGTCAGAGGGCGTCCAGTTTAGAACGCTTGCCGGCGAAGATACAAAAGTTGTCCAGTCCGCAGCAGATCCACGATGCAACGGACATCCAGGATAGCCCCCTCACCCAGATGTGTAAGTCAGCTTCTTACAGTTTCTTACAGTTTCTTACAGTAGGTCCTCTGGAAAAAGGCAAACTAGGCCTGTGTATCCAGCTCAGTGCCAGTACTTGCACTGCTGCGGTCGTTCACGGTGTTGGCGGCGGCGGTAGCAGACGCAACATTTTTAATATTCTGTATTTTTGCTTTATAATCAAACTTCAAATCTTGTCTTCCCCATACTTTATCAAGATTACTATCAAACTTCCTTATTGATTCGGAATCGACTACATACTGGGGCAGTGCGTTCCACTCATTTACCACTCTTATCACAAAATGTGTTCTTTGCCTTTTCAAGCCTATTTCTTTCTTTGTAAGTTTTCTTAGAGTGTCCTCTTGTTCTTGTTCCCTCCCGCATCAAGAATATACCTTCACACACATCCTCATCATACATTCCTGACACTATCTTAAAAGTCTCTATCATATCCCCTCTCTTTCTCCTATATGCCAGTGTCCTCAACCTCTGCTCATAGCCTGCATTCTTCAACGTTGGTACTAGCTTGCTAGCTCTCCTCTGCATTTTCTCCACTGCTCCTTTATCATATATGGAGCCCACACCTGGTTCGCATATTCCAGGTGCGGCCTAACCAGCGCTGTATGGAGATTCCTGAATATTTCTTCGTCAAGTGACACAAATGTCCTCCTTTTCAGCCCTACAATTCTATTGGCTTTGTTTATCTTTTCCGCTAAATGTTCTGAGAAATTTAACTTATTGTCTATCACTACTCCTATATCCTTTTCTGCATTAACTTCCTCCATCGCTTCATACATACTGTATCCTACCTTGTCTATCTTGCTTGTCCCGATCCGCATGTACTTGCATTTTTTTTGGATGAAAAGGCATTAACCAATGCTCAGACCATCCCTACATGCCCTCCACATCTCCTTGAAGCAAACCCACATCTTCCTTACTCTTCTATACAGCTTAGTGTCATCCGCATACAGGTATATCTCACTTCCATTAGTTATAACTTCAGGTAAGTCGTTGATAAATATAACGAACAGTAGTGGTCCCAACACAGATCTCTGAGGTACCCCACTTGTAATTTCCCTCCACCCCGAGCCTATTCCATTCACCAGTACCCTCTGTCTCCGATCTTTCAGGTAGGCTTCTATCCATTTCCCACATTTCTCCCCTATATTATAGCTTCTAACTTTCTCTATTAACCTTTTATGTGGGACCTTATTGAAGGCCTTCATAAAATCGCAATATACCACGTCTATAACTTCACCATCCTCCAGAATTTGCATCCAATCATCTACCACCTTAATTAGCTGTAGTACTGTTGACCTCCCCGGCAAGAATCCAAACTGTCTCCCACTGAAAAGTTGGTTTGATTTCATATGCTCCATTATTCCTTCTCTAATTACCGTTTCCATTAGTTTACACACAACAGCTTCGCCACCGGTGGCTTCGACATCCACTTCGACGACTCCGGTGGTTTTCCCCGGTCTCGGCGGGACGGATACCGAGCAACCTCTACCGGCGATAAGGGTTAGACCAAGAGTTAGAGTAAGACTACAAGGTTCTAAGCTAGTGCTATCTCAAACTAATTTACCGGACGGCAAAATAGGGCTCCATTTGTCTCCGGCGCCTGACACGGACCAAGGTCATGATAAAAATTATGAGACAAATAACAAATAAAAGTAGTTGTGAGGAGCTGCAAGGGGATTTAGATAAAATATACGAATGGAGCACCAAGTGGAAAATGAAATTTAATATAAGTAAATGCCATGTGTTAAATATGGGAAGAAGTGTGAATAGACCAAATTGGGAGTACAGGATGGGAGATAATATAATTAGCAAGGCCGAAAAAGAAAAGGATTTAGGGTTGATTATACAAGATAATTTGTCGCCAGAGAAACATATTAACAAGCTCTTTAGCGGAATGTATGCAATGGCCGGGAATATGAAAGTTGCTCTGAACTACTTGGATGAGACCATGGTAGCGAAAATTATGAAGAGTATGATTAGACCAAGATTGGAGTATGCAGCAGTGGTGTGGTCCCCGCATCTAAAGAAGCATATTCACAAGTTAGAAAGAATCCAGAGAGCAGTTACTAGATTGGTTCCAAGTCTCAGAGAGCTGCCATATGAAGGAAGGCTAGACAAATTAAATCTACCGAGTCTAAAAGAGAGGAGAGAGAGGGGAGACATGATAATGATGTACAAATGCACCCGGGGGCTGGAGAGGCTGGATAGGGAGGATATATTAATTATGGATACAGGAATAACTAGAGGCCACAGCTACAAAGTAAAAAGACCTACCTGCAAGAACGATATCAGGAAGTTTAGCTTCCCCTATAGATGTATTGACAAATGGAATGGGCTGGAGGAGGAGGTGGTAGGGGCAAGGAATATCCATATTTTCAAGACAAAATTGGATAAAAAGTAGACTGAGAGACGGGACAACACGAGCTTAGCTCAACTCCTGTAAACTACAATTAGGTAAATACAATTAGGCAATTAGGTAAATACACAGGCGGGGGTACACACGCCTGTGATAGACGCCCCAGGTTTGTCCACTAGGCCGGAAGACAGCAACACAGGTTTCGTAGTCCCTACCTGTAGGCCAGAGTCTGTCCCTGCGGGTCGAACAATGATGGAAACTGAGTTGAGGAATGTCTCACGGGATAGAGTTCTACAACCCTCTTGACGAGATAGTCTAGCGTCAGGGACCCACATTAAAAGGTCACCGGTAAATGTTCCCCACCCAATAACTCTGCAGAATGAAGGTAAGGAACTGAAGGAACCAGGTCCAAAGGTACAGAGAGGAGAACCTACTTCGGCGGAAAAGGTAAAATCGAAGTCCCTCAAGCAACAAAGATCCCAATGTGTTACGGTGAAACAGTTAGATGAATTATTACACAGAGTCCTTCAACAATGTGCTATTTCCAAACGCCCTAGGAATCATACTGAGGCAAAGATAACTCCACCGCAAGGATCTGTGCCTGTCTCCTCTGCAGACGATGAGGTTTTGTGTTTACAGTCGGTTCCCCCTTCCCCCCTGTCATCAGCCACTAACGTAATAATGCCGGGACACGGTCCAGTCCGGCCCCTGTCACCAACCACAATCAATGTGATCATGGACCCGGATATGCCACTGGCTCCGGCAGTGTCTCAAATACCACTCCCCGATGCTAGTCACCGTGCGCCGGACTTAAAGACTGGGTCCGGCGTCGCACCACGGGGGGTTATGTGGGTCCAACCGGGGGTCGATGGTTCCAATAGATTTTCACACACTAGCTCTCTGGCAGTTTACGCGGCGGAAACAAAGACAGCTTCTGACGCGCAACCTAAGGCCAGTACTTCCAAATTTACTGTAGAAAGTCACTCGGCGGCGGAACCCTTGAGGCCTCCGCCGGCTCAAGTAATATTGTCTGGCTCTAACCCCATTGCTACACTCCTCCCATCTCAATCACAAACGGAAGGTCAGCTTCAGGGTCGTAAAGACCCGGGCAGGCTTTGGCTGCATGTTACCTCGTCTAAGGCAGGTGACAGGCACAGATCCATACATGGTGAGGTCCCAGTACCACGGGAATGGACCATTGAAGTAAATAAGACATAAAGTTTTCTGAGCCAAAGACTCCCAGGGTAAGGTCATAGGGGTCCCTACTATAGCAATGCCTAACTCTACCAGTTATCAGTACTTTGTTTATTAACCAGGACTACTTGCCCCTCCTCCCCCAGATGTTCCTAGTTGCTCCGCTAGCCCTCACCCGGACGCCAACAATGGTGGTTGGTTTTTTCCAGGGTTGATTGAACTAAGTCTAGCCTTTACTCCGACTCATTCACAACTAGAGCAAAGGTAATTAAATCTGGGAGAGGTGGGACACGGCCCATGGGTGAACTGGGATCAAGAGGTCCAACAGTTTGCTATTGACGTGACGTCCAATGTTTCCCTACCAGTCCCACCACCGCACCATATGGAGTTTGACTTGCTGAGGCCACGGCCCGGCGGGGTCCCACGAGCTATATTTGAGTTCCTCATTGCACCTCAATTAGAAGCTAGACATTTCCCAGCTCCTTTCCTAACTCTAGATTCTATTGAACTCCAACGGGAGTTCCTGGTGCGTGATAACGCTCACCGGAAGTTTATTGGTTCTCTGCTTACTTGGGACACAGCTCAAGCGATTGCCAAACCGGTGCCCAATCCGCCGAGACGTGAGGAGGAAACTGTTAAAGCTTTTCAACAATACCTCCTGCCGAACCCGGCGAGATCACTCAGGGGCATCCGAACAGCCTTGTTTGAGGCAGTTCGAGCCAGACAGCTTCTCAGACTCAATATGGTGCAAGGGTTACCCGAAAATGTGTATTATAGGGTTATTTTTTCCCCAATCCTAAACGGCATCCATGATGGATTCACAGGCTCAACGAGATGTAAATACAATGCTTAGGGTCAGTCGGTTGGCATCACAATAAATTTTTCTTAGGCTGCAAACACGACGATGGCCAATGACGAGCGGCGGCAGGTTGTTATCACTTTAATACCCGCTGGTTGGTTTTGTTCTATGTTTTTTCTCCCGACTTTTGGAAGATTCCCCCGTCCCGTCCCCCATTTTTTAGGCCTCTCTCCCTACACCGCGCTCTGGTACGGGGTCCCGAGGTCTATACGTGTCCATACTTAGTGTACTCAAACTAGTATGAACAGTCTCGATGTTACGTAATCTGGGTTGATGTAGCGTTACGTATCATTCCGTAGTCTTAAGTTGAACGCTTCCATAACCTTGGTCGAACGTTCCATGATTGGGTAGAATATATTATTCTATAGTTGTACATGGGAGAGTATTGTAGGATTATAATTCCCATATATATATATATTTGTATTATTTAAGATTGTTTATAAGTATCTCATTGTAAAGAAGATGGGATACATTTTCCATATGTTATGCGCGTGCGCGGTATGTCACGACAGAGACAAACATAACGCGCTCGCGCACTCTCCAACCAACCTCCGTCCCAGCCACACATGCTAAGCCTTCTTCCTATAGTTTCATAATCAGGTGTTTTCGCTTCACTTTCATCTCATATTCCATATAGTCATTACATCATCATCTTTGTTAGTTAGCACAAACTTAACGTAAATATCTAGCCTATCCTAGCCTATTGTAGCCTCTTTTCATACTTTGTTTACTATACTAACCATTTCCAGTCATCTAGCCTATTTTCCGCCATCCTCCAATCACCAGCTGAGTTCATCAAAGGGTAATTATATATTCTATATGGTTAATGTTTCTTCAATAACAATAATATACAGTCCACTTATCTAAATTAACCATATAATTGGTCCTTCGACCTTTCACTAGTTTGCCCCCCCCCCTTTTTTTTTGTGGTTGGTGGTGGCCTAGCCTACGTGGTTAATTTTTTTTGTGCCATATTTCGTCTATCCCTCATGGCCCAGGGCTTTTGGCGTCATGGTGCCGCGGGTGGTGGGGTAGGGGAAGATTATCCTGCGGTGGTTGATAGGCCTGCGTACCCAGGCCCAATTAGGAAGGTGGCAATTTTGGGCCACTCCTACGTCAGGGATTTGTACGTGGACCAAGCCGTCCACAGGCCTTTCTTTTCCGTGACTCCTCTGGCCGCCCCAGGTGCCCGCGTCAGCACCTTGAGATCAACAGAAGCCTGGGGTCAGTTTTTAGAGCTGAAGCCCGACTTGACCTTCTTGGTGATAGGAGGAAATGAGATAAGGAGCGGGGTCAGTCCGAGAGGGATTGCGGAGGGGATCGAGGTCCTAGCTGAGGAGGTGGTGCGGCTCTCGGGGGGAGAAGTCCGGGTGATTGGGGTAGAGAAGCGGCAGGCTCCACGAGGGGTCTCTACGGACAAGTTTAACCGCATTAGAAATGCTGTTAACCGATGGCTAAAGCGCCATATTCCATTCACCCGGGAGCGCTATCAGTCAATGAATACCTCTGAGGCTGACTTCAGTCCCGACGGGGTACACCTCACGCACGAGGCATCAAAGCGTCTCTATTCGGAGATCCTGGCCACCTGTCGTCGGTGCTTTATGCAAGACGAATATGCCATGGTCGCCAGGTCATACGACGAGATGTTTGCCCACCACGACGTTAGAGTTGATCAACAAAATCAGTATAGCCTAGATTAGTAAGCCTTCAAATCGGTACAGTATATTAATTAAATTTTGATTGTAAAACCTTTAGGCCCAAATTATATAACAATTGATTGGCACTAAGATTAAAATCATCCATACTGTACTGTATAATAATTTCAAAAGTTAAGGTTATTCATTCTATATCAAATTTATACTGTCCAATAACTTCTTTATTTGATTCATATGTCATTCCAAATTCTTCTCTCGTTGTGTGCCCTGGAGGCGGGGTAATATGATAGCTGATAGGCTGAGTGTGTGTTAATCCAACTCAAAACTTTTTTCCTTGTGACTTCTTGAGATGAACTTTTCTTGTGTACAATTTTCACATTTATTAATTTAATAATATAAATTTAGCGGTACCCATTGAGTTTAGCCTGTTTCAATTACCCTATAGGCTCACTCTCTCTTAAAATTCTTTAATTTATTATAACTTTAACCCTCCAGCCCCGGATACGCATTACATAAATATTCCCCGAAACCCGGGTGTTTTGGCCGAAAAACGTCTAGGCTAGGCTACCGTATATTTGTTATTCTGACTGCTTCCCGCATTCCCACGCATCCCCAAGCGTAGCTGTGTTATTTACCTGTAGAATGGCATTAAGTAGAGCTCTGTAAGTCAACTGGTTGAGTTGTGATGATGATTTCATTGGAGATAACTTTATGGCAAAAACAGCCACTTTACACTACTTTTCGATACTTAACAACAACATACAGGCACACACGAACAAGCGACGCTCTCCTTCTTGTGGCCGGAGATGCGGGGCGTCGGTCCAGCCGGCTGTTGTTTACATGCGTCGGACCGACGCCTCGCACACCAAGCTCACAGGCTTTGAGCTCATGGGTGTTTAAGAGCCCTTCCGGGCAGCTCGTGTATGCTTTTTTATGGGCGTTCAAGAGCCCTTCCGGGAACAGAGGGTTAAATGGTACTTCTCTTTTTGACATCTGGAGACTTTTGGCCTATACTGTATTGTACTAAATTTCCCTCCCGGCTTTTCTTAACTTATGGTGTAATGATTCTATAATTTCATAACTATTATGTAAGGAGTTAAATTGAAAAGCTCCAGATTGCTAGTCTACATTGCGCACAATTCTTATTCCGCATTTCGTGAGGGTGTTTTATTTTCAGCTCGCGATTTATTTGATTTCTCGGAGTACTGTATTGTTGGCCGCAACTTATTCGGTCTGGCAATAATAGTTTGATTTAACGTAATTAGAATTCCTTCCTGTAT
The DNA here is from genome assembly GCA_032716605.1 of Paralithodes platypus. Lineage (NCBI taxonomy): Eukaryota > Metazoa > Arthropoda > Malacostraca > Decapoda > Lithodidae > Paralithodes > Paralithodes platypus. The sequence goes on from CM064518.1 coordinate 53,903,245, forward strand.
AATCATGGCTAAAAGTGTACAAAAGCGTCGGGCTGGACTTAAGGGCTCTTTGACGGTCTTGACCTCTGATATTGACGGATTCCTTGATTCGGCGTCTAGAGTGGAGGTGGAGGCCAGGTTGCTCAGTATTCAAAAGCAACTTGACAAGTATGAGGTCACACAGGAGGACCTGGCCGACACTTACGAGGACGCCGAGTATATCAAGGTGATCAGAGAGGATACCCTATATATGGAGGGCATACAAATAATCGTTGCCACGCTGAAGGGGATCTTGATTACAGAGGTCAAGAAGGAGGTCAAGAAAGAGCCAAAGAAATCCGCAGTCAAATTACCACATCTTACTCTTCCAAAATTTGAAGGTTATGCCACCATGTGGTCGGGATTTTGGGAGATGTTCAAGTGTACCATCCATGACAATCCCGACCTAACAGATATACAACGCTTCACCTATCTAAAGGGTCAGCTTCAGGGTGATGCACATAAGCTAGTCGAAGGATTCATTATCGAAAGTGCAAGCTATGCCCCAGCAATTGAGCTCCTGCAAGAGACATATGGGCATCCAGATCGAATCAAGGCAGCTTATGTTACCAAATTCAATCAATTAGTGTCACCCAAACACCAAACAGCTGACCTGAAGGACTTCTATGCCAATACAGAGAGTGTGATGAGGTCAATCATTAGCCATGGTATTTGTTTGGAGGAATTTTGTGTGGTGACTCTTGTCAATAAGTTACCATCACCACTAAAAGAAACCATAAAACGGGAAATGGGAGACTCGAGCCTGGATTATAAGAAATTCACTCATTGCCTCCAGGCTGAAGTGTACAATATGGCGGGTCAAGACAGAGGAGGGGGTACACCCATGGCTACGGCAACATTTACCGCCCAGAGTGAGTATAGGAAATTCAACTGTGTTCTGTGTAGTGGCACCAATCATTTATGGTACAAGTGTATGAAGTATAAGACAGGGCCTCTTAAAGTTAAAAGAGCCCGTCAACTACGTCTCTGCACTGGGTGCTTGTCAAAAGACCATGGCCATTCGGGTTGTACTAATCCTAACGTAAGAAGCTGCAAGTTTTGTAAGGGCAAACACTTTCATTCCCTGTGTACACAAAAACAAGGGAAAGAAAGTAGACCAGCGGAGGATAACACCAAGAGAGAGCATACTGCTGCTACTTCAACTACAATGTCCGTTGCCACAGGTAAAAATACAGTACTCTTGCCCACCGTACAGCTGCCGGTAAAGGGTAAGGATAATAATTGTGTTAAAATCAGATCGCTACTTGACCAATGTTCTCAGAGGACCTTTGTGAAGTCTTCTGTTCTATCCTCCCTTTCCTACATTTCTAAAGGAACTGAGGAGTTATGTCTTCACGGATTTACCGGGAAACAGGCCTCTAGGGAATATAATGTTGTGGCACTGCAATACAAACACAGAGGTAAATTTCATCATCTAGACGCAATAGTGGTTGATGAATTGCCAGAACATAAAGGTGAACTTAACCTAAAGTCTAAACTGGTTAGTTTACAAAGTAAAGGCATAAAATTAGCCGATCCTCACGCAACGGACACAGATCAGCTGGAGCTGCTCATCGGTGCGGATCACTACTACGATATAGTGCAACCTGGGTATAAAAGGTCAGGTAGTCTAATTCTGCTTCCTACCAAGTACGGGTACGCCATCAGTGGTTCATATGTGACACAGCCTACAAGCTCCAGCACAGAAGTAATTACTGTATTGAAAGTAGCAGTAACACCAATGGACGAATACATGTCCACTGGTAATATTCCACCATACAAAAATGACTTAAATGTTTTGTGGGAATTAGATCATATCGGGATAACCCCTAAGGAATACTCACTGGTTGAGCGTCAAGCACTATCGTCGTATGAGGATACCGTTACCTACGATCCCGACAGCCAACAGTATAAAGTGAGACTGCCCTGGAACAATTCCAAGGATCAGCTGCCATCTAACAAGGGTTTGGCCATAGGCCGTCTTCGGGGACTTCAGAAAAGATTCCTCAAGGAGCCTGACTTTTGCGAGGAATACTCAAAAGTCATAAAGGAACAGTTGTCCCTGGGTTTTATAGAAGAGGTGCCTTTTGATAAGTCAGATACCGGGCATTACTTGGCTCATCATGGTGTAATCAAGGAGAGCAAAACTACGCCAGTGCGTATTGTCTTCGACTGTTCCGCCAAGATGAGTGAACGTCATCCTAGTCTTAATGACCAGGGTTGCCAGGTTCACTATGGCTCTCCCGGCCAAATTCGTAGCATTTTCCGGCCAAATTCGGCCAACTAATTTTGTAAAAAATTAAGGCAATTATTAATCAATAGGCACTGGGCACAATAGTCGATTAAACACGAAAAATTCCAATCAAATGACGCACAACTATCAAAATAAGTGGCTCAGAGAGAACTGTTCTTTACCGCCAAGGTGCGCTCGTATAATCAGGATTACCATGTTATAAATTTGAGCTATTTTAAAGGCTTGGTTTGTTATACAGTGTCAGAAAAGCAAATTCGTTGATTTAAGAGGTAATACATGTACAGAATCTTCCAGGAATAGGAAAATATGTCGGAATTTATTATAAATTCACAATTTACATAAGAATAATCACCAATAGCAATACGGTTTTAAAAATATAGCAATGAAGTTTGAAGGAAGTACTATTGCTAGATTGGCGATGCTTCGTATTGGACCTGTCTGTGGAAGGGAAGGACAACGGGAGGTTGTGGAGGAGGGTACGAGGAGATGAGTCACGGGAGGAGTGGAGAGGAGGGAAGAAAAAAGTGTGGCATACTTTGCGTATCTACTGTTCACAATTTTATGATAATAAATTTCACAATTGGAGAATTACAAACAGTACAGTATGTAATTCACGGAATTCGGCCAAATTTCGGCCAAATTGTTTGGCCGGAAAGGGGGACTTTTTTTCTGGCCAGACGATTTGAAATTCGGCCAAATTTGAGCAATTTGGCCGAAAAATCGGCCACCTGGCAACCCTGTTAATGACTGCCTGTACACTGGACCCTCACTGGTGCCAGATTTAGCGCAGGTTTTGCTTCGGTTTCGACTCGGTAAGTATGCCTGGGTGTCTGATATTGAGAAAGCATTTCTAATGTTAAAGCTCCATGAAGACGACCAGGACTATACGCGATTTATGTGGCCCAAGTATCCGAGGCAACTGGATTCCCCCCTAATTTGTTACCGGTTCCGGGCAGTTTTATTTGGAGCGACTTGTTCCCAATTCCTTTTAAACGCCACCATTTTGAAACATTTGTCTTATGTCAGTGCAGATCCGCAGATTATTCATCAGATTCGGTCAGGGTTGTACATAGACAATTTATTGGGTACAGGAAATGAAGATTTCCTGTTGATTTCCTGTTGATACCTAGGTTGATACCTATGCTGTAGTCCGAGATATTATGAATGACGCCCATCTACATTTGCGTGAATGGGCGACTAATAATTCTGTTTTGCGGACTGTACTGCAACGGGATGGTGTGGCGGCTGTACAGCAGGAACATGTTAGAGTGCTAGGGTTGTTTTGGAAAACGGACACCGATACCCTCTCATTCGGCGTTCAGTACTCGCAATATTCGCAGATTACAAAACGAATTTGCTTGAGTATGACAGCTAAACTTTTTGACCCCTTGGGGATAGTTCTACCGGTGTCGATCAAATTGAGATTATTCCTTCAGCAATTATGGAGGATAAAATTAGGATGGGATGAGGTTTTGACTGGCGATCTGGTTCAGGAGTGGGATGACATTATTTTGGATCTTCGTCTCTGTAAGGGTTTTAATTTTCCTCGGAGAGTTGTCATGGACCATCCTGTTTCCATTCATGCCTTCTCAGACGCTAGCAAGGTCGCGTACGGCACCGCCATATACTTTGTTGACACAAGTGGCAGCCGTCTAGTCATGGCGAAGGCGAAAGTTGCCCCGATCAAATCCCTTTCCATCCCAAAATTAGAGCTGACGGCAGTTCTGTTGGCTGCTAGACTCGTTCACTTTGTAGAGGAAACTTTTAAAAATTTGCTAAATATCTCGGAGACAGTTGTATGGAGTGACAGCCAAACTACGCTCTACTGGTTACATAGCCGTAAGAAGCTACCAGTGTACGTCACCAACCGTGTCGACGAAATTGTCAAAGAGAATCCAAGTGATTGCATTACTCGTGGTGTCTCTGCTAAATTTCTCAAATCTTCTGCGTTGTGGTGGAATGGCCCATGCTGGCTTAATGATCCCAACGAATGGCCAGAGAATATAGATTTGAGCGAGCAACACACTGCTATTGTGGCACCGGTAATTGACTCGGTGCCTGACGAAGACACACGGTTATGGGAGTGGGATAGATTCAGCAGCTATGAAAAGTTACAACGTGTTACAGCATGGGTGATACGATTTGTAGAAAATGTAAAAGCAAAAATTAAAGGCACACCGTCCACAGGTAGTGCTTACCTCAATGTGAAGGAGATCAGAATTGCAGATCAATTATTACATAAGCTCTGTCAACAAGAAATATAACGCAGGAATATAAATTACTGGTTAAGGGAACAAAGTCTAGGAATAACCTGATCAATCAGTTGGGCTTACACTTGAAGGGGGACTTGATACATTGCGGAGGCAGTTTACGATTGGCAGCCCTCTCTGAGGCAAGTAAGTATCCAATACTACTGCCCCCCAATCATCCCTTCACCCATCTTATCATCGATAGGTGTCACCGACTCTGTTGTCATTATGGGGTTGGTCATATAATCACCTATGTAAGACAACGATGGTGGGTGCCTAGAATCAGGCAGGTGGTCAAGAAAGTCCTTCGCAAATGCTTAAAGTGTAGAAGAGTACAGGGAACACATTATGATCCCGTCGGAATTCCTCCCTTACCAAACCTGCGAACTACCCCAGGTGACCCTTACAAAGTTACCGGGGTTGACTACAGTGGAGCAATCCCTGTGAAAGATTCACCCAATCTTAAGGTGTATATGATACTTTTCACTTGTGCTGTTACCAGGGCATTCACCTGGAACTGGTCACCAACCTCACTTGTGATAGCTTCCTACATGCCTTCCGAAGATTCTGCAGTAGACAGGGATATCCGCGTATCATGCTGAGTGACAATGCAAAGACTTTCATAGGGGCATCTACATATCTCAAAGAAGTGAGCAACAATCCTAAGATTCAGATCTGCCTAGCGGATGTAAAATGCGAATGGCGTTTCATTCCCGCCAGAGCGCCTTGGTTTGGCGCCATATGGGAGAGAGCCATAGGCATCGTGAAGGCGGGTCTGAAGAAGGTGTTGGGTAGAGCTCTCATCTCGATTGAGGAACTCAACACCATACTCTTGGAGATCGAAGCCACCGTAAATGATCGCCCTCTATACTATGCTTCTGGTGATTTGGAAGACCTTACCCCAATCACACCCTCAGTACTGGTACGTGGATACAGACTGCGGGATCTTCCTGAAGAGCATGACGAGGATACTATGGAGGATCCAGACTACATAAGTAAGGAAGTGATATCGGCCCGCTACAAATACATTCGTAAATTATCGCGAGATATTTGGCATCGCTGGTCAACAGAATATCTGGTGACTTTAAGGGAAGCACAAAAGAATAAACTAACACCATTAAAAGGTCATTGGCCTAGGGTAGAGGACGTGGTAACCATCCATGAGGAGGGCCCGCGCGCATTTTGGAAATTGGGTCGGATAGAGGAGTTATTACCAGGTCGTGATGGTGAGGTTCGGGTAGCAAGGGTTCACACCAGGACTGGAGTAATCACACGGCCAACAGTCCGACTATATCCTCTTGAGGGTGACCTCGATCGCAAGGACACCCCCTCGGATCAGTTATCCATTGAAGTCCCCTCTCTGGCTTCTACTTCGGCGCAGCCTGTTGACGCGTCTGGCGAACGCCCACGTCGACAGGCAGCCCAGATATCCTCCCAAGCTTGGCGGGATAAGATTGCCTCCGGGCAAATCTAATCATGTAAATTTTGTATATTTTCTGTTGGCGGGAATATGTCCATACTTAGTGTACTCAAACTAGTATGAACAGTCTCGATGTTACGTAATCTGGGTTGATGTAGCGTTACGTATCATTCCGTAGTCTTAAGTTGAACGCTTCCATAACCTTGGTCGAACGTTCCATGATTGGGTAGAATATATTATTCTATAGTTGTATATGGGAAAGTATTGTAGGATTATAATTCCCATATATATATATATATATTTGTATTATTTAAGATTGTTTATAAGTATCTCATTGTAAAGAAGATGGGATACATTTCCAGACTCATTTAATCTCACTCAACTAGTCAACCAACCCACCCGTGTACCAGATAATCCTAATCATAATTCCCACCTACTGGACTTATTTTTAACAACCAATTCAGAAAATTATGATGTTACAGTGAGGTCCCTGCTTGGATCTTCTGATCACTGTCTGATACAGGCCACCTGTCTATCACCTACCACACCTTTCCACTCTGAACCTGTTTTGGTGACTAAATGGCATTACGATAGGGCAGACTGGGAGGGTCTTCAAGGTTTCTTTATTGATATTCCCTGGACCTCTTTCTTTTCTAATGATGCACACTCCACCTTGAGCCACATACAAGATTTTGTAAAAATTGGAATGGAAACTTTTATTCCTCATCAAAAGTACAGTAAAAGATCTAATTCACCTAAATGGTTTGACCATAATTGTGCTAGAGTAACTGAACAAAAAGCAATAGCCTACAATGCATACACAAGATCAAAAACACATGAAGCCTTTAATTACTTTAGAAACATCAGAAATCATGCCAAAACTGTATTAAACCTAACTAAATCAAACTTTCTCCACAAGCAGGCAAATAAACTTCTAAATAATCCAAATGATAACAAAATATTTTGGTCTACTCTTAACTCATTTAAATCCAACTTCACTACTGCTTCATCCATTCCACCATTAAAATCTCCGACTGGCAATCTTGTAAGTGACCCACGAGGTAAAGCTAACCTTCTTGCGGATATTTTCTCCACCAACTCAACCTTAGATGAAATAAATCAAGATGTCCCTGTACTTAATTTTAATCCGCCTGAAATTCCCTCACTTAAGATCCACACCAGACATGTCAAAACTATTTTGCAGAATCTCTCGGTAGATAAGGCTCCTGGTCCAGATGAAATTCCTCCAATAGTACTTAAGAATTGCTCCTTGGTGCTCGCTCCTGTATTGGCAAAATTTTTCCGTCTGTGTACTCATACCTCATGCTTCCCAGTACCCTGGAAAGAAGCAAACATCCATCCAGTTCCTAAAAAAGGTGCCTCTTCAGATCCATCAAACTACAGACCAATAGCTATAACTTCCACTCTTGGTAAAGTCTTTGAAATTATATTAAATAATCACATAATTAAGCATCTTCTATCTATCTATTGCCTGACGCCGTGATCCCCGAAGGGGTGGCCACGAACGAACCGCCCCCATGCACCTCTGTCCCCAGTCAGTCGACGCCCCTCCCCCCAACCAGCACCGCCTTCGTTCATGTACTTCCTCACTCCATCCTTCCACCTCATATTCGGTCTACCTCTCCCCCTCTGTCCCTCCACCTCGCTCTCGTACACCCTCTTAGTCATTCTCTCGCTTTCCATACGTTCCATATGGCCGAACCATCTCAAGTTGTTCCTTTTCACACTTTCCAGCACATCTACCTCCACACCACACCTCCTTCTTACTTCCTCATTAGTCTGTCTATCCCTCCATGTAACTCCGCACGCACTCCTTAAGTAATTCATTTCCACTGCTCTCACTCTTGGTCTGAGTCTCTCAACTAATTAAGCATCTTGAGAATAATAAATTAATCAGTGATAGGCAATATGGTTTTAGACGATGTCGATCAACTGCAGACATGCTTTGCCTTCTTACGCATCAAATCAACCAAGCTACAGACCAACATGGTGAAACACATACAATAGCACTGGATATATCAAAGGCATTTGATAGAGTCTGGCATCAATCCTTATTGTCGAAGATGTCACACTACGGCCTTGCATCATTAGTTCCACTAATTTCTTCTTATCTTCATAACAGAAAAATATGTGTAATGGTAGATGGCCTTTATTCTCAATTTCACTCAATAAATGCTGGTGTTCCCCAGGGATCAGTTTTGGCCCCAATTCTGTTCCTCATTCATATCAATGATCTCATATCTACTACTCATAATCCAATACATTCCTACGCAGATGACTTAACACTCCACAGTTCTATCTATCTATCTATTGCCTGACGCCGTGATCCCCGAAGGGGTGGCCACGAACGAACCGCCCCCATGCACCTCTGTCCCCAGTCAGTCGACGCCCCTCCCCCCCAACCAGCACCGCCTTCGTTCATGTACTTCCTCACTCCATCCTTCCACCTCATATTCGGTCTACCTCTCCCCCTCTGTCCCTCCACCTCGCTCTCGTACACCCTCTTAGTCATTCTCTCGCTTTCCATACGTTCCATATGGCCGAACCATCTCAAGTTGTTCCTTTTCACACTTTCCAGCACATCTACCTCCACACCACACCTCCTTCTTACTTCCTCATTAGTCTGTCTATCCCTCCATGTAACTCCGCACGCACTCCTTAAGTAATTCATTTCCACTGCTCTCACTCTTGGTCTGAGTCTCTCAACCAACGTCCATGCTTCGCTTCCGTAAGTCAGTGTCGGGATTACCACACTGTCATGCAAGGACTTCTTCACTTCCATACTGACCACCCTATTTCTTGTTACTGCTTTTAGCGTTCCTACAACCCTCTTCCCCTGTTGTACCCTCTCCCGCACCTCTTCATCCATAGTCCCATCTTTACTCAACACACTGCCCAGATACTTAAAAGAGTTGACGATCTCCATAGCCTGACCGTTCAGCTTCACCTCACACTCTGTGACTTCACCCCTTTCGAAGACCATAACCTTGCTCTTCCCCGTATTTACCTTCAAATTCCGTTTTTTGTACACTGTTCCAAACTCATTTACCAGACCCTGCAACTCCCATTCATTATCACTCATCAGAACTGTATCATCCGCAAACAGCAGTATAGGTAGCTTCCACTCAATTCCCTCCCTTTTCAGCGATACACCAACATCCACTGCTCTTGATAGTATTTCTTTCATAACTCCATCCATATATACAGTAAACAACCACGGGGACATCACACACCCGTTTCAAACCAACATTCAGGTCAAAGAACTCGCTCTGCTCACTCTCCACACGTACTGCCGCCTTTGCACCCTCATACATGCTCTTCACTGCTTTCAGCAACTTGCCCTCTACTCCGTATATTCTAAGTACTTTCCACAAACCTTCTCTATCCACTCTGTCATAGGCCTTCTCCAAGTCCATAAAGGCAACATACACCTTTTGTTTCTTCTCCAGATACTTCTCCACAACACAATTCAGGGTAAAAATCTGATCTACACATCCTCTTCCCTTCCTAAAACCTCCCTGCTCGTCACCTATCCATTTCTCCGTTCTCACTCTCACTCTCTCAATCACTACCCTACTGTATACCTTCCCTACTACGCTTATTAGACATATTCCTCGGTGGTTACCACACACTCCTCTTTCCCCTTTGCCCTTATATAGGGGGACTATTATGCCAGTCTTCCAGTCATCGGGTGCACTCCCCTTCTCCCATGCTAGTTTGCACATTTTCCATACCCATTCTATCACTATCTCACCACCATACCTCAACATTTCCCCACACACTCCATCTGTTCCTGGTGCTTTCCCCAACTTCACTCTTTTCATGGCTTCCCACACTTCTGACCTCCTGATCCCCACCTCCTCCTCCACTACTTCTCTTTCTTCTCCCTCCCATACCATATCCAGCTATGTTTGCTGGCTCTTCATTCCTTTCATTTAGCAACTCACTGAAGTACTCCCTCCATCTTTCGACTCTCTCTTGCTTCTCGGCTAGCATTCTCCCATTCTTATCTTTCACACCCTTACTGTTTCCCTTGCTACCTTCCCTAACTTTCTTGACTTCTTTCCAGAACAGTTTCTTACTCTCCCTCCATTTTACACTCAGATTCCTTCCAAATTCCTCATCTACTCTTCTCTTACTTTCCTTCACTACTCTCTTCACCACCCTCTTACTCTCCACGTACCTCGCTCGTTTCTGTCTCTCGGAATCTTCATTCCCTCTACTACCCAACCACTCTCTATATGCTTTCTTCTTTTCTTCCACAGCTATTCTTACCTCTTCTGTCCACCATGCTGTACCTTTCACTCCCCTCCCTCTTCTCCTCACTCCACACACCTCCTCACATGCTGCACAGATCTCATCCTTAAACACCTTGCTCATCTCCTCCACTTCCTCCATAACTTCCAGGTCGAACCCACCTAGTCGTCTTTCCACTGCTCTCCTGTACTCCTCCCTGATTTCCTCCTCCTGCAACCTCTCCACCCTCCTCACCATTCCACCCTCCTCTCGCCTCCCTCCCGCTCTCCTCACCCACTTCTTTTGTATCCTAACCTTAGCTACCACTACATAATGATCAGACAGACCCCCTCCAATACCCCTATACACCCTAGCATCCATCACAGATTTCTTCATTCGTTCATCCACACATACATAATCAATCAATGACTTTCGTTCCACCACTGTCTTATCCTTCATCGTCAACATTCGTTTCCACGTGTACCTGTGGATCATTCTGTGTCGGAAGAAGGTGTTGGCTATCCACAGCCTCCTCCCCACACATACGTCCACAAGTGCACTACCATTCCCATTCACCTCTGATGGTACCCCCCACCCTCCCACCACTCCCTCAACTTTCCTATCACCCACCTTACCATTCATATCCCCAATCAGAAATATTCTTTCGTTCTTGTCAAACTTCTCCAGGCACGCCTCCACATTCATCCAGAACTCCTCTTTCTTTCTTTCAAGTATATCCTCTGTCGGGGCATACACGCATACAATCACCCACGTTTGTATTCCTACTTTCATTCTCACCCACACAATCCTTGAACCCACAGACCCATACTCTCTTACACATTCCTTCCATTTGCTACTTACAAACAAACATGCACCTTCTCTCGCTGTTCCTTCACTCACTCCAGCACACACACCCATTCCACACTCCCACTCTCTCACATCTGAACCTTTCCATTTGGTCTCTGTCATTCCACATACATCCAGCCTGGCATTCACTAACACTTCCAGAACCTCTCTCTCTTTTGTGCCATCATTCATGCCACTAACATTCCACGTAGCCATTCTCAGAATGTCCGAAGGCATGTCCTTAGTCGGTCGTGGTTCGTCAACGTTGGTTCCGTCCGCATCCGAGTTCCTTCACATTTACCAATTCTTTCACCCAACCCAATCTTATAAATTCAAAATTAAACACTGCAATTTCTCTGAACCAGGACCTTTCTAGAATTGATGGATGGGGACAAAAGAATCTAGTTTCCTTTAATGCACAGAAAACCAAGTACAGTACATTCAATTTTCTAACCGACAGAATCTCACTGACTCCCATATATTTTTTAATGATGTAAATATTCCCACTTCCCCTAGTATTGACATTCTCGGTGTAACATTAACTACTAACTTGAGCTGGACACATTATGTTAGAAGCATTGCTAAGAATGCCTCTAAAAAACTGGGACTCCTGTACAGAGTTCGAGAATTCTTCACTGACGAGCAGTTGGCCGTGATATATAAAAGTCATGTGCGTTCTCAGATGGATTACTGTTCACCTCTGTGGGGTGGAAGTGGAGTGGTTGCATTGAGGCAGTTGGACAAAATTCAAAATAAAGCTATTAGATTAATCAATAACCCTGCAATCACACAGGACCTTCCTACATTATCCATACGAAGAAACATTGCATCCCTTGCATTATTCTACAGATATTTTCACAGCAATTGTTCCGAGGAACTTCCTTCAATTGTGCCGCCTCTCCACATCTTTCCCCGTAGAACTAGGGCAGCTGAGAGCGCCCATGAATTTACACTTTCTCCTCCACAATGCAGAACTTCTGCTTATCAGAATTCATTTATCCCCAGAGCTACTACTCTTTGGAATTCACTTCCCTCGAATTGCTTTCCACAAACTTACAATCTACAAATGTTTAAATCCAGTTGTTACAAACATTTTATGAATGGAGGATGCCTTTAGGCACATGGACCTTTTTGTTTTATCTGTGTTTTTCCTTCCTCCGTTCATTGTCTCTTAAAAAAAAAAAAAAAAAAAAAAAAAAAATGTGTTATGCGCGTGCACGGTATGTCACGACAGAGACAAACATAACGCGCTCGCGCACTCTCCAACCAACCTCCGTCCCAGCCACACACGCTAAGCCTTCTTCCTATAGTTTCATAATCAGGTGTTTTCGCTTCACTTTCATCTCATATTCCATATAGTCATTACATCATCATCTTTGTTAGTTAGCACAAACTTAACGTAAATATCTAGCCTATCCTAGCCTATTGTAGCCTCTTTTCATACTTTGTTTACTATACTAACCACTTCCAGTCATCTAGCCTATTTTCCGCCATCCTCCAATCACCAGCTGAGTTCATCAAAGGGTAATTATATATTCTATATGGTTAATGTTTCTTCATTAACAATAATATACAGTCCACTTATCTAAATTAACCATAATACGGTCCTTATAAGGAACACCCGCGCCGCGCCAAGGGTTACTGCGATGTGTCCAGGCCGCGTCCCGGCGCATCAGGCTTAACTGTTTTTCACACATATGCTTCCGCGAGAACCTACCGTGGACCTGACAGGTGCCGGATTTCTTCCTGCACCAAGTCCACGATAAATAGGCCACAAGGGAGCACTGGTCAGCGGCACAGGCTGGTTTTTTCTCTACCGCAAACGAAAGGGTTTCGGCATCAAAAGCCTGCCTGAGTCCACATCACCAGTATAGAGCCCGCTTACCATGTGACGGATACGGCGGGAATCATTCCACGAGCTTGGCGGGGCTCTCACAGACTCAGATAGGCTTCCGCCGGTCGCTGGCCAACGCCGTTCGAGTTCTCCACTGTCTAGAATACGGTAACTCACTTAGTGAACCATGTTTCGACCAAAGGGTATATCGCTGGTACTATGAACGTGTATCAGGACGCCAGGTCGAGTGGTATAGATAGCGAAGAGATAAGGGCAACTATTCTGGGACTATCATCACAAGCATAGTGGGGTCTTATATCCCTAACATAAGGAGAGTGGTTTTAGTTTAACTATTACATGGGGCATAGCAGGAGCACATTGGCTCTCGGGTATACTAAAGGTCTTAGTCACGGGTAGCACGGTATTAGATACAGTTCTCACTTCATGGTACCTGTGTTTAAGATTGGTACCTTTTTTCTTTAACGATACAGGCTGATACAGTAATAAGCTGCGGTCGTCTAGGACCACCAGCAATATCAGATAACATGCCGGCCTCCCTTTTTTCCCTCCTTATGGTTCCCCGGGTGATCTATGTGCTCGTGCGATGCCTCCAGTTTATTCTTTTTGGGTCCTGCCGGTGAGGGGGTCCAAGTGTTTTCTGGCCCCTCCCGCCGGTGGCATGAGTAGCTTGGGCTCTGGAAGCCATTGGGGGAGTGATACCGGTTATAGTGATGTTACATCATACGTCTCAGTCACACTTGCCAATGCTCCACCCTCATGGTTAGCAAATTGTTTCATTTACCCGTTCCTGTGGTTCTGTAGGACCCCACTTATGTAGCACTAGCAGCAACTGGGAAAGATTGCAGGCCTAGTATGACTCAAATCTCAGATACACATTCCCACAGGTTCCCCGAGGTAAGCATTCCCGCCGGTCAAATACTTAAGCCAGAACAGGGGAGTGAAGGTCATAGGGATGTCCTGTAGTTTATGGACTAACGGTCTGTTTAGTAGACGAATGGCCTTTCATACACTGCACTCATTCTAGCCATGTTCATCCCAATCAGCTCGGCCAAATTGGTCTTGTCCTCCCTTGGGCGATAGGTTTTTTTCCTTGTAGGTCTGTCCCGGTAGGTGCAGTCCTCCAACTCACTAAATGTAGCATCCGGTAAGGCTAAAAGCTAGCCTGTTGGAAATTCAGATATAAGCGGGACCGGAGCCGCAGGAACGCCGGAATTAGGTCTACGAGACTCAAATAACCTGTATTAATTATTTTGACCACACTATCGTGGTTGACGCTAGCAAAGAGTCACTCACTCCTCGGCTCTTACTTAGCCTAGGCTGCTCATGCCTCGACAAGCAGAATGTTTTAGTTGTAAGAAAGCATACCAATGTTTAGGCTAACTCAGCTCAAGGGGAGTGGATTAATAATTCCCCCCCCATACCAAATTTTGTCCTCTGGTCCCGGCGGGAACGAAGTCTTCCGCCGCCCAAGCTCCAAAAGGACAGGCTAAGACAACCAAAGAGCTGCCCAAACAGATAATAGCATTCAGTGACTCACGCTTATTACGGGTTCACTATTTTAACCCTTCCTACCCGGGCAGCCTTTCTTAAGGACGGAGGCTGTATCCGGGCGATTTGGCTGAAAACACAACAAAAGTAAACTAAGGCTAATCTCGCTTAATATACTACCTACATTAATCAAACATATGTCAAAATGTGCGCCTTACCTTGCCGCGTAGAATGGCGTTGAGTAGAGCTTTCTAGCTCAACTGGTTCCGGAGTGATGGTGATGGAAGTGGAGGTAACTTTTGCCGCGTATTTACCTCGCCGCGTCCGAACGCTCAACCGCGGCCCAGGCTACGACGAACGTTTTGACTCGTCGCTCTACCTTGAATTATGGCGGGAAGCGATTTTTTAGTGTTTTAGTGTTTATTATGCCATATATTATTGCTATTATGTTATTTTCACTCAATAAAGTTATTTTTCTGAAGTAATTTGTGTCTCTGTCACTTATACTTAGTTTTATTGTTATTATTATAGTAGTTATGATTATTTATACTGGACTATGGTAATTGATAGTGTCATTTTCACTTATTTATAGTTAGGAATATATATTTTAGTGTCACTTTCACTTGTTCATATTGTTCTGAAGGCACTTATTATTACTTATGTGTGTCTCTTTCACTTAGACTTAGTTTTACAGTCATTATTATAGTAGTTATGATTATTTATACTGGACTATGGTAATTGATAGTGTCATTTTCACTTATTTATTGTTAGAAATATACAGTATATTGTAGTGTCACTTTCACTTGTTCATATTGTTCTGAAGGCACTTATTATTACTTATGTGTGTCTCTTTCACTTATACTTAGTTTTATTATTAGTACAGTGGAATCTCGCATCTAACGCATTTTGATCTAACGAATTTGCATCTAACGACCCTATTGGAGCTCTACCCGATCTCAATCTAACGAACCAAAATCCATATCTAACGGCAATTATTCTGGGTGCCCGGTATCGAATTTACAAATTTCCCGCCAAATAGGCCTACCGTACTGAGCTAAGTGGCGTCCCTCCATCCTCCCTCCCTCCCCGTCACTGTCGTCAGTCCAGTCCGCGCCGCGCCTTAGGCCTACATTACTCAACCCAACTCAATCTTTTGTTGTGTTACTCGCCCCAACCTTCAGCTTTTGTTGTGTTACGCCTTTTGTGATGTCGACCCAATCCTCAGGTACTGGAGAGGGGAGTGGTGAGAATGGAAATATGCATGAAAGAAAGACAAAAGTACCAGTGAAGAGGGTTACGCGTGTTGGAAAAAAACTTAATAAATATACGGCAGAGGATAAAGCGAAAGTGATTGAACTAATTGAAAAAGGCCTCAAGAACTGCGAGATAGTGAAAATAACTGGGTTTCCCGAGGGGACAGTGCGTAACTTTAAGAGTCAGAAAACTAAAATTAAAGCCAGCCTATCTGTTGCAAAGACGTGTTTTAGTGGCAATGTTAACCCTTCTTTAGCGGGGTTGGACTTAAGTCCGATACGAGAAAATTGGACTAAATGGCGGGGTCGGACTTAAGTCCGTGGGCGTATTCCCGCCCTAATTTAGGTGGAAAGCGAAACTTGGTGGTCAGGCGGTGTACTACAAGGGCCCACCCACACATCCCCACTGTGTGACCGTGACTAAGTGACCCTCAAGCAGCCATAATGGAAGGTCAAGATTTGCCCGTGTTCGATTCGGTGGCCGCCATCCCTAGTGCGTCGCGCCACCCTACTAACCACGCCCGGCTTACCACCCAGGAACTAGATATCATGCTGAACTCTTCAGAACTTTCTAATAAGCTGTTGGATGAAACCGTCGAAGGTCTGGGTGAGAGTTTTGGTAGTGTGGATGACTCGGAAGACGAAAATAACCCGATCATAGGCTTTCACCCCAAGCATAATTTGCGTGGGGTGGATGTTGTGGTTGATATTGGACAGACCCTTGAGCAAATTGGAGACGTTCCTGACGAAGAACATACTGGTGTGGGTGTTGGTAAGTACAATTTATATTTTATAATTGCTTGAAAATGTGATTGCAAGCATTTTATCACCTTACGAGCGGCTGGTGGAGTATATTTCACTGCCGCCCAGCGTTTTTTTTTTTCTTACCCTAAATGGGGTTGTTCCGTGCTCTTTTTCATGCATAAACAAGACCCAGAGCGTAATACAAGTATGTATCCTAAAAGTGCGTAAATTGAGCTTTCCAATGACACCCGAACCATCCTTTTACGATCACTGGTTGTCTTTCAACGATCGTAAAACACGAGTGCAAAAAATACGGTAATTTCCTTATATAATTCCCTTTGTGGCGAGCGGTCTTGAGGTAATTTATGCTCCTAATCACCGCTCCGCTCTCTCTCAGAGCACATTACGTCCTCAAAATTGCACTCTACAAGAAATTTCCTTTGCATTTTATAGCGTATTATTTGCAGGCGTTCGGTAAATTTCTTACGGTAATACAAACAACGAAAGATTGAATATTTGTGCTTGGCATTATATGATTGTGGAGAACAGATGTAGGCCTACCGTATATATTATGTTTTCATATATAGGATACATGTGTAACATTTTTATATTATCACGACTCTCTCTCTCTCTGTCTCACTCTCTTTGTTTGTACTCCTTTGTACTCTCTTTGTCTGATGTAGGCCAGGGCACGCCCCTAACTAATCTCTTCCCTCCCAGGGGAAATCACACCTAGCAGATGTTTTTGACCTCCCCTCTCTCTCTGTCTGTCTCTTCCTCTCTGAGTCTACCTATACTGCATGTGACATTGAAATTGCTTGAGAGTTTGATTGCAAGCATTTTATAGCGTATTATTTGCAGGCGTTCGGTAAATTTCTCACGATAACCAGGGTGTATGGTACATTTCTCACGATAATACAAGCAACAACGAAGCTTGGCGAAGATTGTGGTCTACAATATTATAGGTTTGACTCCTGTAAGGAGATAAAGAAAACCTAATATTTAGTAGTGGCCCCGTAATCATTGACGAACATGCCTATTACATAAGGCATCCTCTTCAAACACTAATCCGCCGTAGTTTTGAATCTACCGCGCAGAGCATTTAAAAACTGAGGAGCCTTCATCATGAGCGCACGCGACCTCACTCATGGCTTCAGTCATTATGAATTGGGTTCTCACTACGAAAAAACTTTGTAAAAAATAAAAACAAAAAGAAAATAAGAATAACTATCCAATAAGCTTTCCATCATATCGTGGATCTCTGACCAGACGCTGATTCAGGCGTCATTCTTCCTTCACTGACATATCAAGTAAACCAAAATCCTCAATACATCAACGAATGGGAAGGGGACGGTCGGGAGGGCCCCAGTCGTCAATGATTACGGGGCCACTACTAAATATTAGGTTTTCTTTATCTCCTTACAGGAGTCAAACCTATAATTTATTAGTGGCCCCTCCATCATTGACGAACATGCCTGATTTCTAAGACTGGAGGGGGACATTCGTAATCATATCATAACTCTAGAAAAGCAGATAATAAAAACAACCATATAGTATTCTTACTTTGAAAATATATTTAACAACGGCGTAGCCGAAAAAATACAAGAAAAAGGGGGTTCAGGCAGGTGCGTGCTTCAAAGAAGCCTGCCTGACAAAAAAATGGGTAACCCTGAAGATTCTGAACACAGATCTGTAGTTACAAAGGCACCCCACTCAACGAGTGGTGACAAAAAATAACAAGTTATCAGTTTATATGTGCACATAATAAACCCCAACATAAACTTGGGAGATAAATTGCAAAGGAACTCCATTATTCTAAAATTAAATTGCTTTCGCAGCTAAACTACTCTAACAACACCGTTGTTTTGTACTTAACATTGTACTAGCACAATTTCTCACTGAGAAATTTTCATATCACATTTTAACCTTAAATTGTATCACAGCTCTCATACTCCGGCGGGGTCTAGGGTGTCCTATGTCAACTGACTGCACCCCCCCCCCCTTTCCCGTGAAAGTAAACAAAAGTGACTGCAGGGCCACCTAGACCCTCTGCCTTAAAGCTATACATGGTAAGGAAGGTTTGTCTAGAGCAACTGACAAGTATCAAGACAGAAACGTATGATTAGACGCCCACAACTGCGTGGACGATATGTCTTCAACTGAAAAAAATTTCAGGAAACGTAAAGAGGCTGCCCATTTGCGTAAATCGTGGGCCCGACCCACAACGCCGGGATTACTTTCTTTAATGACTTCTACCAGAAGAGAGGCTAATCGCCGTTTAAGTAAGCATTTACCCGTACTTGCTACCCATAAAGCACCTTGGGGGTTTTGAGGAGCTACTCTCAAATATTTGGTTAGAGCTTGCACTGGACATAAATTATGATGCACCTTTCCCCTTTTTAACGCCGGCACCGTGAACTCAGAAAACACGTGTGCACTATGCTCATTCTTGGCTATAAAACCTGGGGAGGGTGCAATGGAAATACATTCATTAAGTCTACCAAACCTAAGACAATTAGGTGTGTTGCTCATCGCCGCCAGCTCAGACACTCTGTTTCCGGTGGCCAAAGCCAAAAGGAAAACCGCCTTTTTGAAGAGTAATGCAAAGTCTGCAGTATTTTGGTACAGACGAGAGTGAAGCAAAGACAAAGCTTTGTCCAGAGACCAAGTAGGCATGAGCTGACGGGGAGGTGGGCGGAGTTTAAAACATGCTCTCATAAAACCTGTTTCCTCCGCTACCGGTATGGAAAGACCCGTAAGGTCTAAAAAGGGCACTCTAATCGCAGTTAAGTGATTTTTTAATGTTACCACAGATAAACGTTTCTGCTCAAACAGATAATTCAAATAATTAAAAACTAATGCCACTGAGGGTACAGTTTGTTCTGTCCTAACGATCCAAGAAGTAAAGGCTTGCCAATGTGATTGATACTGTCGTTTTGTAGACTGAGTATATTGATTAAGTAATTTATTTGTCACATCTCTACCGTATGGTGCTAGCCACTTGGCCTCCTGAATGTCCATAATGCAAAAGTCAGCGAGGTCGCTAGGTTGCCAATCGTGTCTAAGTGGAAATACCCGACCGGGAGCGATACCGGGTCCGGGCACCACATTTTCAATTGCTGGTACCACAACTGCGCCGGCCACAGTGGCGCGATTAGCGAGACTAAGCCTCGATAATCTCGTAGTTTGTTCACTACGTGGCACATTAGTGACGCATCTGGCGGTGGAAACAGATAGATGGAGCTCCATCTGTTCCAGTCTGTCACTAGGGCGTCTGGCCCCCCTGCCGGCGTTTTCGCCCGGCGGGTGAGGTATAGAGGGAGTTTGTGAGTCTCCTCGGACGCAAAAAGATCCACTTGTGGATGGGAGAGCTCTGCAATCATTAGGTTGAAAATGGGTTGCTAGAGCTCCCATTCTACTGTCGTGCTCTGTCTCCGGGACAGAGCGTCTGCCCAGACGTTCGCTACGCCTGGGAGATAAGATGCGTGAAGATATATATCTAGACTGTTGGCTAGAGCAAAAATCTCTTCCGACACGTTTAGCAACTTCCTTGACCTCGTTGACCCTTGTTTCTGAATACAGTGAACTGCATTCAGATTGTCCATTCTGAAGGCCACCGACTTGCCCCGTAACGCCGGGCCGTGAGCCTGAAGGAAATACAAGGGGACTAGTAATTCTTTGACATTGATGTGCGAGATTTCTAAGTGGGACCAAAGCCCCTGACCCTGGTGCCCCTGATTTGACTGAAATCCCCAACCTATTGTGCCTGATGCATCCGTGTCTACCCATACCGTTGGTGGAGGAGAGGTCCATGACATTATTGAGTGCAATGTTTCCCTCTTCGCCCAGACCGCTAGTAAGGTGTGGATTAATTTCGGGATGGGCCATAATTTTCCCGCCGGTAAGAGCGGGAAATATTTGTTGCCTTCCAATATTAATCGTTTTACTTTCAACCGGCCCAACTTGACAGTTAGTTGAATCCAGTTGAGAGAGCCGACCAGAGACTCCCAGACCCTTCGCGTCGTAGTCAGACTGTGAAGAAACCTGAACAGTTTCCTGCGAAACCTGTTGCGATTGTCCACACTCTGACTCAGAGTGAGAGCGGCGGTGTCCCAGACCAGCCCTATCCACTGAATTACTCGTGAGGGCACAAGGTTTGACTTTACCAGATTTACCTTGAACCCTAGAGTTTTGACATGATTTAAAATTATATTGACATGTTTTATGCATAATTGTTGTGTCTCTGCCACCACCAGCCAGTCGTCCAGATACCACAACACTCTGATCCCCTGTTTTAACAATGGCATCAGGGCTTGCCGGACTAGTTTTGTGAATAATCGAGGTGCCAGGTTCAAGCCGAACGGCATCCTCTGAAAAACAAAATTTTGGTGCCTGATCCGTAAGGCCAAAAACCTTTGAAATCTTTTGTTGACCGATACGTGCCAATAGGCGTCTGTCAGGTCTAGTGAACACATCCAACCTCCCGGCGGAAGTGTTAGCCTGATTTGGTGTACTGTTAACATTCTGAAAGATTCGTTGTGAATGTGAAGATTCAGATAAGACAGGTCTACGACCGGCCTCATCTGAACACTGTCCCTTTTGGGAACCAAAAATAGTTTGGACGTGAATACAGGGTAATTTGGTGGGACCGGGATGATGACATTCTTGGCAATCATTTCCTGGGCTAGTGACTCCACCTCTAAAGAAACAAAATTCGCCGTTGTCGGCTGACGTAATCGAGGTCGCCGGACCCACTGCCAAGTGATGCCTTTGCGTGCCACCATCCGTGCCCAAGTGTTTAACGGCCATGCTTGGTGACACGTTCGGAACGACCCAGTTAGCAGACAAGGGTTCGCCGGCTGTACTACCCTCAGTTCCTCCGGCCTTAACCCTCTCACCACGGAAGGGCTCTTGAACGCCCATAAAAAAGCATATAACAGGTACCCGGATGGTATCTTGAACGCCCAGTGGTTGAAAGCCTGTGAGCTTCGTGTGCGAGGCGTCGGTCCGACGCATGTAAACAACAGCCGGCTGGACCGTCGCCCCGCATCTCCGGCCACAAGAAGGAGAGCGTCGCTTGTTCGTGTGTGCCTGTATATTGTTGTTAAGTATCGAAAAGTGGTGTAAAGTGGCTGTTTTGGCCATAAAGTTATCTCCAATGAAATCATCATCACAGCTCAACCAGTTGACTTAGAGAGCTCTACTTAATGCCATTCTACAGGTAAATAACACAGCTACGCTTGGGGATGCGCGGGAATGCGAGAAGCAGTCTGATTAACGAATATACGGTAGCCTAGCCTAGACGTTTTTCGGCCAAAACACCCGGGTTTCGAGGAATATATATATATAATACATAGCCGGGGCTGGAGGGTTAAGGTAGGCGCCGGGAGTGAGAGAGACTTTAGTTTTTTGATGGTGGGGTTGGTGCTGGACGCTTCGCCGGCTGGCTGGTGTTGGCCGAAGACTGGCCCTGACCTGGTTTATGTTGGCCGCGTCCTCTCTGACCTGAAAACCTACTCTGTCTATGCCTGAACTGACCCTGGGGGGAGTGGGAGGACTTAGGCGGAAGAAAAGGCTTAGATCCCCTGGCTGAGCTTTAGTAGTAGGCCTGGGTTTGGGGAAGTTAAATGCAGGTTTCTTAGAAGGGGTGGGACTGTGCTTAACGGCCTGTGCCATATTGAACACTGTTCGCCATACTTCAGGGGTCATTAAAGAGGGAGTAAGCACTGGTGACATAACCACCTGATTAGCAATGCGATCAGGTAGCTTGCGAACTAACGACATCCTAAGATCTTGTCGTGCTCGTACCGCCTCAAGCAAGGCGGTACGTATGTCACCCAAGGATTGGATTGACGACTGAAGAATCAGTCGCCGGGATAACTCAACCGATCTTCGAGCATCCGCATCTGCGATTGCCTGAGTGGACCGTAGTAAAGACTTAGCCACCTGCTGAGATACTATGTACTGCGAGAACAGGCGAAAAGCTTTTCCCCGTAGCCTAAATTCTCTGTCTAGGTGAGTAGGGGTAGGGGTAGTGAACGGGTCCTTCAGCTCACAAAGATTAATCTTAGGGGCAGCTAGAAATGAAAACAAAGCTGACGGGACTCCGCCGGCAGAACCCACCGGCATGGAGAACCATGAATGAGTATCCTGAGGTATCTGGTGGGAAGATTTAGAAGTGAAAGTGGTTGCAAAGTTTTGAGCCTCTACCTCCCAATCTACCCAAGGTCCTGGTCCCAACTGTCCCACCTTCAAAACTGGATTAGCTGCGTCGTCTGTGACGGTCTGTAAATCTAGTTCAGGAGTGAGAGCTGACAGAGTCTTAATATCATTAAACCCATCCAGCTTAGACCAGTCTGAAAATAGTTTTGAAGCTGAGGCAGGGGGTAAAGCAGGCTTAGAAGCATACACAAAATAATCTTGATGATAATAACTAGGTATAGCCTTGATGTTTACGTCCAGAACATTACCTAAAGTATCCACGGCCCTTAGTTTCTTTGACTTATTGCCCTGGATGACCCACTCACGTGGTACCGGGAGTTCCCCTGACAAAGTAGGTTGGGCAAGCTCTGGTTTAGAGGAGTTCAAAAGAACCCATGACTCGTCTGGCCCATAAAGTAAGGGCATAGCTACCTTTCTAAGAGGCGCTTTGTCTAGAGGGGGTGGATTGACATCCGTTATGACCCTGACATTTGAAGTTGTCAAAGCCGCCGTAGCAGGCCTAGTGATCCCTGAGGTTAACAGAGTGGGAGTGTTAGGGATCTTAGATAAATCAATCGAAGTCATCAGAGGCCGTACCGTAGAACTTGTCTTGGGAGCCCCCAAGTCCATTGTGGGGTTTTCCTGTTGTTGACCAACAAATTTAGATAAAGCATGAGTAAGCAGCCCATTAATTTCTTGTGCCGTAACAAACTGGTTTGATGAAGAACTTACAGGTGAATCATTAGTATCCTGTGCGGCGTCCAAGCCTGAGCCTGACCCTTGTCCTTCCATCTCCGAAATTATAGAAACTTCATCTTTCTCCTCCTGATCCTCCTGAGAAGACCCCGCCGAGGCAGGGGTACCTTGTTGCCAAGATAAGTCTGGGATAGAGGATGGGATCGCCGCGTCCCTGTGGACATCGGCTACTGTGTGACTCGTTTGAGTCGGACGTGGGTGATCAGACCCTGGTTGAGCAAACCGCCAGACACCGAGGCCCTGGCCTACGCTCTCTTGAGAGTCTGAAACATTCTCAATTACTGAACCCCCTGAACTTTCCAATTCCAGGGTTAAAATATTAAGTGGCAAATCCTCTTTTGGGACAGGCACTGCACTGGACTCTTGGGCCTTAACACAAACTCTGTCTGGGGTAGAGGTACGATGAGATGCACTAGAAGTTGGTGAATGTCGAGAGGACTTCCGTTTATGAGAATCCTTTTTAGAGGATTTATGGCTACGGTGTGACCGCGAACTATTCTTAGATCTAGAGGAATCCTCGCCGTGACCACTGGTGGAACCTTCCGTCCTGCTCTTCTTACTCGCCGGTGAAGAGGCCCGACTAGATGACTGGTGTCTAAGAGGAGACCTAGACCGGGATCTCGCCCGAGACGAAGAGGCGGATACCGGGGGTGTAGGTTCTCTTGGGCGTTTAGGTGTAGCCGCAGAGGATACAGAACCCTGACCAGTCTCCGCCGGCTTAATACTCGTGACTCTAGAGGAACGTTTAGGGGGAGGGTGTTCGGAGAGCAATCTATCCCAAAGTGGGACGTTGTCACATTGAAGTGATTTATGTGCAACAATGGTAGTGTAGGCTGACATCTGTTGCCTAACCTCTCTTAAGGCTACCGCCGCGGTCTTATCATTATCACAAAGGACCTTTAAAGCTAATTGGGAGCAAAAAGAACAATTACGCATAACCCAGAGACCCCTTGAACGGTCTAGACATTTAACACACCTTATGCAACGGGTATGCGCAAAAATAGGGATACCAGCACAAGCAGGGGTAGTGCACAAAGCAAAAACTGGGGCCACGGTAGCCATGACAGAGACTGGTGGGAGGAAACTACCGCCGGGTCTGTATTGGTCCGCCGGAGCTCAGCTCTGGAAAAAAAGAAAATTTCCAGGAATTAATGCTCATAAGGAAGTGAAGAAGTCCTTGCATGACAGTGTGGTAATCCCGACACTGACTTACGGAAGCGAAGCATGGACGTTGGTTGAGAGACTCAGACCAAGAGTGAGAGCAGTGGAAATGAATTACTTAAGGAGTGCGTGCGGAGTTACATGGAGGGATAGACAGACTAATGAGGAAGTAAGAAGGAGGTGTGGTGTGGAGGTAGATGTGCTGGAAAGTGTGAAAAGGAACAACTTTCGGCCATATGGAAAGCGAGAGAATGACTAAGAGGGTGTATGAGAGCGAGGTGGAGGGACAGAGGGGGAGAGGTAGACCGAATATGAGGTGGAAGGATGGAGTGAGGAAGTACATGAACGAAGGTGGTGCTGGTTGGGGGGAGGGGCGTCGACTGACTGGGGACAGAGGTGCATGGGGGCGGTTCGTTCGTGGCCACCCCTTCGGGGATCACGGCGTCAGGCAATAGATAGATAGATAGAAGGTTAACCCAACATGTTCGCGCACAAGTGTTAATAACCCGCCGGGTAACGAGATGTAATGGCACAAACACAGCTCGCTACGCGGTGGGGTTCAGAAATCTAAACAAATCTTTTGTTAAAGAAAGTGAAGAATACCCTCTGATATAATATAACGGTCCAGCATGGCGCTTATAGTCTCTTGGTGGTGGCGACTGTCTCAAGATTCAATTTTGTAACAAAGCAACCCCCCAAAAAGACGCCGGCCCTTGAAATATTTTAGTAGAATAGCACAGGGCAGGATGATACGAGATCTGATGTCTAACGAATTGTCACAAAAGATCGCCGTAAGTTAGAAGGCGGCGATACCTACTTGTATCACTAAATTAAGTGGTTAAATCGAAATCGAATTTTGTAAATTCCTTAGTTCCTCCACCTAGGAGCACCCGCCGGGTGAGAAGAATCGATATATTAACCTAAATTGAACCTTCAATTGCCGTAAGAGTAAAGGCGGCGATACACATAGTATCACTAAAATGGATTGGTTAACTAACTGAAAGACATAAGTCGTTCATCCCACCCTACCCAGGTGCACCCGCCGGGTGAGATGTCCAAACGTTAACCCCATAAGTTCCTGTCCCCACTTCTTTGTAAAAGATCACCGGGGAGGAAAGCCTAAAACAACAGCTAGGTGTTTCAAGTGGTTTTTGTAAAACCGGGTAGAAAAACTACATAACGTATGTCCGCATGAACAATCGTTTTATAGATGGGAACAGCCATCCCGCTGGGAATCAAAGGAGGCCTGAAACCAGGCATCCACAGAGACGCAGTCCTGGAGAGCCACAGACACCCCAACGCCGGGGAAACAAGCCAGTGTTTACAACCACGTGTGGCCCAACACGGCTCGCGGCCGGGATTTTCATGGTGAAACCGAGAAAACCCCGCCGGAAGGCAACCCACCCTGAACAGACACCATCTGAACAACAAGAGACACGAGGAGAGCCACGCACGACAACCCCAAGGTCACTCCATAATCCGTGGAATTAGCCAATACACAACTAAACCAGGAAACAATTATAGTCCGAGGAATTAGCCAATACACAACTAAAACCCGGATACACATGACACAGTAGGGCATATTTATCAATAATAAACAAAAACACTAGTACATGTGGCAAAGCTACGAGCGGCTGGCTAGGCCTAGGTAGACGGCATAATAAAAGTTGAAATATACACAAACACTGGAAATATCACAACAGGAACCACCGCCAACACACCACCGTAGCACAAACTTCCGACCAAGGGAAGACTGACTCGGGACCCAGAAAAAACTTCACTAAGTGAAGAAAAATACGCTGGGAACGTCAGAAACAAAGCTTACCTCATCAGAAAGATAAAAGGCAGCACTAACTAACGCGTAGTGAAAGCCGCCTGCATCACAAACTAACTCAGCTGTGAAAAAGTTCACATGTCCACAACGGGACCACGAGGGTACATCCGAAATAGATGCCCCATACACTCGACCCAAAATACACTGCACTGCGGGCAACCAGCCCAGGACACTCCTGCTACGCCTATCCTAACCTTACTCGATACATCCTAGAGTAAACAAATGAGAAAAAACTCACTAGGGACGCCACGAATGCGGAACTAGCGGAGCGTGGGGAGGCACGTCCGGGCAGGCTGAACGCAGAGCAGAGAAGGAAGAATGACGCCTGAATCAGCGTCTGGTCAGAGATCCACACAAGTACATCCACGATATGATGGAAAGCTTATTGGATAGTTATTCTTATTTTCTTTTTGTTTTTATTTTTTACGAAGTTTTTTCGTAGGGAGAACCCAATTCATAATGACTGAAGCCATGAGTGAGGTCGCGTGCGCTCATGATGAAGGCTCCTCAGTTTTTAAATGCTCTGCGCGGTAGATTCAAAACTACGGCGGATTAGTGTTTGAAGAGGATGCCTTATGTAATAGGCATGTTCGTCAATGATGGAGGGGCCACTAATAAATTCCACCAGTTCCCTTTCAATTCTAACATTTTTTGGTCTTACTTCCTGTAGGGCTATGACATCAGGTTTTTCCTCTTCATCCTGCAACCTACATATCAGTTCTCTTTTCTTGTCCTGGGTAAACACATCCACATTACTAAACATAATCCTTAATCCATCTTCCATTCCTTCAGCAATTACACCATCCCGCTCCTCCAGTCCGTACCCTACACCCCTGTTAGCACCACTGGGTCTGCCTCTTTGTCTCCTGTCTCTCCCTGTGACACCTCCACCCCGTTCTCCTCCTCCGTCACAACTCTCCTCACATTCTCTCCCCTCTCTGATCTCCCCCTCCCTTCTACTCTTATAAACCACTTCCTCACTTTTCCGTCCCTCACTCTCCAGTAAAAATTTCTCTTATCCTCCTCATCCAACTTCCCATTATTTTCATCAGCCTTTTCTTGTAATTCCTTAATTTTTTTCCTTTGTTCTATACTCAAATCCTTCTTTAGTCTTATGTGTTTCAGTTTATCATTTGTATTTTGCCTCCAACTAAAATTTGTCACAGTCTCCGCCACTACCCTAGTTTTAAACTGTACCCTTATAGGTCTCATCTCTCCCCTTTTATATCTACCTATCCTACTGACCTCCTCCACCTGCCCTTCCCATCCATATTCGTCCTCATCCACACCTTTCAAGACCTCCTTCACTGTCTCCATATCCCTCACTTTTCTCACTCCATTATCATTCATATGAGTCTCTATATCTCCATACAAGATTACACCCCTATCCCTGTCCATGGCCTCCCTCACGACACTCTCCTTGTTCTTCATGACCCCTACAACTGCACTCTCAAAACTTTTTTTGGTCATATTCATTTCTTCCTTTTGCTCTTTCATAATATCCTCCAAATCCTTGACTTTTTGTTTACCTACCACCGTCCATGCAGTCGACTCCTTTACTTCCGTGAAACGTCCTTCGTATTCCTTCAGCTGCTCCTTCAATGCCATAATAATATAACAGAGCACGTCACAAAAGGAAAATCACAAAAAGAAAATTACAAGAACCTCTCAAGGAAGTGCCGTTGTTAAGGCATTACTTCCCGAACCACATCTGATCTGATCTTCAAGAGCAAGACAAACTCGCTAGTAGACGGAAGAAGAAGAAGAAGACGACGATGCGGACATATGGTGTTTACGTTTATATCAGCAGATTCCTTTGACCATTAATCTGAATGTTTTGAAGTAGGTAATAGGCTACAATGACAATGGTAAACTTTTGAAGTGATTTCATGAACATATGATATGTGTGTGTGCACCATTGTGTCATTTGGGTGGCCTAATGCCTCAATGTTTTCGTCATACACAGGTTCATAGGGGTAAAGTCCGATAATCCGAAAAATCCACTAATCCGAACGAGGGCCGGTCCGCTGCCCTTCGGATTAACGGAAGTTTACTGTACAATACTCATAATGCCAAACAATAAGCATTATATACATTATTGGGCAATTATATTAGCATTGTGTACCATAGTGTTTAGTTTATATGTTACATCTGAGTGTGTGTAGACTCGATACCTGTGTGTAGACTCGATATGTCTAAAAATGTTGGTTGATTTTAGAGGCGTAATTTACCAGCTGGAGTCCGTTAAATCCGAAATCCGTTAAATCGACGTCTGTTAACCTAACAAGTGCGCATGGGGGTAATTGGAA
Organism: Paralithodes platypus; assembly: GCA_032716605.1. Taxonomy (NCBI): domain Eukaryota; kingdom Metazoa; phylum Arthropoda; class Malacostraca; order Decapoda; family Lithodidae; genus Paralithodes; species Paralithodes platypus. Next base: position 53,931,890 of record CM064518.1, read on the forward strand.
ACGTCCCCCTGTGCTGACGTATTTGAGGTGTTTCCGTCACTAAAATATTCATTGTACCATTAATAGCATTAATACTTATCCATATGCGCCTATTATGGGTTGATTATAAAGGTATTAACCTGAAACAACAATAAAACGAGTGAAAACAGCGTTTGGATGGTCAAAATCGGAGATATAGCCCGCGAGTTGTATAATGTATGGGTGAGGCAAGCTGCTTTCCCGCCAATTTCCCCCAAGGCCACTGAGACACAGTCGATCGATACTCTCTCTCTCTCTTTTGCATTCGCTTGCTATCAGTGATGACCACACCCTGTAACCGGATTTCTAATGTTAGCACAAAAATATACCTCAGAATAAGGGAATAACAGGGAAAATAGGTGATAACTGAAGGAGAGGAGGAAAGTGGGGAAGGAGGGGAGGTAGAGGACTGAGATTTTGAATGGAAAATCTATGTCAAAAGTTGATTTTTTTTTCTCTGACTCTTAAGAGTCTCCCCGCAGTCCGCCGGGGGAACTCTTAAGAGTCTCCCCGCAGTTCCTGGGTTAAATGGAGCGTCGACTGTATATAATTATATATTTTTTATATCTTATTCATAAGGTTTATTCTATGGTACCCACCGTACAGATTTTTATATATATATTTTTTTTTTAATTATTTGAATGCTTCCACTTTGTTATCCTTGTTTCTCGCTTGTAGTGATGTTTGAGCATATGGATGTCCCTCCACCGGTCTTGATATTCTAGGCTATCACGTCATTGACGGAGAGAACCACTGATAAATTACGGATTTATAACCAGAAGGGAAGGAAGGAAAACCTTATACTGTATTTAGTAGTGGTTCCGTAGTCAATGACGTCTATGGCTCTCCCTCCTTCTCCTTCCCATACATATGCCCATTTTGACAAAACATTTGAGAAAGGATCTCGCCATCGGGCGACTAATGGCAGTGATGGGAAGCTCACTACAGCAAACAGTGGCTAACAGGGTGCACTATTCGAATCAACATAAATTTTTATTTTTATTTCCTTCATCTGCACCAATGACGTACCTTAGAAAATATTTAGGGTACCCCCTAGGAAGTTTATGGTTCTTGGCCAACAGTAATATGGTATAACCGGGTTGGTGATCGGCTGGTCTATCAGAGTGAGAACTGAGCGATCTCTGCCATACCCATAGCTTACTCTGACTGTTCCTTTTACTTATATATTTTCTAGATCTCAAGTGACGGCGTCTCTTCCGTGGATTGACCTGCCAATCTACCAAGATTGGAAACCAAAGCGTCACATTTTTCCTTTGCCCCTCAACTTTCTCTTCATAATTGCTGAGGGGCACAGGGCCCAGGGTGGGGCTTTGGTTTCCCGGGTGTTTCCGCACCCTCCTCAGCTCCCCGCCATGGAGTGGCTTCGGTCACCCAGGCTTTATTGTGGTCGGCAAGGAGGGCTCTATAGGGGCGCTCGGTTATGGCTTTGGGGCTGGTCAGCCAGGCAGCTTGGGGAACAACAACAACAACCGGGTTCTTATGGGACCCGGCCAAGGCCATATGCTGTATTTCATATAGTGTCTTCGTTATTGACTATGGAACAACTACTAAATATAAGGTTTTCCTTCTTTCCCTTCGGGTTGTCAAACCTGGAATGTATATTTGCCATGTTAGAAAAATTAGACTATAGTCATTATATGTGTAGCTATGATGACATGTATACATTTTTTTTTTTTATTTATCTTGTAGATGTTTGATGAGAACCTGGAGGAACTGAAGGAAGGCTCAGATGTGAGTACAGCAATAAAAAGGGACCAGAGTATTAAAGATTTCAAGAAATTTGTGTTTGAACATAGAGGTATGTACCCAATTTTCAACTTTATTTTGTCAATTTCTTTAACCCTTCCTGCCCGGGTGTCATTTTAAAATGACACCTGCGGCCAAGGGGCCGGAGCCCGGGTGTCATTTTAAAATCCATATGCTTGAAAGCGTGCTTTGAATTCCGCGCGGTGAAATTTTCCTTTGCAGGGGCGATCGCAGCACCACCAAGCCTCAACTACTACCGTTATCAGTCCGTACGTGCCCGCCATAGCGAGATATAGCGAAAAAAAATCTTCTGACGCGTCCGATTCCCTGCAACCTCCTACGCGCCCCACTGCTACCCCGCTAGCTACGTCGGCGCCTGTTTGCAAGCGAGAAAAAGCCCGAACGTAAGAAAGCAAAGGTTTTATTGAGTTATAGTGCTATCGAGAGAGAACTTTTGGTCATTTTGACTGAAGAAAGCAGTGGCGAAAGCTTGATAGACAAAGAAATATTCATTAGTGAGAGTGAAGATGATGATTTTGAGGGTGGTGATAATGTTGATTTGTTTGAGGGAGCAGACAGTAGTGAGTCCCCTGATATAGAAGTGGTGAAGGAAGGTGAAATTGAACTTCCGAGTGTGCTTGAGCCTAGGCCTACCTCGTCGCCATCTTTGCTTGGTCAGCCTAGGCCTACCCCGGGACCGTCCCCTTCCCCCTTGCCTGCTCGTACGCCCTTGAAAGTGGGCAAATACTTTTACAAGAAAACATTGGTGAAAAGTGCGGCCAAAAAAGCACGCAGGGCGGCAGAGAAAGCAAGGGAAGGCAATAATAGTGATAGTGACAATTACGCCGACCTTGCTCTAGCGACCACCCGCATTCCTTTGTCCTTACGCCTTGACCCGGGACGCCGCGCGGGTCACCTACAGCCCTCGGTTTCATCTCTCCCTCAGGATGAGCAAAGGGCCTCTTGAAGTGGTACTAGTGGTGCGGCATTGTCCTCCCACAGTGTGCCACAGCCCTCACATCGAAGAGCATTATTTGGAGCGGAGAAACCATCGGCTCGCCGCAAAAGGAGTCCAACTCCCGAGGCTGAGGCTCCCATTGTTCCACCCCCCGCAGCTTCACGCCGCCAACGCCCGGTCACTTCTTCGCCAGAATTGTCCCCCGAAGAAGATGTTGACGACCCCAACATTGCCCCAGATGACCTGACATCACCTGAGGAGGAGGAGGAAGAGGATGTGGAAGAAGAGGAGAGACCAACACGACAAGTTCGAGGGCGAGGTCCTGGGCGTGCGGCTCAGCCTGCGGACGCTGCCCGTGGGCGTGGGCGTGGGCGTGTGCCTGCGCGTCCGCGCTCATCGGAGTTGTTTGTCTGGACTGATGGGGCAGATTTTGAGCCAGATTGTCCTGCTTTTGACGAGAAGCAGATTGGCTCAGGGGTGACAGCAGCATATCCCTGTGGACCGGATGCAACCCCTAGTGAACTGTTTTGTGGGTTTTATGACGACGAGGTCATGGAATACCTCGTTGAGGAAACGAACATCACTATGAAATCTGTGCTAACTTTCTTGGCAGGAAGACCAGTGCCAAGATGGTGGCATGGCGACCTGTCACTGTGCCAGAAATGTATGTTTTTCTGGCACTGACTATGCTGATGACACACATCAGGAAACATGCACTGGCCGATTACTGGATTACTGCCGACCTCATCACAACTCCAGCATTCGGAAAATACATGTCCTGGGACAGGTATTTTGACATTCTGTCATATCTCCACCTGACTAACAACAGGCAGCCTCCCAGAAGCTGGGTGTGCTCAACTGCCTTAGGGGGTTCTTTACCCCTGCACAGCTTTTTACTCCGTACAGGGGCATAGTGCATCCTTTTATTGAGTATTGTTCACATGTGTGGGGAGGTTCCTCTCACACCGCTCTCCTAGACAAAGTTGAAAGGAAAGCCTTTCGTATCATTAACTCCCATCCACTCACCAATTCTTTGCAATCTCTCTCTCTCCGCCGCAATGTTGCATCTCTCTCGCTATTCTATCGCTACTATTATAATCAGTGTTCCTCAGAGCTTTCCCAGTGTATACCACCTCCTTTACGTAGGGCACGTGGTACCCGTCTTGCAACACAATCCCACCCCTACTCTGTGCAACTCTCCAACCCAAGAGTGAAACGTTACTCTCAAACTTTCTTCTATTCAACAGCTGAGCTCTGGAACTCTCTCCCAGAATCAGTCTTTCCCTCTTCCTATGACTTAAATTGCTTCAAACTCCGTGTGTCCAGGCATTTTGGCCCTGTCACTCTTTCCACTATGGGGGAGGCACTCACTATAGGCAGTTCTGCCTTTAGCCTCCCTCACTCACATAGAAAACAAAAAATATTCATGTCCACCTTCCCGATCGGCTATGGAAAATCAGGAAGCTGTATGACATGATACGTCATCGGTTTACCACCTACCTCATTCCATTCCAGAAGATGTGCCTCGACGAATCTCTGGTCCTGTTCTGGGGGAGGCTACATTTCCGACAATACATCCCGTCGAAGAGACACCGCTTCGGCATCAAGCTCTTCGTCCTCTGCGACTGCAAGACGGGATATGTGCTGGACTTTGTGGTCTACAGCGGCAGTGGTGGGGAAATAATTACAGACTCAGACATCGGCTTTGGGGGTGCCGTTGTACAGAAGATGATGGAGCAACACTTCCATAAGAACCACATCCTATACACGGATAATTATTATATGTCGCCCATCCTGACCAAGTACAGTAGGGGCCCGCATAGAACGAGAAATTGGTCGATAAACGAGGTCGTTCTATGGGAAATATTTATATTGGTCGATCGGTCCTCCCGTACGTACCCGTACATTTATACTCATTCACACCCATGCATACCAAAACATATATAAATGATAAGTTATGGTGGCTCAATACGGTCATTGTTCACTGGAAGCGTAAGTTTCCGTCAGGAGCGAGTGTGTGGGTTCGTCAATGAGGCAAAAAAATGGCTGACTGCCTCCCTCTCAAGGTAAATAAAACGCCAGGACCTGATACAATCTCGCCTAGAGTTCTAAAGGAAGCTAAGGATGAGCTCTCCAAACCACTGACATTACTATTCAATAAATCCTTGCAGTCTGGAACTATGCCTGATCAGTGGAAGCTAGCCAACGTAACACCGATATTCAAAAAAGGAAGCAAATCCCTACTCAGTAACTATCGTCCAATTAGCTTAACCTCAGTTGTATGTAAAATGCTAGAAACGGTCATACGAGACAGACTCGTAAATCACTTAGAGGAAAATAACATACTTAAAGATACTCAACACGGCTTTCGTAAAAACGTTCCTGTTTAACAAACCTCTTAGACTTCTTCCACGATATCCTCAACCTCTACGATGAGAGTAAAGCTGTAGATATTATATACCTTGATTTTCAAAAGGCCTTTGACAAAGTTCCCCACAAACGTTTACTGCTAAAACTAAAAGCGCATGGAATACAAGACGGTGTGTTGAAATGGATAGAAAATTGGCTCAGCAACAGAAAGCAAAGGGTAGTCATAAACGGTAAGGCATCTAAATGGACCAATGTAAGTAGCGGGGTACCCCAGGGATCGGTACTAGGACCAATTCTCTTTCTAATTTACATCAACGACATAGATGAGGGTCTCACCTGTACAATCTCAAAATTTGCTGACGATACAAAAATTGCAAATAGCGTACTCTCAAAAGAACAAGTTGACGATATGCAACACAATCTAGATAAATTGTCATGTTGGGCCCATATTTGGCAAATGAGTTTCAATGCGGATAAATGTAAAGTACTACATGTCGGATACCTAAATGAGAAAGCAAACTATTCGATGAATGGCACTCAGCTTAAGAATGTAAACAGAGAAACCGATCTGGGAGTAACAATATCGAGTAACCTAAAACCGAGTCAACAATGTTCAGAAGTTGTTAAGAAGGCAAACAAAATAATTGACTTTATAGGCAGGTCATTTGAGCATAAATCCAAAGAAGTTATCCTAACCCTTTACAATTCCTTAGTCCGCCCTCTTCTGGAATACTGCGTTCAATCCTGGTGCCCTTATTACCAAAAAGATATAAACAAGCTAGAACGAGTTCAACGTAGAGTTACCAAAATGATACCTAGCCTAAAGAACAAACCATACGAAGAGCGTCTTAGAGAATTAAATCTATTTCTTTTAACCCAGCGCAGATTAAGAGGTGACTTAATTCAAGTGTTCAAAATCATCAAAGGCATCGACAATATGAACTGTAGTAAGTACTTCACTATCGACCAATCTAATTACACGCGGGGAAACGGTTGCAAAATTATTGGTAAATCTTTAACTCGCACGAATCTAAGAATTTCTTCTTCAATCGATTTGTCAACTTGTGGAATGGGCTTCCCCGAAACGTTATAGACTGCATCACCGTTGATTCATTTAAACCCTGCGTAGACAAATATCTCTCATCAAACCCGCGACTGACTGCGTATGTAAATGAATAACTATATTTTATCCCCCCCTCAGTTACTAACCCATCTGTCCTCTACTAACTTCCTAATCCTGCCACGGACATTAGTTCCAGGGCAGTAATTCCCTTTCCAATGTTCCCTTACCCACTCTAAACCACTGTTTGGACACTTGATCCTCAGTGTTTTGGAGGACAAGCAACCTAGAAGGGTCACTAGATCTGTTGTTGCTTGATTTCCTTTGTACTCTCCTCCCTCCATGCCCAGCAGTGCCCAAGCGACTCAGACGACAGTGACATCAAAATGCGCATCTACGTCACGTCACGAGACGTTCTGTACGATATTTCGGCGCTCCATATGAGAACTCCTTGGATTTGCTGCCCTACTTTGATGGCGGAATCGCTCTATATGATCACAGTCGTTCTTAACGAAAATTTTGGAATAATATTTTCGGTCGTTCGCTCTACAGGGGAAACGTTCTATGCGGGACCCTACTGTACCTCCATGACCGCAAGACCGGAACTGTCGGCACAGTCAAGGCAAAGAGGAAGGGCATGCCAGTGTACCCGACCAAGACCAAGAAGACGGAGATCTTCCACAAGAAAAGTGGCCCCATCCTCTCTATCCACTGGTATGACCAGCGGAAGGTCAACCTCCTCACCACATGCCACAAGGCAGAGATGGTCGCCACAGGGAAGGTGGACCGAAAAAGCAAAAATCCCGTCCAGAAACCAGCTGCTGTCCTGGACTACAACCTGTACATGCGGTTCATAGATAAGTCCGATATGCAGATGGGCTTCATCGACTGCCTGCGAACATCCTGCAGGTGGTACAAAAAGTTTGTTCTGCATTCGGTAGATATGTCGGCCCTCAATGCCTACAATATCTACCGACTGAATACTCCCAGAGCAAAGAAGTACAAGTCCCCTCGCAAGTTCCACAAACATGTGATACTTGAGCTCCTGGGAAAACATGCTAAAGCCGGGAGACCTCTACAAGGACCAGGCCGGCTGGACCGACTATTTCAGGAAGCACCAGCTCAACCCTCTTCCTCCCAAAGTACCAGGTGGTAATGCCAGGAGCCAGAAGAGGTGCCATGTGTGTAGCCAAACAACTCGCAGACCCCGTAAAGCCACAAAAACCACATGGGAATGCCTCGAGTGTGAAGTGGCACTGTGCGCTGGACAGTGCTTGAATGAGTTTCACACTCTAGTACAATATTGAAGTGCCCGTGACAATGACAGTGAAAGTGACACTAAAATATAGGCCATAATATAAAATAATGAATAAAAGTGAAAGACACAAATAACTAATAATAAGTGCCTTCATAACAATATGAACAAGTGAAAGTGACACTAAAATCTATATTATAGCTTACCTAACAATAAATACAAGTGAAAATGACACTATCAATTATCCTAGTCCAGTGAAAGTGATACTAAAAATAATAATAAAACTGAGTAAAAGTGAAAGAGACACAAATAACTAATAGTAAGTACCTTCATAACAGTATGAACAAGTGAAAGTTACACTAAAATCTTGTTATGTCGGGCTATAATATTTACAGCTCGTGTTGTTGTTGTTGTTGTTGTTCCCCAAGCTGCCTGGCCGAACAGCCCCAAGGGCCCGAGCAAGGCCAAGGCCATAACTGAGCGCCCCCACAGAACCCTCCCTGCCTACCACAATAAAGCCTGGGTGACCGAAGCCACTCCATGGCGGGGAGCGGAGGAGGGTGCGGAAACGCCTGGGAAACCAAAGCCCCACCCAGGGCCCTGTGCCCCTCAGCAATTATGAAGAGAAAGTTGAGGGGCAAAGGAAAAATGTGACGCTTTGGCTTCCAATCTTGGTAGATTGGGAGGTCAATCCACGGAAAAGATGCCGTCACTTGAGATCTAGGAAACACATAAGTAAAAGGAACAGTCGGAGTAAGCTATGGGTATGGCAGAGATCGCTCAGTTCTCACTCTGATAGACCAGCCCATCACCATATGACTAGAACCCAATCCTCTCGGCATCAGCTAGGAAAGGCCCTAGAAAGCCGCCTTTGGCGGGGGGATAGCTCCCCTATTTCAACCCCTTTCGGGGTTGGGCACCCGCCTTTACAGCTCGTGTTATAGTCTTTACTAAAATCCAGATCTGGACTTATAGACCGTAAGTAACTCAACAGGGTCAAATGTAACACAGTCTTACTCTCACAAATAAGTATTCAATTAGGTACTACAGCACTCAATAACAACACACATGACAATTATCACCTGTTTATTCAATTAGATCTATACCTGAAAATCAGAATGTAGCTTCACCTAGATAATTATTGGAACTATCAGGCAAGGATTACCAGGCATATAAATGGTAGATCATGAATCGGGAGCAATTGCTCTTCAACTGCGGTTATAACAAGGTGAATAATCTGCAACTAAATGATACACATAACTTATAGAATCAACCCTTAATAATAATCGTGATGTGAGTCGAGTGTCTTCCGTGAATAAAACAACAGTGAAAGCACTAGAACACAATCTCAAACAAGAGAGGCTGGGAGAGTTGAGAGAGTAAACAATAACTCAGGTTTGGAGGCTGAGTCTCACGACAGGTAGTGGCGAGCCGGCTAGGTAGTCGCGGTATTCTCAAGTGACCTTCCTACTTAAACTGTGGAGGTCAGGTCACCTACTGGACTGCGGTGGCTGAAATTAATCTCAAAGTTAATGCAACTAGAATGGTAATTTAAATAATGTTGCTCTGAAATTGGAGGCAAAAGATGATTTAATTTATTTTACAAAAGATTAAGAGGGTGGACTAAATTATGTAATTTCTAATGAATATCTTATATTCACGTCAACGATCGTATGTAAGAATAACGAAACGAGCCGAGGAATTCAGATATAAATTGAATATATAATTAGGAATGGAATATGGAAGGATATCTATTAATTGTATTTAAGAACAGATTATAATTGACTAAACATGGGCGTCCGCAGGATTTTTTTTAGATCCCTGGCTATACAATTTTTCCCATGTATGTCTTTAACATTTCCGGTGGTGGTCATGTAGGCTACCAATCATAAAAATGCGTTTCCCCATTCATTTAATCATATTTAATGCAAGGATAATACTGTATAATCCGGGGAAGTTCTAAAATATTTGGATTGTGGACTTGTGCATGTGTAAATTAGTTTTGGATGATAAATAACTGTATTAGGCTATCTGCAAATATATATTTTAAGCATTGTATAAATTATTCCTTGCCTCGATGAACAAAACATTTTCAAATTTTTTATTGATATGGGCATAAATTCATAATAACAAGAACGAAATTACAAATTAGGTAATAGGACAGTGGACAATTAAGTTTACTTGTAATACTAAGTAATACTTGAACTACTTGAAAAGAAACTGAAGTCGGCGACTGTCACTACCAAAGCGTTTTATGACAGCCTCTATAAATCTGGCCTGTCTTCCTACTTTGCTATAATACAGTAACTCGCTTTTAATTTATTGTGTGTCATTCAGTGAAACTGCCAGGCCAAGCCGGTCCCATCCCTCCCCACCCCGTTCCCAGGTCCCACCCCGCCCCACCCCACACAGTCCCTTAAGACTAGACTGAGCCATTGAGCAAATTTTACCCAACTATAACTTACCTTGCTCATGCGGTCCTTGAAAACTGAACGATCCAGCTGTGTCATTAGACGAGGGTGTAGAGAGAACAACATTATGTGATGTTTGCCAGTTGGAAATCGAGTTTTCAACTATTCTATCAGGTAATCCAGGTGTGGAATGAACACTGATGCTCGAAAGTACTCCTCTGATAGTTGGCCCGTCTTGGTGGTGTAATGGTTAATGTACTTACACTAGTTCTTACACTAGTTGTATTTGCGGGAGTGAGCATGCTCGTTAATTCCCGCCTCCTAAGATATGTTTGTCATACCGTGCTTTGAAACTATGCACCGATGGTGCAGACACTACTTCGGCTGGCAATTTGTTCCACCCACTAATCGAGTTGGTAGGAAATCTTTTACTTTTCAGATCAGATTTACTATTAGGCACTTTCAGTATGTAGCTGTGACCTCTTGTTCTCTCACCTCCATCCCTCTCTATGAAGTTTTCTTGGTCAATTTTGTCAATATCTCTAACACATTTGTATATCTGAATTTGCTGTCCTCGTTTCCTTCTCTGTTCCAGTGTAGGTAGATTCAATCTCTCGAGCCTCTCTTGGTACTCCAAATTTTCCAAACCTGGGATCATCCTCGTAGCTGCTCTCTGTACCCTTTCAATTTTGTGGATATGTTTCTTCATGTGAGGGGACCACACTACAGATGCATATTCCATCCTGGGTCTTATTATTGCCGTTATTATTTGTTTCATGGTGTTTTCATTAAGATAATTGAAAGACATCCTGATATTTGCCAATAGTGCTAGTGATTCTCTCACTATCTTATTTACGTGGCTTTCTGGAGACATGTTATCCCTAAATTCTATCCCCAAGTCTTTTTCTTTTTCTGCTTTGGGAATCACTTCGTTTCCTAGTTTATAATCTTTTCTAGGTCTGTACTTGCTTTTACCCATTTCTAGAGTCTTACATTTCCCTGCATTGAACTCTATATTCCATTTGATGCTCCATTCATGGATCTTTTGCAAATCTGCTTGGAGTTCAAGGCAATCCTCCTGGGTTCTGATCGTTTTAAGCAGCTTAGCATCGTCCGCAAACATGCTCATCTTACAGTTTCTTACAGTAGATCCTCTGGAAAAAGGCAAACTATGCCTGTGTATCCAGCTCAGTACCAGTACTTGCACTGCTGCGGTCGTTCACGGTGTTGGCGGCGGCGGTAGCAGACGCAACATTTTTACTATTTTGTATTTTTGTTTTATAATCAAACTTCAAATCTTGTCTTCCCCATGCTTTATCAAGATTACTTTCAAACTCCCTTATTGATTCGGAATCGACTACATACTGGGGCAGTGCGTTCCACTCATTTACCACTCTATCACAAAATGAGTTCTTCGCCTTCTCAAGCCTATTTCTTTCTTTGTAAATTTTCTTAGAGTGTCCTCTCGTTCTTGTTCCCTCCCGCATCAAGAAGATACCTTCACACACATCCTCATCGTACTTTCCTGACACTATCTTAAAAGTCTCTATCATATCCCCTCTCTTTTTCTCCTATATGCCAGTGTCGGAAGTCCCAGTGTCCTCAACCTCTGCTCATAGCCCGCGTTCTTCAACGTTGGTACCAGCTTGCTAGCTCTCCTCTGCACTTTCTCCACTGCTTCTATATCCTTTACCATATATGGAGCCCACACCTGGTTTGCATATTCCAGGTGCGGCCTAACCAGCGCTGTATATAGATTCCTGAAGATTTCTTCGTCAAGTGACACAAATGTCCTCCTTATCAGCCCTACAATTCTATTGGCTTTGTTTATCTTTTCCGCTAAATGTTCTGAGAAATTTAACTTATTGTCTATCACTACTCCTATATCCTTTTCTGCACTCACTTCCTCCATCGCTTCATACATACTGTATCCTACCTTGTCTATCTTGCTGGTCCCAATCCGCATGTACTTGCATTTTTTTGGATGAAAAGGCATTAACCAATGCTCAGACCATCCCTTCATGCCCTCCACATCTCCTTGAAGCAAACCCATATCTTCCTTACTCCTCACTCTTCTATACAGTTTAGTGTCATCCGCATACAGGTATACCTCACTTCCATTAGTTATAACTTCAGGCAAGTCGTTGATAAATATAACGAACAGCAGTGGTCCCAACACAGATCCCTGAGGTACCCCACTTGTAATTTCCCTCCACCCCGAGCCTATTCCATTCACCAATACCCTCTGTCTCCGATCTTTCAGGAAGGCTTCTATCCATTTCACACATTTCTCCCCTATATTATAGCTTCTAACTTTCTCTATTAACCTTTTATGTGGGACCTTATCGAAGGCCTTCATAAAATCGCAATATACCACGTCTATTACATCACCATCTTCTAGAATTTGCATCCAATCATCTACCACCTTAATTAGCTGTAGTACCGTCGACCTCCCCGGCAAGAATCCGAACTGTCTCCCACTGAAAAGTTGGTTTGACTTCATATGATCCATTATTCCTTCTCTAATTACCGTTTCCATTAGTTTACACACAACACTTGTCAAACTGACTGGTCTATAATTCCCTGGGTCATTTCTCTTTCCCTTCTTAAATATAGCTGTTATGTTCGCCTCTCTCCAGTCCATCGGGATTTGTCTTGTATTAAACGATACCTCAAATAACATTTTCAATGGCTCTACTAACATCTCCCCTCCTTCCTTTATGATTCTTGGGTGTATCCCATCCGGTCCCGGTGACTTACTTCTGTTCATTTTTTCTATAGCCCTTCTTATTCTAGCATGGGAAAACTCTACTAGTTCTAGTGCCGGTGCCTGTTTGATGGGAATAGTAGGCACTGCATCCTCCGACTCCACTGTTAGTACCCCCCCAAAGTATTTCCCCAGCACCTCTGCTTTCTCCTTATCAGTCTCCGCTCTACTCCCATCATTCAACCCCCCCACCAGCTCTGGGATCCCTACTCTTCTTGTTAATTTTTCCTCATGTAGCTTGTTAGTCCCTCAGGTAAGTCATTTACAAATATTAAAAACATGATTGGGGCTAGGACAGATCCTTGTGGTACTCCACTCGTAATTTGAGTCCAGTTTGACGATTTCCCCCTTACTGTTGTTCTCATCTGTCTTCCGCTAAGGTAGCTCTCTATCCATTTCAGCAGTTTGTCTCCTACTTTGCCCTCATGTTTTAATTTCCACAGCAATCTCTTGTGTGGAACTTTGTCAAATGCCTTTTTAAAGTCTAGGTAGGCACAGTCTACCCATCCTTCCCTCTGGTCCACTGTGTTTATTACTGTAGAGTAAAAACTCAACAAGTTGCTTACACATGATCTGCCTCCTCTGAATCCAAATTGTCGGTCAGTAATTAATCTTTTGGATACCAGGTAGTTCACCCATTTGTCCCTTATTAATCCTTCCAGAATCTTCATGAGGATGCTCAATAGTGATACAGGTCTATAGTTCAGTGGTTTATCTCTGCTTCCTCCCTTAAATATAGGAATAATGTTTGCTCTTTTCCATTCTGTAGGTACTATCCCTGTGTCCAATGATTTGGTCATAATATCATATAATGGTATACTCAGTTTCTTGGCATTTTCTTTTATAATCCAGCCTGATACTCCGTCCGGTCCGGCGGCTTTGTTTGGATCCACCTTACTCATTATGTCTATGAGCTCTGGTCTGTTAAATGTGACTTCCGGCATTTCCTCTGTACCTATCTCATTGGTTTCTGGTGCAATGAATTCTCCTTCTTTTGTAAATACTGATGCAAAATTTCTATTTAGTTCTTCCGCAATTTCTGTATCCTCTTCTATGATTCTGTTTCCACTTTTAATCTTTACGATTGTGGCTTTTATCTTCCTTTGAAAAACATTTTTGGATTCTTTTCATAGTTCTCCACTATCCCTTTCTCATGGTTTGCCTCTGACCTCCTCATTTCTGTGTATTTGTTTCTCTCCTCTTTATACTTTTGCCTGTTATCTTCTGAATCCCAGTTTCTCATCTTTTTACAGGCTTTGTTTAATCCGGGTTCGAATCCTGGTGGATCACATTATAGGTTTGACCCCTGCAAGGAGATAAAGAAAACCTAATATTTAGTAGTGGCCCCGTAATCATTGACGATTATGCCTATTACATAAGGCTACCTCTTCAAACGCTCATAAGCGTAGTTTGAATCTACCGCCGCAGAGCTCCGAGGACCTTCATCATAAGCACACGCAAAATCACTCATGGTTCGTCTTTATGATTGGGTTCTCACTACGAAAAAACTTTGTAACAAATAAAAAATCAAAATAAAATAAGAATAACTATTCTTAAGCTTTCCATATTCCGTGGATGTACTTCTGTGGATTATTGGACCAGACGCTGACTAGCGCATTGTTCCGCCTTCACTGACATATCAAGTATAACAAAATCCTTCATACATCAACGAATGGGAAGGGGATGGTCGGGAGGGCCCCAGTCGTCAATGATTACGGGGCCACTACTAAATATTAGGTTTTCTTTATCTCCTTGCAGGAGTCAAACCTATAATTTATTAGTGGCCCCTCCATCATTGACGATTATGCCTGATATCTAAGACTGGAGGGGGACATTCGTAATCATATCATAACCATTGCAAATAGAATAGGCAGATAATCAAACAACCACATAGTATTCCTACTTTGTACAAATTATTATAGGTTTGACTCCTGTAAGGAGATAAAGAAAACCTAATATTTAGTAGTGGCCCCGTAATCATTGACGAACATGCCTATTACATAAGGCATCCTCTTCAAACACTAATCCGCCGTAGTTTGAATCTACCGCGCAGAGCATTTAAAAACTGAGGAGCCTTCATCATGAGCGCACGCGACCTCACTCATGGCTTCAGTCATTATGAATTGGGTTCTCACTACGAAAAACTTCGTAAAAAATAAAAACAAAAAGAAAATAAGAATAACTATCCAATAAGCTTTCCATCATATCGTGGATGTACTTGTGTGGATTTCTGACCAGACGCTGATTCAGGCGTCATTCCTCCTTCACTGACATATCAAGTAAACCAAAATCCTTAATACATCAACGATGGAAGGGACGGTCGGGAGGGCCCAGTCGTCTATGATTACGGGGCCACTACTAAATATTAGGTTTTCTTTATCTCCTTACAGGAGTCAAACCTATAATTTATTAGTGGCCCCTCCATCATTGACGAACATGCCTGATATCTAAGACTGGAGGGGGACATTCGTAATCATATCATAACTCTAGAAAAGCAGATAATAAAACAACCACATAGTATTCTTACTTTGAAAAATGTATTTAATACGGCGTAGGCCGGAAATATACAAGAAAAAGGGGTTCAGGCAGGTGCGTGCTTCAAAGAAGCCTGCCCGACAAAAATGGGTAACCCTGAAGATTCTGAACACAGATCTGTAGTTACAAAAGGCACCCCACTCAACGAGTGGTGACAAAAATAATAAGTTATAAGTTTATATGTGCACATCATAAACCCCAAAATACATGTGGAGATCAATTGCAAATGAACTCCATTGAACTAATATTACATTGCTTTCGCAGCTAAAACTACTATAACAACACCGTTGTTTTGTACTAAACCTTGTACTAGCACAATTTCTCGCAGAGAAATTTTCATATCACATTTTAACCTTAAATTGTATTTACCTAATTGTATTTACCTAATTGTAGTTTACAGGAGTTGAGCTAAGCTCGTGTTGTCCCGTCTCTCAGTCTACTTTTTATCCAATTTTTTCTTGAAAATATGGATGTTCCTTGCCCCTACCACCTCCTCCTCCAGCCCATTCCATTTGTCAATACATCTATAGGGGAAGCTAAACTTCCTGATATCGTTCTTGCAGGTAGGTCTTTTTACTTTGTAGCTGTGGCCTCTAGTTATTCCTGTATCCATAATTAATATATCCTCCCTATCCAGCCTCTCCAGCCCCCGGGTACATTTGTACATCATTATCATGTCTCCCCTCTCTCTCCCTCTTTTAGACTCGGAAGATTTAATTTGTCTAGCCTCCCTTCATATGGCAGTTCTCTGAGACTTGGAACCAATCTAGTGACTGCTCTCTGGATTCTTTCTAACTTGTGAATATGCTTCTTTAGATGCGGGGACCACACCACTGCTGCATACTCCAATCTTGGTCTAATCATACTCTTCATAATTTTCGCTACCATGGTCTCATCCAAATAGTTCAGAGCAACTTTCATATTCCCGGCCATTGCATACATTCCGCTAAAGAGCTTGTTAATATGTTTCTCTGGCGACAAATTATCTTGTATAATCAACCCCAAATCTTTTTCTTTTTCGGCCTTGCTAATTTTATTATCTCCCATCCTGTACTCCCAATTTGGTCTATTCACACTTCTTCCCATATTTAACACATGACATTTACTTATATTAAATTTCATTTTCCACTTGGTGCTCCATTCGTATATTTTATCTAAATCCCCTTGCAGCTCCTCACAACTACTTTTATTTGTTATTTGTCTCATAATTTTTACGTCATCTGCAAACATTGACATGTAAGAGTTTATGCCTATCGGCAGGTCATTCACGTACATAAGGAACATGAGAGGTGCCAACACAGATCCCTGCGGCACACCACTCTCAACTTTCCGCCACGATGAGTAAGTTCCTCTAATGTTGGTCCTCATTTCCCTATCTGTTAAATAGCTCTCCATCCATTTCAGCAAACTCCCCCTGACACATCCTAGCGTCTCAAGCTTAGATAACAATCTCTTATGTGGTACCTTATCGAATGCTTTGGAAAGGTCTAAGTAGACGCAGTCCACCCATCCGCCTCTTTCTTGGAGTACATCTATCACCCTACTGTAATAACATAGCAAACTGGTAACACAAGATGTCCCTTCTCTGAATCCAAATTGCTTTGGGGTTATTATTTTCTTTCTCTCCAACATTTTCATCCATCTCTTCCTAATTAGCTTTTCACAAATCTTGCATACAATACTAGTAAGTGAAACTGGTCTATAGTTTAAAGGGTCCTCAGGGTTTCCATTCTTGTATATCGGAATGATATTAGCTCTTTTCCATTCAACAGGAACCTGTCCTTTATCTAAGGAAGCTTGAATTATGTCCCTCACTGGCTCCACTAATTGCTCTGCACACTCCTTTAAAACCCAGGCAGACACTTCATCCGGTCCCATAGCTTTCCTTACTTCAAGTCCTCTCATCGCAGATAACAGCTCATCTCTAGTTATTTCAATCTTACTAAGACCACTCTCCAGTACTCCCGCCTGTGGTTCGTCAAAACCTTCCTCTCTAGTAAAAACTGACCCCAATTTGTTATTCATTACCTCACACATGTCCGATACATTTTCATACGTCCTAGCATCAACTCTTAATTTAGTAATTTGTTTCTTTACCTTCAACTTACTGTTTATATATTTATAAAATAATCTAGGGTCACTTTCACATTTATTTACTATGTTCTTCTCATAGTTCATTTTAACTTGCCTAATTATGTTAACATATCTATTCCTCTCCTGTTTATATTTATTCCGATTACTCTCAGTGTTCCTTCTTCTTAATCTAGCCCAAGCTGCATCACGCCTACCCAAAGCTCTTTTGCATTTCAAATTAAACCAATCTTTCTGCTTAGTAAAATTTCCAGTTTTATATCTTGGGACAAACATATTGGTTCCTACTCTATAAATTTCGAGGAATCTACTATATTTACCTTGTACGTCCCGTTCCTTCAAAATAAGATCCCAATCTACTCCCTCTAAATATCTTTTCAAGGATACATAATCAGCTTTACTATAATTTAATCTGTCATTTATGTAGCTATTGTCTAATCTATTGGCATTACTCGAGGTCAACTTCCATTTTAGTAATAGGTGATCACTTTTACCTACAGGACATAGATAGTTTATATCACTAATTTCGTGAGAATCTTTTGTAAAAATCAGATCGAGTTTAGAAGGTTCGTTATTACCCCTCATTCTTGTATTTTCCTTCACATGTTGTGTAAGTACATTTTCCGTAACCAACTCCACTAGCCGACTTCCCCAAGATCTCTGATTTGGCCCTGCATCTCCCGATTCCCAATCAACCTCACTACAGTTGAAATCTCCTACCAAGATCAATCGATTCTTCCTTAAAAGCAATCTTCTCAACGACTGAATCATATCCTCTACCATCTCCTCAAACTCCAACTCCCTCCATGCTCTGGTCTTTGGTGGCATGTAAGCTACTGCTATGTCTAGCTTTTTTCCTTCTATATCATTGAGTTCAACTGCCATTATTTCTGCCTTGTCATTATTTAACTCCACGTGCTTTGCTGTCATAGGGTTCTTAACTATTACTGCCACTCCACCTCCCCTTTTACCCTTTCTATCATTTCTCCATATTATATCCTTCACTAAACACTATGTTGCTGTCAAAGTCCTGGTTCAGCTTTGTCTCTGTCAAACAGACTATCTGTGGTTGATCTTTTCTTAATATATTATCTAACTCTACCTTTTTACTGTTTATTCCATCTATATTAGTGTAGTAGCACAGTATATTTGAATCCACCTCCTTGTTTCTCTTCCCTCTCTGCCTCCTACCAGGTTCACCTCCTCCTCCTCCATCCCTTCCCTGACCCAGTTCCACCTGCCGCACTAATTCTATTCTCCTCCCCCCTCTCTCTCCCTCTGTTCCACCCTCTCCACCACATCCTGGCTCTCTCTCCGGTCCCCTGCTCCCTGCATTATCTCTCGCTCCGTCTCCTTGCTTTGACTTCGTACTTGTCTCTCTGTCTCTTTCCCTATCACTCCTCTTACTTTCGGTTCTTGGTGGCTCCTGATGTACCACTTCCTTACTTGCCCTTCCCTTATTCTCCAAAAAAATGTCTTCTTTTGCTCTTCAGACAACTTTCCATTCTCTTCATCAGCCTTAGCTTGGAGTTCCCTTAACTGTTCTCGTTCTTCACAGCTATCATACTCCGGCGGGGTCTAGGGTGTCCTATGTCAACTGACTGCACCCCCCCCCCCCTTCCCTGAAAGTAAACATAAATGACTGCAGGGCCACCTAGACCCTCTGCCTTAAAGCTATACATGGTAAGGAAGGTTTGTCTAGAGCAACTGACAAGTATCTAGAGAGAAACGTATGATTAGACGCCCACAACTGTGTGGACGCAATATCTTCAACTGAAAAGTTTTTCAGGAAACGTAAAGAGGCCGCCCACTTGCGTAAATCGTGGGCCCTACCCACAACGCCGGGATTACTCTCTTTAATGACTTCTACCAGAAGAGAGGCTAATCGCCGTTTAAGTAAGCGTTTACCCGTACTCGCTACCCATAAAGCACCTTGGGGGTTTTGAGGAGCTATTCTCAAATATTTGGTTAGAGCTTGCACTGGACATAAATTATGATGCACCTTTCCCCTTTTTAACGCCGGCACCGTGAACTCAGAAAACACGTGTGCACTATGCTCATTCTTGGCTACAAACGCCGGGGAGGGTGCAATGGAAATTGAATCATTAAGTCTACCAAACCTAAGACAATTAGGTGTGTTGCTCATCGCCGCCAGCTCAGACACTTTGTTTCCGGTGGCCAAAGCCAAAAGGAAAACTGCCTTCTTTAAGATTAAAGCAAAGTCTGCAGTATTTTGATACAGACGAGAATGAAGTAAAGACAAAGCTTTGTCCAGAGACCAAGTAGGCATGAGCTGACGGGGAGGTGGGCGGAGTTTAAAACACGCTCTCATAAATCCTGTTTCCTCCGCCACCGGTATGGATAGACCTGTAAGGTCGAAAAAGGGCACTCTAATCGCAGTTAAGTGATTCTTCAAAGTTACCACAGATAAACGTTTCTGCTCAAACAGATAGTTCAAGTAATTAAAAACCAATGCCACTGAGGGTACAGTTTGTTCCGTTCTAACAATCCAAGAAGTAAAAGCTTTCCAATGTGATTGATATTGTCGCTTAGTAGACTGAGTATATTGATTGAGCAATTTATTGGTCACATCCCTACCGTATGGTGCTAGCCACTTGGCCTCCTGAATGTCCATAATGCAAAAGTCAGCGAGGTCGCTAGGTTGCCAATCGTGTCTAAGTGGAAGTACCCGACCGGGAGCGATACCGGGTCCGGGCACCACATTATTAATTGCTGGTACCACACCTGCGCCGGCCACAGGGGCGCGATTAGCGAGACTAAGCCTCGATAAACTCGTAGTTTGTTCACTACGTGGCACATTAGTGACGCATCTGGCGGCGGAAACAGATAGATGGAGCTCCATCTGTTCCAGTCTGTCACTAGGGCGTCTGGCCCCCCTGCCGGCGTTATCGCCCGGCGGGTGAGGTATAGAGGGAGCTTGTGAGTCTCCTCGGACGCAAAAAGATCCACTTGTGGATGGGAGAGCTCCGCAATCATTAGGTCGGAAATGGGTTGCTTGAGCTCCCATTCTACTGTCGTGCTCTGTCTCCGGGACAGAGCGTCTGCCCAGACGTTCGCTACGCCTGGGAGATAAGATGCGTGAAGATAAATATCTAGACTGCTGGCTAGAACAAAAATCTCTTCCGACACGAGTAGCAACTTCCTTGACCTCGTTGACCCTTGTTTCTGAATACAGTGAACTGCATTCAGATTGTCCATTCTGAAGGCCACCGACTTGCCCCGTAACGCCGGGCCGTGAGCCTGAAGGAAATACAAGGGGACTAGTAACTCTTTGACATTTATGTGAGAGATTTCTAAGTGGAACCAAAGCCCCTGACCCTGGTGCCCCTGATTTGACTGAAATCCCCACCCTATGGTGCCCGACGCATCCGTGTCTACCCATACCGTTGGAGGAGGAGAGGTCCATGACATGATTGAGTGCAATGTTTCCCTCTTCGCCCAGACCGCTAGTAAGGTGTGGATTAATTTTGGTATGGGCCATAATTTTCCCGCCGGTAAGAGTGGGAAATATTTGTTGCCTTCCAATATTAATCGTTTTACTTTCAACCGGCCCAACTTGACAGTTAGCTGAATCCAGTTGAGAGAGCCGACCAGAGACTCCCAGACTCTTCGTGTCGTAGTCAGACTGTGAAGAAACCTGAACAGTTTCCTGCGAAACCTGTTGCGATTGTCCACACTCTGACTCAGAGTGAGAGCGGCGGTGTCCCAGACCAGCCCTATCCACTGAATTACTCTTGAGGGAACAAGGTTTGACTTTACCAGATTTACCTTGAAGCCTAGAGTTTTGACATGATTTAAAATGATATTGACATGTTTTATGCATAATTGTTGTGTCTCTGCCACCACCAGCCAGTCGTCTAGATACCACAACACTCTGATTCCCTGTTTTAACAACGGCATCAGGGCTTGCCGGACTAGTTTCGTGAATACTCGAGGTGCTAGGTTCAAACCGAACGGCATCCTCTGAAAAACAAAATTTTGGTGCCTGATCCTCAAGGCCAGAAACCTTTGAAATCTTTTGTTGACCGACACGTGCCAATAGGCGTCTGTCAGGTCTAGGGAACACATCCAGCCTCCCGGCGGAAGTGTTAGCCTGATTTGATGAACTGTTAACATTCTGAAAGACTCGTTGTAAATGTGAAGATTCAGATAAGACAGGTCTACGACCGGCCTCATCTGAACACTGTCCCGTTTGGGAACCAAAAACAGTTTTGACGTGAATACAGGGTAATCTGGAGGGACCGGGATGATGACATTCTTGGCAATCATCTCCTGGACCAGCGACTCCACCTCTAATGAAACACAATTTGCCGTTGTCGGCTGACGTAAGCGAGGTCGCCGGAGCCACTGCCAAGTGATGCCTTTGCGTGCCACCATCCGTGCCCAGGTTTTTAACGGCCATGCTTGGTGACACGTTCTGAACGACCCAGTTAGCAGACAAGGGTTCGCCGGCTGTACTTCCCTCGGTTCCTCCGGCCTTAAGATAGGCACTGGGAGTGAGAGAGACTTTATTTTTTTGATGGTTGGGTTGGTGGTGTTGGACGCTTCGCCGGCTGGCTGGTGTGGGCCGAAGACTGGCCCTGCCCCGGCTTATACTGGCCGCGTCCTCTCTGTCCTGAAAACCCTCTCTGTCTATGCCTGTACTGACCCAGGGGGGATTGGGAGGACTTAGGCGGAAGAAAAGGCTTAGAACCCCCTGGCTGAGCTTTAGTAGGAGGCCTAGGTTTGGGGAAGTTAAATGCAGGTTTCTTAGCCTGTGCGGGACTGTGCTTCACGGCCTGTGCCATGTTAAACACTGTTCGCCATACATCAGGGGACATTAAAGAAGGAGTAAGTACAGGGGACATTACCACCTGGTTAGCAATGCGATCAGGCAGCTTGCGAACTAATGACATCCTAAGATCCTGTCGTGCTCGCACCGCCTCAAGTAAGGCTGTGCGTATGTCACCTAAGGATTGAATCGACGACTGAAGAATCAGACGCCGGGATAACTCAACTGATCTTCGAGCATCCGCGTCTGCGATTGCCTGAGTGGACCGGAGTAAAGACTTAGCCACCTGCTGAGAAACTATGTACTGTGAAAACAGGCAGAAAGCTTTTCCCCTTAGCCTAAATTCTCTGTCTAGGTGAGTAGGGGTAGGGGTAGTGAATGGGTCCTTTAGTTCACAAAGATTAATCTTAGGGGCAGCTAGAAAAGAAAATAAAGCTGACGGAACTCCGCCGGCAGAACCCACCGGCATGGAGAACCATGAATGTGTATCCTGAGGGATCTGGTGGGAAGATTTAGAAGTGAAAGTGGTTGCAAAGTTTTGAGCCTCTACCTCCCAATCCACCCAAGGTCCTGGTCCCAACTGTCCCACCTTCAAAACTGGATTAGCTGTCTCGTCTGTGACGGTCTGTAAATCTAGTTCAGGAGTAAGAGCCGACAGAGCCTTAATATCATTAAACCCATCCAGCTTAGACCAGTCTGAAAAAAGTTTTGAAGCTGAGGCAGGGGGTAAAGCAGGCTTAGATGCATAAACAAAATAATCCTGATGATAATAACTAGGTATAGCCTTGATATTTACGTCCAAAACATTACCCAAGGCATCCAATGCCCTTAATTTCTTTGACTTATTTCCCTGGATAAACCACTCACGTAGTACCGGGAGTTCCCCTGACAAGGTAGGCTGGGCAAGCTCTGGCTTAGAGGGGTTCAAAAGAACCCATGACTCGTCTGGCCCATAAAGCAGGGGCATAGCTACCTTTCTAAGAGGCGCTTTGTCTAGAGGGGGTGGATTAACATCCGTGATGACCCTGACATTTGACGTAGTGAATGCCGCCGTAGCTGGCTTAGAGCTCCCTGCCGGTGACAGAGTAGGAGGGTTAGGAATCTTAGATAAATCGATTGACGTTATCAGAGGCCGTACCGCAGAACTTGTCAAGGGAGCCCCCAAGTCCATTGTGGGGTTTTCTTGTTGTTGACTAAAGAATTTAGATAGAGCATGAGTAAGTAACCCATCAATTTCTTGTGCTGTAACAAACTGGTTAGATGCAGAACTTACAGGTGAATCAGTATTATCATGGGCGGCGTCCAAGCCTGAGCCTGACCCTTGTCCTTCCCTATCTGAAATTATTGACACTTCATCTTGTTCCTCCCGATCCTCCTGAGAAGACCCCGCCGAGGCAGGGGTACCTTGTTTCCAAGATAAGTCAGGGATAGAGGATGGGGTCGCCGCGTCCCTGTGGACATCGGCTACTGTGTGACTCGTATGAGTCGGACGTGGATGGTCAGACCCTGGTTGAGCAAACCGCCAAACACCGAGGCTCTGGCCTACGCTCTCTTGAGAGTCTGAAACATTCTCAATTATTGAATTTCCTGAACTTTCCATTTCTAGGGTTAAAATATCAATAGGTAAATCTTGTTTAGGGACAGGCGCTTCACTATACTCTGAGGCTGTAACAGAAACATTTTCAGGTGTAGAGGTACGACGAGATGCACTAGACTTAGGAGAATGTCGAGAGGACTTCCTATGGGAATCCTTTTTGGAGGATTTGTGGCTACGGTGTGACCGCGAACTAGACCTTAGATTTGGAAGAATCACCACCATGACCACTGGTGGAAGCTTCCGTCTTACTCTTCTTACTCGCCGGGGAAGAGGCACGACTTGAAGACTGCTGTCTGAGAGGTGACCTTGACCTCGATCTCGCCCGCGACGAGGAGGTGGCTGCCGGGGGAGTAGGCTCTCTCGGGCGTTTAGACGTATCCACAGACGATACAGAACCCTGGCTAGTCTCTGTCGGCTTAAAACCCGTTACTCTAGAGGTACGTTTAGGGGGAGGGTGCTCTGACAGCAACTTATCCCAAAGTGGGACGTTGTCACATTGAAGTGACTTATGTGCGACAATGGTAGTGTAGGCCGACATCTGTTGTCTGACCTCTCTCAACGCTACCGCCGCGGTCTTGTCATTGTCACACAGGACTTTATTGGCTAATTGGGAGCAAAAGGAACAATTAAGTGTAACCCAGAGACCCCTTGAACGGTCTAGACATTTAACACACCTTATGCAAAGGGTATGCGCAAAAATCGGGATACCCGCGCAAGTAGGGGTAATGCACAGGGCAAAAACTGGGGCCACAGTAGCCATGACAGAGACTGGTGTGAGAAAACTACCGCCGGGTCTGTATTGGTCCGCCGGAGCTCAGCTCTGGAAAAATAAAGAAAAATTTCCAGGAATTAATGCTCATAAGGTTAACCCAAGTGTTCGCATACAAGTGTTAATAACCCGCCGGGTAACGGGATGCAAAGACACAGCTAACACATCTCGCTACGCGGCGGGGTGTAAAGAGGCTAAACAAATCTTTTTAGCTAAAGAACATGAAGAATACCCTCTGATATAATGGTCCAGCATGGCACTTATAGTCTGTAGGAGGTGGTGACTGTCTCAAGATTCAATTTTGTAACAAAGCCCCCCTCATAAAGACGCCGGCCCTTGAAATATTTTAGTAGAATAGCCCAGGGCAGGAATATACGAGATCTGATATTTTAACGAATTGTCCCAAAAGATCGTCGTAAAAATAGAAGGCGGCGATACTGAATGTATCACCAAATTAAGGTTAATCGAAATTGAATTTGTTATAAATTCCTTAGTTCCTCCACTTAGGAGCACCCGCCGGGTGTGGGAATCGATTTGGTTAAACCTCATTGAACCTTCAATTGCCGTAAGAGTAAAGGCAGCGATACACAGAGTATCACTAAAATGGATTGGTTAACTATATGAGACCTAAGTCGTTTATCCCACCCTGCTCAGGTGCACCCGCCGGGTGAGAAGTCTAAAAGTTAACCCCACAAGTTCCTGACCCCACTTCTTTGTAAAAGATCGCCGGGGAGGAACGCCTAAACAACAGCTAGGTTTTCCATGTGGTTGTCGTAAACCAGGTAGAAAAAACCTATAAAAACGAATGTTCGCAAGAACGTCGTTTTTTATATATATATATATATATAAGGATGGGTACAGCCATCCCGCCGGGAATTAAAGGAGGCCTGAAACCAGGCACCCACAGAGACGCAGTCCTGGAGAGCCACAGACACCTCCCCACGCCGGGGAACCAGCCAGAGTTAAAAACCACGTGTGGCCCAACACGGCTCATCGGTCAGGATTTTCATGGTGAAACCGAGAAAAAACCCGCCGGAAGGCAAGCCCCACCCTGAACAGACACCATCTGAACAATACGACACGAGGAGAGTCACGCACGACTAACCAAGGTCACAACATAATCCGTGGAATTAGCCAATACACAACTAAACCAGGAAACAATTATAGTCCGAGGAATTAGCCAATACACAACTAAAACCCGGATACACATGACACAGTAGGGCATATTTATAATAATAAATAATAACACTAGACATGTGGCAAAGCTACGAGCGGCTGGCTAGGCCTAGGTAGACGGCATGAAAATAGTTGAAATATAAACACACACTGGAATAACACAACAGGAACCACCGCCAACACACCACCGAAGCGACAACTTCCCACCCCGGGAAGCCTGACAAGGACCCAGAAAAAACTTCACTAAGTGAAGAAAAATACGCTGGGAACGTCAGAAAAACACAGCTTACCTCATCAGAAGGATAAAAGGCAGCAATAATTAACGCGTAATGAAAGCCGCCTGCATCACAAACTAACACAACTGTGAAAAGTTCACGTGTCCACAACAGGACCACGAGGGTACATCCGAAATAGATGCCCCATACACACGACCCAAAATACACTGCACTGCGGGCAACCAGCCCAGGACACTCCTGCTACGCCTATCCTAACCTTACTCGATACATCCTGGAGTAAACAAATGAGAAAAAACTCACTAGGGACGCAACGAATGCGGAACCAGCGGAGCGTGGAAGGCACGTCCGGGCAGGCTGAGCGCAGAGCAGAGAAGGAGGAATGACGCCTGAATCAGCGTCTGGTCAGAAATCCACACAAGTACATCCACGATATGATGGAAAGCTTATTGGATAGTTATTCTTATTTTCTTTTTGTTTTTATTTTTTTACGAAGTTTTTTCGTAGTGAGAACCCAATTCATAATGACTGAAGCCATGAGTGAGGTCGCATGCGCTCATGATGAAGGCTCCTCAGTTTTTAAATGCTCTGCGCGGTAGATTCAAACTACGGCGGATTAGTGTTTGAAGAGGATGCCTTATGTAATAGGCATGTTCGTCAATGATGGAGGGGCCACTAATAAATATGATTATGTATAATCTTTATACGGTAAACTTCCGTTAATCCGAAGGGCAGCGGACCGGCCCTCGTTCGGATTAGTGGATTTTTCGGATTATCGGACTTTACCCCTATGAACCTGTGGCCTGACGAAAACATTGAGGCATTAGGCCACCCAAATGACACAATGGTGCACACATATCGGCTCATATGTTCATGAAATCACTTCAAAAGTTTACCATTGTCATTGTAGCCTATTACCTACTTCAAAACATTCAGATTAATGGTCAAAGGAATCTGCTGATATAAATGTAAACACCTTCTTCTTATTGTCACATGTCCGCATCGTCTACTAGAGAGTTTGTCTTGCTCTTGAAGATCAGATCAGATGTGGTTCGGGAAGTAATGCCTTAACAACGGCACTTCCCTGAGAGGTTCTTGTAATTTTCCTTTTGTGACGTGCTCTGTTATATTATATTGTATTGAAATCACCCTTGTCTTGTTGTCTTGAAAGCACCCTTGGGACGCTCTGATCACTGAACTATAAATAGTAGCGTATCAGAACGTCCAAAGGTGCGTTTTCAAGCTCAAGACTGAATGCGCTTGCAGAAAATGCGGTGCAAGCCAGTAGCGCATCGGAGCGTCCCAAGGATGCGTTCAAGAGCAAAACAAACTCTCTAGCAGACGATGTGGTGTTTACGTTTATATCAGTAGCTTCCTTTGACCATTAATCTGAATGTTTTGAAGTAGGTAATAGGCTACAATGACAATGGTAAACTTTTAAAGTGAATTCATGAACATATGATATGTGAGTGCTCCATTATGTGTCATTTGAGTGGACTAATGCCTCAAAAAGGGGACTTTGGGACTTCTTGAAATTCGGACCATCGGGTGAATTCGGATTTGGCCTCAAATTGAAAAATTCGGACTATTGGGAGATTCGAATCATCGGTCGTCGGATTAAAGGACTTTTACTGTACAACATATAAAAAGGGGTACAAGCAGGGGCATGCTTAACCCTCTCACCACAGAAGGGCTCTTGAACGCCCATAAAAAAGCATATAACCGGTACCCGGAAGGCCTCTTGAACGCCCAGTGGTTGAAAGCCTGTGAGCTTCGTGTGCGAGGCGTCGGTCCGACGCATGTAAACAACAGCCGGCTGGACCGACGCCCCGCATCTCCGGCCACAAGAAGGAGAGCGTCGCTTGTTCGTGTGTGCCTGTATGTTGTTGTTAAGTATCGAAAAGTGGTGTAAAGTGGCTGTTTTGGCCATAAAGTTATCTCCAATGAAATCATCATCACAGCTCAACCAGTTGACTTAGAGAGTTCTACTTAATGCCATTCTACAGGTAAATAACACAGCTACGCTTGGGGATGCGCGGGAATGCGGGAAGCAATCTGATTAACGAATATACGGTAGCCTAGCCTAGATGTTTTTCGGCCAAAACACCCGGGTTTCGAGGAATATATATATAATACATAGCCGGGGCTGGAGGGTTAAAGAAGCCTGCTTGAGGAAAAAGGGTAACTATGAGAATCTGTTCACAGATCTGAAAGTTGTTGTTGTTGTTGTTGTTGTTCCCCAAGCTACCTGGCCGAACAGCCCCAAGGCCCGAGCAAGGCCAAGGCCACAACCGAGCGCCCCCACAGAACCCTCCCTGCCGACCACAATAAAGCCTGGGTGACCGAAGCCACTCCATGACGGGGAGCTGAGGAGGGTGTGCAAACGCCCGGGAAACCAAAGCCCCACCCAGGGCCCTGTGCCCCTCAGCAATTATGAAGAGAAAGTTGAGGGGCCAGGGAAAAATGTGATGCTTTGGCTTCCAATCTTGGTAGATTGGGAGGTCAATCCACGGAAGAGACGCCGTCACTCGAGATCTAGAAAATATATAAGTAAAAGGAACAGTCAGAGTAAGCTATGGGTATGGCAGAGATCGCTAAGTTCTCACTCTGATAGACCAGCCCATCACCACATGACTAGAACCCAATCCTCTCAGCATCAGCTAGGAAAGGCCCTAGAAAGCCGCCTTTGGCGGGGGGATAGCTCCCCTATTTCAACCCCTTTCGGAGTTGGGCACCCGCCAGAGATCTGAAAGTTAAATTAAGTGGTGAAAAATAAAACTTTATGTTTACATGTGCACATATAAACCCCATTATTCTAATGTGTATATTCCTTAAAATTAGACACAAAAAATAGAATAAATTCTTGTACTATCGCAGATGTACTTACTAAAATGCTACTCGTAGTTGCAACTACCGAGAACTCTTAAAATTAAATTGCTTCAACAGTGTATCCCACTTAAAGAAACAATTGTTGTACTACATCCATTGTACCTCAACAACATTTCCCGTAGTCATTACTACAGAGAAATTTTAATCACAACACTTATACATTGTATCACAGCTCGTATACTCTGTACATATCCTCCGGCGGGGTCTAGGGTGTCTTATGTTTCACTGACTGCACCCCCCCCCCCTCTTTCTTAACCTAAACAATTAGTGACTTAGAGACCCATCTAGACCCTTTGCCGTAAAGCTACACATGGCATTGATGGTTTGTCTAGTGCTATCGACAGGTATCGAGTCAAAAACGTATGATTTGAAGCCCATAGTTGAGTAGTAGCTATGTCTTCAACAGAATTTTTTTTGAGAAAACGTAAAGATACTGCCCATTTGCGTAAATCGTGGACCCTACCCACTACGCCGGGATTACTCTCTTTAATGACTTCTACTAGCAGAGAAGCCATTTTACGTTTCATTAATCTTTTACCTGTACTCGATACCCATAAAGCACCTTGTTGGTTAAGAGGTGCCACTCTCATATATTTGGTTAAAGCTTGAACAGGACACAAATTATGGTGCACTTTACCCCGTTTCAACGCCGGTACCGTGAACTCTGAGAAAACATGTTCACTATGTTCATTCTTGGTGATGAACCCTGGGGAAGGTGCAATATGAATGCAATCATTTAGTCTACCAAACCTTATGCAATTAGGGGTGTTGCTCATTGCCGCCAGCTCAGACACCCTGTTACCAGTTGCCAAAGCCATAAGGAACACAGCCTTTTTTAATAGCAATTCAAAATCTGCCGTATTCTGATACAGACGGGAATGAAGCAAAGATAACGCTTTGTCAAGAGACCAGGTAGGCATGAGCTGACGGGGAGGTGGGCGGAGTTTGAAGCATGCTCTCATGAAACCCGTTTCTTCCGCTTGTGGTATGGTTAGACCTGTAAGGTCAAAGAATGGCACCCTGATAGCTGTTAAGTGATTTTTTAGAGTCACTACAGATAGACGTTTCTGTTCAAACAAATAGTTTAAATAATTAAAAACTAATGCCACCGAAGGTACTGTCTATTCTGTTCTAACTATCCAAGAAGTAAAGGACTGCCAATGAGATTGATATTGCCTCTTGGTAGATTGTGTGTACTGATTCATAAATTTATCTGTCGCGTTTCTACCATACGGCGTTAGCCACTTGGCCTCCTGAATGTCCACAATGCAAAAGTCAGCGAGGTCTTTAGGTTGCCAATCGTGTCTAAGTGGAAATACCCGACCGGGAGCGACACCGGGTTCGGGCACCATGTTCTCAATTGCTGGTACCACAACTGCGCCGGCCACAGGGGCGCGATTAACGAGACTACGCCTAGATAATCCTGTAGTTTGTTGACTACGTGGCACATTAGAGAAGCGTCTGGTGGCGGAAACAGATAAATGGAACTACACCTGTTCCAATCTGTCACCAATGCGTCGGGGCCCCCCCCCTGCCGGCATTAATGTCCGGCGTGTGAGGTACCGAGGGAGTTTGTGATTCTCTTCTGACGCAAACAGATCCACTTGTGGACGGTAAGGTTCTGCAATCATTTGATTGAAAATGTTTTGCTTGAGTGCCCACTCTACTGTTGTGCTCTGTCTCCGAGACAACGCGTCTGCTACGCCTGGGAGATATGATGCATGAAGATGAATGTGCAGCTTGTTGGCTAGCACAAAAATCTTTTCTGACACGTCCAGCAACTTCCGAGACCTCGTTGACCCTTGTTTCTGAATGCAGTGAACTGCATTGAGATTGTCCATCCTGAAGGCCACCGACTTTTCCCGTAAAGTAGAGCCGTGAACCTGAAGGAAATACAAGGGGTCTAGTAACTCTTTTACATTTATGTGAGAGGTTTCTGATGGGGACCAAAGCCCTTGACCCTGATGCCCGAGGTTTGACTGAAAGCCCCAACCTATCGTCCCTGACGCATCCGTGTCCACCCATACCGTCGGCGGAGGAGACTTCCATGACATGACTGAGTGCAGCATTTCCCTCTTCGCCCAGACCGCTAGTAAGCTGTGTATTAATGTTGGGATAGGCCATAATTTTCCCGCCGGTAAGAGTGGGAAATATTTGTTGCCCTTCAAGATTAAACGTTTGACTTTCAACCGGCCCAACTTCACAGTTAGTTGAACCCAGTTGAGAGAACCGACTAGAGATTCCCAGAGTCTCCGTGTCGTAGTCAGACTGTGGAGAAACATAAACAGTTTCTTGCGAAATCTGTTTCGATTGTCCACACTCTGACTCAGAGTGAGAGATGCTGTGTCCCAGACCAGCCCTATCCACTGAATTACTTGTGAGGGAACAAGGTTTGACTTTACCAAGTTGACCTTGAATCCTAGAGATTTGACATGGTTTAACGTAATGTTGACATGAGTGTTGCATAACTTTTCTGTCTCTGCCACCACCAGCCAGTCGTCCAGATACCACAAGATCCTGATCCCTTGTTCTAAAATGGGCATCAGGGCTTGCCGGACTAATTTTGTGAGTATGCGTGGCGCTAGGTTCAACCCAAACGGCATCCTTTGAAAGACCTAAGTCTGATGCATTATTCGTAAAGCCAGAAATTTTGAAATTTCTTGTTTACCGGGACGTGCCAATACGCGTCTGTCAGGTCTAATGAACACATCCACCCTCCCGGCGGAAGTGTTAGCCTGATTTGATTCACTGTCAGCATCCTGAAGGACACGTTGTGAATGTGGAGATTCAAATAAGACAGGTCTACGACCGGTCTCATCTGAATACTGTCCCTTTTTGGTACTAGAAATAGTTTTGATGTAAACACCGGGTAAGTCGGGGGGACGGGGATAATGACACTCTTGGTAATCATCTCCTGAACTAGTGACTCCACCTCTAAAAATAATAATAATAATAATAATATTTATTCAGTTAGCAATTTACAGAGTTGGTACCACATAGTTTGTTACAAATATGACATGTACCAGCCTTGCATAATTCCAACTAAGGATAGCCCATTAAGGCCGTTAGGCGTATTTCCATTGGGGTCCTCTAAAGAAACATAATTGGCCTTTGTTGGCTGACGTAAGCGAGGTCGCCGGAGCCACTGCCAAGTGATGCCTTTGCGTACCACAGTCCTCGCCCATGTTCTTAATGGCCATGCCTGATGACACGCCCGGAAGGACCCAGTTAGCAGACTGGGGTTCGCCGGCTGGACTACCCTCTTTTCCAACACGCCTTTGACTGGCCCTGGGAGTGAGAGAGACCTTAGTTTTTTGCTGGTGGAGGTGTACCCTTGGACGACTGGCCGGGTTTGGCTGGAGGCGGGCCCTGACCTGGTCGTTGATAAAAATTGTGGCCTTTACCTGAGAAATTACCCTGTTTATACCTGAACTGAGCCTGACCCTGGGTGGAAGGGGACTTTGGCTGATGAAAAGGCTTAGACCCACTAGTTTGAGCTTTCGAAACTGGTTTCGGTTTAGGGAAAGTGAAGGTAGGTTTCTTAGGTTGAGAGGGACTTTGTTTGAATGCTTGTGCCATATTGAAAACAGTCTTCCAAACTGCTGGTGAAATCAAAGAAGGAGTTAGAACTGGAGACAGAACTACTTGGCTTGCAATACATTCAGGAAGTTTCTTCACTAAGAACATCCTCAGATCCTGCCTTGCTCGAACTGCCTCTAATAAGGCCGTCCGAATATCTCCTAAAGACTGTATGGAAGTCTGGAGAAGCAAGCGCCGGGAAAGTTCAATGGCTTTGTTGACTTCCGCGGCTTCTATTGCCTGAGAAGAGCGTAACAGAGACTTTGTTACTTGCTGGGTAACAATATATTGCGAAAACAGTCTAAACGCTTTTCCTCTTAACCTAAACTCGCGGTCTAGGTGAGCTGGGGAAGGCGTGCTAAAAGGATCTTTTAATTCGCACAAATTGATTTTAGGGGCAGCCAAGAAATCAAACAAAGCAGAGGGAACTCCGCCGGAAGAGAGAACCAAGAATGGTGTTCTTGAGGGATTTGGTGGGAAGATTTTGACGTGAAAGTAGTGGCAAAATTTTGAGCCTCTGTATCCCATTCCACCCAAGGTCCCGTACCCAACTGCCCCACCTGCAAGACTGGATTAGATGCTGAGTCTGTGATCGGAAACATATCCAATTCCGGCGTCAAAGCAGAAAGTGCCTTGACGTCGTTAAATCCGTCATTCTTAGTCCAGTCAGAAAATAGCTTTGAAGCTGAGGCAGGGGGTAGGGCTGGTGTTGATGCATACACAAAAAAGTCATGGTTATAATAGCTTGGCATGGCCTTAATATGAACATCCAAAACATTTCCTTGACTATCCAAAGCTCTGAGTTTTCTAGACTTATTACCTTGGATTACCCACTCATGTGGTACAGGGAGCTCCCCCGAAATAGTAGCTTGTGCTGCCTCTGGCTTAGTTGGTAACATTGCTACCCATGACTTATCAGGCCCGTATAAAAGAGGCATAGCTCCTTTTTTGACTGGCGCCTTGTCTAAAGGAGGGGGAGTTATGTCTGATATGACTCGCACATTGGAAGTAGTGAGAGCTGCTGTGCCTGGCACATTGGAAATTGGATCTGACACAAGAGGGGGGTTAGGTATTTTAGCTAAAGCAATGGATGTAGCCAGAGGTCGCACATTCGTCGACGTCGCGGGAGCTCCCATACCAACTGTAGGAGTTTCCGGCGTAGGGCCAAAGAACTTATTAAGTGCATTTAATAGTAATCCATCAATCTCTTCTGTAGTTGTTGTTGTTGTTTTTCCCCAAGCTGCCTGGCCGAACAGCCCCAAGGCCCCGAGCAAGGCCAAGGCCATAACCGAGCGCCCCCACAGAACCCTCCCCGCCGACCACAATAAAGCCTGGGTGACCGAAGCCATTCCATGGCGGGGAGCTGAGGAGGGTGCGGAAATGCCCGGGAAACCAAAGCCCCACCCAGGGCCCTGTGCCCCTCAGCAATTATGAAGAGAAAGCTGAGGGGCAAAGGAAAGATGTGACGCTTTGGCTTCCAATCTTGGTAGATTAGGAGGTCAATCCACGCAAGAGACGCCATCACTTGAGATCTAGAAAATATATAAGTAAAAGGAACAGTCAGAGTAAGCTATGGGTATGGCAGAGATCGCTCAGTTCTCACTCTGATAGACCAGCCCATCACCACATGACTAGAACCCAATCCTCTCAGCATCAGCTAGGAAAGGCCCTAGAAAGCCGCCATTGGCGGGGGGATAGCTCCCCTATTTCAACCCTTTTCGGGGTTGGGCACCCGCCCTCTCTTCTGTAGTTACATACCTAGCAGATGACGAACTCCGTGGAGATTCGACAGCACCCTGAGAGTCGTCTAGATGGTGACCTGACTCTTCAACTTCCATCTCTGAGACCAGAGAACGCTGTTCTTCATCCCTTAAGTCTGGCCTATCATGGGAAGATCCCGCCGAAGCCGGGACCTCCACATGCCGCCATGTTAAATCTGGGATAAAAGATGGTACATCGGCATCCCGGTGGACGTCAGCCACTACTTGAGTCACAAAAGGATGTGTGCTGTCCTGCCAGGGCTGTGAGTATCGCCATACACCTTAGCTGTGGCTGTCACTCGCTTGCGAGCTTGGTATACTCTCCAATTGGGAGCCCTCACCCGAGCACCCTAGAGGTTTATAGTTTCTGTAAGATACTTCTAAATCTGAGGCTGACACACGTGACCTGGTAGAAAAAGCATGAATATCAGGTGATGAAATGTCTGCCGGGGTATCCTCCACCACATTCTCTGACTCCACCCCCGACCTGTCAGATTGGACGTTAGACTTGGTGGGGGTGGAGGCAGAAAGCGGGGTACAAGGCTCCGGCGACAGCCGTGAGTCCTTTCACGCCGGAGGATCTCTATTGGATGATTTATGACTCCTACTTGACTTATGTTTAGTTCTAGTAATGTCTTTAGGTCCCCTACTCTCTTCCTTTTTCCTCTTCTTTGAAGGTGAAGCAGAGTGGCCCGAAGCTTTCACCTGCTTCCTCAGGGGTGACCTTGATTTGGACCTCGTCGCCGTTGCCGAGGGTGACGGTGAGCGAGGCCTCTTAGATTTGCCGGGGGAGGGTGTGGTAACCTGTCCCCGCCCGGTCTCTGAGGTCTTACGTGCACGTATCTTACACTTAGGGGGGGCATGTTTGATAATTAAAAGCTCCCAAAGCTCAAGGTTATCACATTGCAATGCTTTATGTGCTACATTCGTTGAATAAGTAGCGAGAAGTTGTTTCACTTCTTGCAAAGCCACCGCCGCAGTTTTATCCTTTTGAATTAAAACTTTAACACTTAAGAGGTTACAAATAGTGCAATTCTTTGTCACCCATATCCCCCGTGACCGATCAAGGCATTTAACACATTTAATGCAAAGCTTGTGTGCAAAAATAGGGATACCTGAGCATAACGTGGTTGAACATAAAGCAATGAGAGGTTCTAGTGCCGACATGACAGAGACTGGCGGAAATCTACCCCACCCCCGGGATCTACCTGGTCATCTGGTGCCACGCCTGTACTCCGCCCTGGAAAGATAAAATTTCCAGGAATTAATGCTCATAAGGTTACCCCAAAATGTTTCAAAAACATGTGTCACAAAACCGCTGGTCAACGAACCGTAGTCCTCAACCACTACTTTTCGTTTTCCTTTAGTTTCATATTAAAGATTTCAGCATATCTTTACCTGTCCAAAAGATTTAAGCATATCTTCTGAATCTTCATAAAGATGAAGCATATCTTTATTAATGATGAAGTCTTTCAAGTATCCCTTTACACTTCAAACACTAGTAAGATTCAGGCATCTTTTTATCCCATAAAAAGTCTAAGCCTATCTTAATCTCTAATCCGACTTCTCCCAGAAGCCCTCATAGATCGCCGTCTTGAAGGCTGTGATACCCGACTGTGCCACACCCCTATTTTTTTTGGGGCATCACTCTGTGCACTGGCAAAAAAAAAAAGATGGCGGTGTGCGCCCAATAGCAGTAGGGAACACCTTCCGCCGCCTTGCCACAAAGGTGGGTTTGAAACCACTCTCGAATGGCCTAGGTCAACACTTAAGACCAGTTCAACTAGGTTTCGGAACTCCAGGGGGGTGTGAAGCTGCTGTACACGCAGCCCGCACCTACCTCAGCCAAGCCCAAGAAAAACGAGTGCTTCTAAAGATTGACATGCGGAACGCATTCAACAGCATTCACAGGGATGTCTTCCTCCGTGCAGCTCAAGAACACATCCCCACTCTGTACCCCCTACTTTGGCAGGCTTATTCCAAACCTTCAATCCTGATTTTTGGCGAGACGGTAATCCCATCAGAGACCGGGTTACAGCAGGGAGATCCAGGTGGTCCTGCTCTTTTCTCAATAGGGGTGGATGCAGCAGCTAACAAAGTAAGGTCAGAGCTGAATGTATGGTACCTGGATGATGCAACCTTGGGTGGGTCAGTAGAGAACGTTTTAACTGACCTAAATAACATCATAACTGACCTCGGCCAGGCCGGGCTAGTGATAAATGACACCAAATGTGAACTTGTTCTCCTCAACCACACACGTGAACAAGGAGAAGAGACTCAGGCCCTGTTCCGAAACATATTGCCAGATGTAAAGATCCTTCAGGAGCACCAGCAAACCCTATTAGGTTCCCCACTAACTCTGGCAGCAATCCCACCAGCACTTCAAGTTATAAAGGAGGAGCTTCAACGTCTCGTGAGTCGCCTGATACACATCGATGCCCACTCAGCTCTGGCCCTGCTCAAGAACTGTTTCTCCATCCCAAAACTCCAATACCTCCTGCGCACATCGATGACTTACACGAACAACGGCGGCCTCCAAGAATTAGACAGCATAATCCGAGATGCAGTGACCAGCATCACCAACGTGGAATTTAAAGAACGGGCCTGGACACAAGCCACCCTTCCTGTCCGCCTCGGGGGCTTGGGCATACGGAGAGCCTCGGATATTGCCTCCCCAGCCTTTATCTCTTCCCTCATCGCGACCAACGACCTCGTATTGTCCATCCTTTATTCTAAACCCGGAATGACACTTAACGGGGACGTAACAGCAGCGATTAACACCTGGAAGGGAAGTACAGGAGTAGAGGAGGAGCCTCAGGGTACCTCCAGGAGCAAGCAGAAAGCGTGGGATACCATCTCGGCGAAGAAAACTCAAGAAAATCTCCTAACCAATGCAGACCAGGTTGCAAAAGCACGCCTCCAGGCAGCCGCCCGTTCGGAGAGTGGCTTGTGGTTACACGCCATCCCCATCCCACCTCTTGGAACTCACTTGGATGCTGAAGCGCTCCGGGTCGCCATCGCGCTCAGAGTGGGTGCGGCAGTTTGTCACCCACACTTGCAAGTGTGATGGGAGGATGGATGCTCAAGGTCACCATGCCTTGTCATGTAATTACAACGCAGGCCGCCTGCCAAGACACTCTGCACTAAATGATGTCATAAAACGGGCCCTGCAGAGTGCTAACTGTGCATCAATCCTCGAACCACATGGACTTCACAGAGAAGACGGCAAACGGCCAGATGGGATGACCACTTACCCTTACAAGAATGGCCGGTGCCTCGTGTGGGATGCCACATGTGTTGACACTTTCTCCACAACCAACGCCGCCAGAAACGCCGACGAAGCAGGTGAAGCCGCCCGGATAGCAGAAAATAAAAACCGAGAAAAATATCAAGCCATCGCCAGAATTCATCAGTTCGAGCCCCTGGCATTCGAAACTTCAGGAGTCTTCGGCCCTACCACCCTTAAGATGGTGAATGAAATAGGCCGTAAAATCAGAGAAGTTTCAGGAGAACCCCGGGAAACCCTCTGGCTCAAGCAAAGACTAGGGATGGCTATCCTCCGGGGCAATGCCACCAGCGTCATGAGCTCAGTTCGACAGGACTGGGTCATGACACTGCGTGAGGCCCCGGCAGGAGTGGTGTATCCGTAGTCTTTCCACAGTAGGGTAAAACAAAACATAAACTTTATTTGTATGTAACATGTGTGATGCACATTAATAAAAGGGGATGTGTCGGATGGTTGAAAGCCACAGTTGCTCGCGCGTTTGGGGCTAGCAACACGTATTATGAAAAACATGCATCCTCCTTCATTCACTGTCCCCCCCTTCACTCACTCAACCCCACAATTTGCCGGAGGATAACAGGTTTTTCACAATACGTAGACGGAGGTCTTTTTAAAAAAAATTGTATCAATCAATTGTTTGGCAAACCATAGCGAATTGCAAATCCGTTAATATAACCGCCCGAAGGTACAACCGCCGGGTTTCATATTAAATGTCAAACCAATTGTACCTGCCCCAGACCTCTTTGTAAAAAGGTCGCCGGGAGGGAAAGACCAAACAAACAAACAGCATTGTTTCAATGGCTTTGAAAAGCCGAGAAAACCATATCCAACAGGTGTCAGCATGACCACCTAGATAAATGTGTGGAGCCCACCTCGCCGGGAATAACACAGGAAGTGAAACACTAGTAAGATTCAGGCATCTTTTTATCCCATTAAAAAGTCTAAGCCTGTCTTAATCTCTAATCCGGCTTCTCCCAGAAGCCCTCATAGATCGCCGTCTTGAAGGCCGTGATACCCTATTGTATCAATCAATTGTTTGGCAAATTATCGCGAATTGCAAATCCGTTAATATAACCACCCGAAGGTACAACCGCCGGGTTTTATATGCAATGTCAAACCAATTGTACCTGCCCCAGACCTCTTTGTAAAAAGGTCGCCGGGAGGGAAAGACCAAACAAACAAACAGCATTGTTTCAATGGCTTTGAAAAGCCGAGAAAACCATATCCAACAGGTGTCAGCATGATCACCTAGATAAATGTGTGGAGCCCACCTCGCCGGGAATAACACAGGAAGCCTGATCACAGGCTCGACCACAGAAAACGCAGTTTCTGATGAGCCCTCAAGCTACCAAACTCGCCGGGGTAACTTACCTATTTTAGCCATCCTGACTAAAACTTGGTAAACAAAACGGCTTTCTCGGAGCAATCGAGAAAAAACGCCGGAAAGGCAACCCACACCAAACAGAACGCAGTCTGATCAACATAATCAGACCCACAGTCCGAAGCTCCTGGATCAGCCAATCACAACTAATCCAGGACACACATGGCACATGAATACATTTTTGTTATAATAAACAATGAAAACACTTGCATATGTGAAAAAACTACGAGTGGCTGGCTAGGCCTGGTGAAAACGGAAAAAACACTTAATGACGTCGAAACACCATCGAAAAGCACTCCATCCCACCAAAACTGGAACAGCCGCCACATCAAAATCGTAGAAAACACCCGGGTAAGGGTAACACTGACTCGGGACCCAGAAAGAACTCCACTAAGTGAAGAAAAATACACCAGGAACGTCAGTACAAATAACATAGGCTACTCCATCAGAAAGATAGCTAGAAGCCCGACATCGCGTAGTTAAAGCCTCCTAACAAGCTAGGACTAAAGATGGCTAAACACGAAAAACAGTTTCAGAGCGTCCTCAACTCGGCCACGAGGGTCCGTCCGAAATAGACGCCCCAACAAAAACGACCCACAATACACTTGTTCTGCGAGAAAACCACCCATGACACCCCTGCTACGCTAATCCTAACCTTACTCAAGACATCCCAGAGTAAACAAATGAGAAAAAACTCACTAGGGACGCAAGAATGCGGAATCAAAGCGGAGCACTGTGGGGGACACGTCCGGGTGGGGTGAACGCAGAGCAAGGAAGGTGGATAGATGCGCTAGCCAGCGTCTGGTCCAAGAATCTACAGAAGTACATCCACGGAATATGGAAAGCTTATGAATAGTTATTCTTATTTTATTTTTATTTTTTATTTGTTACAAAGTTTTTTCGTAGTGAGAACCCAATCATAAAGACGAACCATGAGTGATTTAGCGTGTGCTTATGATGAAGGTCCCTCTGAGCTCTGCGGCGGTAGTTTCAAACTGCGCTTATGGGCGTTTGAAGAGGTAGCCTTATGTAATAGGCATAACTGTCAATGATGGAGGGGCCACTAATAAATATACACATACATACATAAAATTTTAAGACTGAGTGTTCCATACATAAGTGCAGTTTCAGTCTCTTGTCCTAATGGCGGCGTTCCAGGCAACCCTGTTAAGGGCTGCTTCACTTGTCAAGTTCTTGGATTTGAGATCGGCGCGTATAGTCCGATCCCAGGTCTTCCTCGGTCCACCCCTTGGTGCAGCTCCCTCCACAATCACAGACCTGCATTTTTTCACCCAATTTTGTTCATCCATTCTCTCCACATGTCCATACCATCCCAGTCTACTTGTACGCATCACCTCGCTAATACTCTTTATACCTAAACGTCTCCTCAGCTCAACATTTGTTATTCTATCCTGTAGGCTGGCCCCACACATCCATCTCACCATTCTCATCTCATTACGCTCCATTCTGTTGACATCCTCTACTTTAACGGCCCATGTTTCTGAGGCATACATCATTGCACTTCTAACACATGAGGCATACACCTTTCCCTTCAGGGGGAGAGGCATTCTTTTCATGGTCAGGATTGGCATCAATTCTCTGAACTTCCCCCAGCCACACCTAATTCTAGCAACAGTGGCAGCCTCGGCCCCACCACCGGCAGAGATGGTATCTCCTAGGTAACAAAACTTGTTCACCAGCTCCAAAGACTCATTTCCAAAATTCACAGCCACAGGATCATCACTTAACACAAGCTCGCCTTTGCACACTATGCACTCAAATTTCTCTATTTCTGACTTATCCTTCGGCAGGGGCCCCTTTATTCTACTACAGCGCTTACTCCCATGGTGTACCCAACATCGACAGATGCTACATTGAATTGATTTAACGCCCACTCCCTTTCCACACACTGCACATGGGTATGCACCTCTCTTTTCCAAATTGCCTCGTCTCAATCTACAATGCATAACCTTGGTTTTGTTAATATTGACTCTTAAACCCTTGCTCGCCATGCCCTCTCTCCACTCTCTGAATTTGGCCTCAGCATCCTGCATACTGTCAGCTATTAGGACTAAATCGTCTGCATAAAACAGTTCCAACGGGAGTCCTCCTCTAAAAACTCTAGACAGTGCCTCCAAGACCATAATAAAGACTCCAACACGGACTGCGAACTCATCACTCGGTATACCCTTCAGTAACAGGAAAATATGTATAGTGTGTGATATTGGATTCAACAAAAGGAGTACAACTTCACAATGTAGTAGTTGTAATGAAACAGTACACGATCGATGTACTTACGTTACTAGCAGAAAAGAAGTGGAATGCGATAAATGTAGGGAAGTAGCTATTAAAGGTCCTAAAATCATTTGTGAAATATGTGAATCACTCATAACAAGAAAACAAAGGATCCTAAACTGTGTTAAGTGTAAAACTGTAGCTCACATGAAGTGCATCTCTAAGAAGACCAACAGTGAAGAACGGGAATTCCTATACAACGTGTGTGACTTGCATTCATCACCGAATATTAATGTAAATGAACCAAGTATTAACAACTCAGAATCCAGCCAGGACACATTCAAAATCAAAGATGAATACAGAGTGTTCACCAACAAAGGGCTCCATCTTATCCACATTAACGCCAGATCAATGTACCATAAATTGTCAGAAGTAAACTTGTTAGCTAATAAGGCCAAAGCTTCAATAATTGCAATCACAGAAACCTGGCTGGATTCAAGTATAAACGATGGTGAAATAAACATTCAAGGTTTCAACATGGTTAGGAATGATTGCAATAGGCAAGGGGGAGGAGTATGTCTGTATGTAAAAAACAACCTCACACACACAACTAGGACCAACCTCCATGTAGAAAATCACGAAGCTCTGTGGATCGACCTACACCTGCCGAGGACAAGACCCATCACAATTGGGGTGTGCTATAGGCCACCAGACGACACACAATTCTTGACCAAATTTGAACGAACTTTGTCATCGCTAGACCCTCGGAATGAATCCATTATACTAGGGGAATTTAACCTGTGTTACAAACAACGAAATAAAAGGCTTGTACGAGAATATAGGCACATACTGACAATGCACAATCACAAACAACTCATCACAAGCCCCACACGTATCTCTGAGAACACTGCCACAATATTAGACCACATAAACTGTAAGAGAGAGGACAAAATATCCCAATCAGGGGTTATACAGACTGGGATAAGTGATCACTTTGTCACATATTGCACACGCAAAACCACAAAAATTACCCTAGAGAATCACAAGGTTATCATATCAAAACAAGGTCACTCAGAAACTACAACAAAGAAACATTTCTGGACATTTTATGGAATACAGACTGGTCTCCAGTGTTTGGAAGTACAAACGTTAATGATGCATGGGTTGGCTTCAGAACCATCATCACAAACATCCTAGACGAAATAGCTCCTCTGAAAGACATACGAATTAAAGCAAGGTCAGACCCATGGATCAACAATGACATACTACACCATCTGGAACACAGAGACAATCTGTTAAAAAGGCTAGTGAAACATAGACAGGATCAAGGTCTGAAACATGAGTTCAACAGGGCCAGGAATAAACTAAGTAGAAAAATCAAATCAGCGAAAACTAATTATTTCCACAATAAGGCAGAGGAATATCAGAATAACCCAAAGAAACTATGGAGGCACCTAAAAACAACAGGCTACAGCAACAAGGCAAGAGATTCGTCTAACCCTAATATTGCTCTCACCATTAATGATCAGGTTTGCCACGATAAACGACAAATTTCAACCTACTTCAACACCTTCTTCACCTCCATAGCAAACACACTTGCACAGAACCTACCGCAACCTCTCAATAAATACACGACAACAACGGCCACCTTTCGAAATTTCTACAGAGATAAAGGCATACACCCGAACACATTTGGATTGCAAAATGTTACACCAAAATACACTTTTGATGAGCTCTCTAACCTAAATGTACATAAAAGCACAGGACCAGACAAAATTCCTGACAAATTTCTACGAGATGGAGCCATTGGTATAGCAGGTCCCCTAACCCACATCATCAACCTGTCAATTAACACCAACACTGTACCTGCTGAACTGAAGGAATCTATTGTAACCCCTCTATTCAAGAAAGGAAATAAACTAGAAGTTGG
This sequence comes from Paralithodes platypus, assembly GCA_032716605.1. NCBI lineage: Eukaryota > Metazoa > Arthropoda > Malacostraca > Decapoda > Lithodidae > Paralithodes > Paralithodes platypus. The sequence goes on from CM064518.1 coordinate 53,974,746, forward strand.
CAACTACAGACCAGTTAGCATATTATGTATTGTATCTAAAATCCTTGAAAGAGAGTCAGAGTGTGGACAATCGAAACAGATTTCTCAAAAAACTGTTTATGTTTCTCCACAGTCTGACTACGACACGGAGACTCTGGGAATCTCTCGTCGGTTCTCTCAACTGGGTTCAACTAACTGTGAACCGGGCGGGTGCCCAACCCCGAAAGGGGTTGAAATAGGGGAGCTATCCCCCCGCCAAAGGCGGCTTTCTAGGGCCTTTCCTATCTGATGCTGAGAGGATTGGGTTCTAGTCATGTGGTGATGGGCTGGTCTATCAGAGTGAGAACTGAGCGATCTCTGCCATACCCATAGCTTACTCTGACTGTTCCTTTAACTTATATATTTTCTAGATCTCCAGTGACGGCGTCTTTTCCGTGGATTGACCTCCCAATCTACCAAGATTGGAAGCCAAAGTGTCACATTTTTCCCTTGCCCCTCAACTTTCTCTTCATAATTGCTGAGGGGCACAGGGCCCTGGGTGGGGCTTTGGTTTCCCGGGCGTTTCCGCACCCTCCTCAGCTCCCCGCCATGGAGTGGCTTCGGTCACCCAGGCTTTATTGTGGTCGGCAGGAAGGGTTCTGTGGGGGCGCTCGGTTATGGCCTTGGAATTGCTCGGGGCCTTGGGGCTGTTCGGCCAGGCAGCTTGGGGAACAACAACAACAACAACAACAACAACTAACTGTGAAGTTGGGCCGGTTGAAAGTCAAACATTTAATCTTGGAGGGCAACAAATATTTCCCACTATTACCGGCGGGAACATTATGGCCTATCCCAACATTAATACACAGCTTACTAGCGGTCTGGGCGAAGAGGGAAATGTTGCACTCAGTCATGTCATGGACCTCTCCTCCGCCGACGGTATGGGTGGACACGGATGCGTCAGGGACGATAGGTTGGGGCTTTCAGTCAAACCTCGGGCATCAGGGTAAAGGGCTTTGGTCCCATTCAGGAACCTAGAGACCTCGCTGACTTTTGCATTGTGGACATTCAGGAGGCCAAGTGGCTAACGCCGTATGGTAGAAACGTGATAGATAAATTTATGAATCAGTACACACAATCTACCAAGAGGCAATATTAATCTCATTGGCAGTCCTTTACTTCTTGGATAGTTAGAACAGAACAGACAGTACCTTCGGTGGCATTAGTTTTTAATTATTTAAACTATTTGTTTGAACAGAAACGTCATATCTGTAGTGACTCTAAAAAATCACTTAACAGCTATCAGGGTGCCATTCTTTGACCTTACAGGTCTAACCATACCACAAGCGGAAGAAACAGGTTTCATGAGAGCATGCTTCAAACTCCGCCCACCTCCCCGTCAGCTCATGCCTACCTGGTCTCTTGACAAAGCGTTATCTTTGCTTTATTCCCGTCTGTATCAGAATACGGCAGATTTTGAATTGCTATTAAAAAAGGCTGTGTTCCTTATGGCTTTGGCAACTGGTAACAGGGTGTCTGAGCTGGCGGCAATGTGCAACACCCCTAATTGCATAAGGTTTGGTAGACTAAATGATTGCATTCATATTGCACCTTCCCCAGGGTTCATCGCAAAGAATGAACATAGTGAACATGTTTTCTCAGAGTTCACGGTACCGGCGTTGAAACGGGGTAAAGTGCACCATAATTTATGTCCTGTACAAGCTTTAACCAAATACTGTATATGAGAGTGGCACCTCTTAACCAACAAGGTGCTTTATGGGTATCGAGTACAGGTAAAAGATTAATGAAACGTAAAATGGCTTCTCTGCTAGTAGAAGTCATTAAAGAGAGTAATCCCGGCGTAGTGGGTAGGGCCCACGATTTACGCAAATGGGCAGTATCTTTACGTTTTCTCAAAACAAAATCTGTTAACCCTCCAACCCCGGCTAGGGTAGATCGTGACTGTACTCTGTGACCGGGGGTTTTGAGCAATTTTGGTCCATGTTGATTCACCTGTTACTCCTGAAATACATGACACAAAGTTATAAAAAAAAAAAAAAAATGTTGCACAAACCTTCATGTGTAGAATGCCGTTGAGTAGAGGTCTCTAGCCCAAGTGATTGCATAATGGCGAGCGCGGGAAGTGGAGTGATTTTTATGCGGGAAAATCTTCCCGCGTTCGGATGCGTCGCCTTGGCCCAGGCCCCGGCTTGGCTAACCTACTGTGCACTTAGCCACTCGTCGCGCCAGAGTTTTTACCTCCCGGAGGCGATTTTATTTATTGATAGTGATGTTATTATAGTTATTTGGAGTCCAATTATATAAAATATGTGTATTAGGCTATCATTGTCACTAATATTTCACATTTTCACTCGATACCGTAGTTTTTATGAGTAATTGAGGCTGGTTATTGTTATATTACGCACTGATTATTCGTTATCACAGGTGTTTTTTATACTTTGGCCATCTAATATTAGTTCGTGTGCCACTTTCACTTTGGTAAATATGCTTGAGAGAGTGTCACTGTCACTGATAATGCTCATTTTCACTTGATACGGTACATTTTATTAGTAATTGAGGTAGGTTATTGTTATATTAGGCAGTGATTATTCATTATCACAGGTGTTTATTGTACTTTGGCCATCAAGTATTGGGTGTTGTGTCATTTTCACTTTGATAAATATACTTTAGAGAGTGTCACTGTCACTGATAATGCTAATTTTCACTTGATACGGTACATTTTATTAGTAATTGAGGTAGGTTATTGTTATATTAGGCACTGATTATTCGTTATCACAGGTGTTTATTATACTTTGGCCATCTAATATTACTTCGTGTGTCACTTTCACTTTGGTAAATATGCTTGAGAGAGTGTCACTGTCACTGATAATGCTCATTTTCACTTGATACGGTACATTTTATTAGTAATTGAGGTAGGTTATTGTTATATTAGGCAGTGATTATTCGTTATCACAGGTGTTTATTGTACTTTGCCCATCAAGTATTGGGTGTAGTGTCATTTTCACTTTGATAAATATGCTTTAGAGAGTGTCACTGTCACTGATAATGCTCATTTTCACTTGATACGGTACATTTTTTTAGTAATTGAGGTAGGTTATTGTTATATTAGGCAGTGATTATTCGTTATCACAGGTGTTTATTATACTTTGGCCATCTAATATTATGTCATGTGTCACTTTCACTTAGTTATATGCTTTGTAAACGTTTTATATACAATTTATTGTGTCTTTTTTCACTTATTTATATATGTTTCATAATACATGACTTTTTTATCACAATACATTGTTTTATTTCCACTTGTTGCCTATATACATACATATTGTCAGTCTTTGGTACTTTCACTATGATTATTAGTTAGTACTCCTGCTTGGTGTGGTACTCAGCAAAGCACAGTATAGCACATAGTGACACCTGGCACTCCACACACTGTATGGTGGTCTTTTTCTGCTTCCTCGGCCTCACCTGGCTGTTCCAGCAGACATGGCACCGCCTTCTGCTAATGGTGACTCCATCTCGATCCAGAGGCAGGTAACCGAGCTTGTGCACATTTAGATACTGTGCACACTGCATGCGGTCCTGAACGGGGCGCCCAGGTTGTGCCACTGCCCTCTGTGGCGTAGCATACCTGTCCAGGAGCTCCACCAACACCTGTTTTTGGAACCTCCGCAGGCTACTGAATTTCCTGGGTGTGCGCGGATTCCTAAGCCTGTAGATATTGTAGGCATTCAGCATTGACATGTCCACCATGTGCAGAAAGAACTTTTTGTACCATCTGCACGAGGTACGCAGACAGTCGATGAAGCCTATCTGCATGTCGGACTTGTCCACCAGCCTCATATTTATGTTGTAGTCCATTACAGCATCGGGCTTGGTCACCCTGACTTGGGTGCGGCGATCCACCTTGCCAGTCTCAACCATTTCCCCCTTGTGGACGGTGCTCAGGAGGTTGACCTTCCGCTGGTCGTGCCAGTGGATAGCCAGAATGGGTCCCGACTTCTTCTTGAAGACATCGCCTTTCTTGGTTTTAGGAGGGAAAGTTGGCATGCCCTTCCTTTTCGCTCTAACTGTGCCTACAGTCCCCGTCTTACGCTGATGGAGGTACTTTGAGAGAGTGGGGGACGTGTAGTAGTTGTCCGTGTAGAGGACGTGATTCTTCTGGAAGTACCGGTTCATCATGGCTTGAACCACTGCTCCGCCAAAGCCAATGAGGGGGTCTATTTCCACGTCCCCTTCCTTCCCGCTGTAGACCAGGAAGTCCAGGACATAGCCAGTTTGGCAATCGCACAGCACAAAGAACTTTATACCAAAGCGATGTCTCTTTGAGGGGATGTACTGCCTGAAGCTCAGCTTTCCCCGGAACAGCACAAGAGACTCGTCAATACAGACGTTGCAGAAGGGCGTGAAGTATGACGTGAAACGTTCTCGCATCATCTCGTACAACGTCCTAATCTTCCACAGCTTGTCAGAGAGATGCATGTCGGTGTTGGTGACAAGATGGAGCGCTCCGAGGATGTCGAGGTACCGGTCCCGAGAGATGTATTTACCGAAGGCAGGGGTGGATATAAGATCTTTGGTGATCCAATAGTCAGCCAACCTGTGCTTCTTTACATGAGGCATTAGCATGGTGATTGCCAGGAACACCATGAACTCGGGATGAGTCACTGGGGTCCACCGCTTCATGTGGCCCTTGGTCACCTTGCCAAAAAAGTTCACCTGGATTTGGTGGTGCTTGTTTGTCTCCTCTATGACAAACTCAGTAACCTCCTTATCAAAAATGCCTCAAAAAGCTCATGTGGTGGAGCATTGGGGCCTGCGGGAAAACTTGGGGTAACTCCTGAACCCTCCTGTACCTCATCAAAAGGGGTTACATCAGGGTCATTCACTTCATCAGCAGCCACATCCTGCCAGTTGAAAATATAAAATGGGTCCTGCTGGCGACGCTGACGAGGAGCTGCAGCTGGGGCAGCACGCCCACGAACTTTGGCGGCGCGCACCCTAGGGCGGCCAGGCCCAGCCCGGCGGCCAGGGCGGCCAGGAGCACGACGGCCCTGGGCCAAGCGTCTGGGTTGAGGGTCGTCGATGTCCATAAAGTCATCGTCGTTGTCGTCAGAGCCGTCATCTTGCCCTGACGGTGGACCCATGTAATCATGGCCAGAGTCATCTGTGAGGTGCCCTTCATCTTCAGACCCCCCCTCATAATCTCGCGGGGAACGAATGATGCGTGGGCGGCGTGTAGGTCGGCGAGGTGGGGAAGGAGTGGCAGGTGAGGCTCTGTCATCTTCATGAAGAGGTTCGGGGCTCCTTGGCCTACGACGAGTCATAGACAGCACTGGTTCAGTGTCTGTAGGTGCAGGTATGGATGCGAGGTCAAATACATCGTCAGGAACCTCTGTTGTAGGCTGGAGAGGTGGGGTGGACCCTGGGGAAAGTTGCGGGGGCGTATGGCTGGGACCGGTAGGGGTGGAAGCCGCGGGAGCCTCGAACAAAGAGCGCCTACTTGTAGCTCCTTTTTTCACATATTTTCTCCCTTTTCCCTTTTCTTTAGTAGTATGTCTCCTCTCGGGGGAAATAGGGGGTAAATAGGCCGAAAGTGGGGGATCCTCAACCCTAGGCAGTGCTGGTGGTGGTGGGGAAGAATGGCGGGCGCCTGGGGCAACTTGGGTGGCGTGGGTAGATAAGGAAGACAATGGCGGGTCAACCTCACCCTCACCCTCACTGGCACCCTCACGCACTGCTCCCTCACCAAGTTTTAAGGCCTCTTTCCTGGCTTCCGCGGCCACCTTTTCAAGAACTTGCTTCTTATAAAAACGTATCTTGAATGGGGATTTAGCTGGCGAAGGGCTAGGTGTCGTGTCACTCAACCTATACTTGGCAGTCGACCTAGTGCTGTCCCATTCGCTCACTCTCACTACACTCTCATCACCTTGCACAACTATATCACGTTCAGTACTATCATCACTATCATCGTCATGCTCAAATCCAACAAATTGCGCGTCTCTTTGATGAATTTCGTCTAGATCGTCTAAATCTTCACTATAGTGCGACTGATAAGACTCGGAGCTATCACTGCCCAAGTCATCAACACTATTTTGTCCTTCACCACGTTCATAACTCCTCAAAGCTATTTCAATACCTCCGGGAGTCAACGCATCTTGTACGTGCCTTTGCGTTAGGGCGCGACGAACCTGGGCAGGCGTCGAAGGGAGCATGGAATCGGACACAGGGGAATCACTTTGGGCTAGTATCCATGTTGGCGGCAGGGTGGAGACTGTTTTGGTGGCGTACATGGTGTCTGGTGGCGTCACCTAGCGACCACGGAACGAAATGTTTACGCGCGCCATTCGAAAGCACATACGCAAGCAATGGTACAATGTTATACCACCCGGGTTCCTCGGGTCAAAACATAATGGTACACACGTGTACCACCCGGGGTTGAAGGGTTAAAGACAAAGCTACTACTCAACTATGGGCTTCAAATCATACGTTTTTGACTCGATACCTGTCGGTAGCACTAGGCAAACCATCAATGCCATGTGTAGCTTTACGGCAAAGGGTCAAGATGGGTCTCTAAGTCACTAATTGTTTAGGTTAAGAAAGAGGGGGGGGGGGGGGGTGCAGTCAGTGAAACATAAGACACCCTAGACCCCGCCGGAGGATATGTACAGAGTATACGAGCTGATACAATGTATAAGTGTTGTGATTAAAATTTCTCTGTAGTAATGACTACGGGAAATGTTGTTGAGGTACAATGGATGTAATACAACAATTGTTTCTTTAAGTGGGATACACTGTTGAAGCAATTTAATTTTAAGAGTTCTCGGTAGTTGCAACTCCGAGTAGCATTTTAGTAAGTACATCTGCGATAGTACAAGAATTTATTCTATTTTTTGTGTCTAATTTTAAGGAATATACACATTAGAATAATGGGGTTTATATGTGCACATGTAAACATAAAGATTTATTTTTCACCACTTAATTTAAGTGGGGTGCCTTTAACATTCAGATCTGTGAACAGATTCTCATAGTTACCCTTTTTCCTCAAGCAGGCTTCTTTAAGCACGCCCCTGCTTGTACCCCTTTTTATATGTTGTATAAAGTTTATACATAAATATATTATTTTTACAAAGTAAGAATACTATGTGGTTGTTTGATTATCTGCCTATTCTATTTGCAATGGTTATTATATGATTACGAATGTCCCCCTCCAGTCTTAGATATCAGGCATAATCGTCAATGATGGAGGGGCCACTAATAAATTATAGGTTTGACTCCTGCAAGGAGATAAAGAAAACCTAATATTTAGTAGTGGCCCCGTAATCATTGACGACTGGGGCCCTCCCGACCATCCCCTTCCCATTCGTTGATGTACAGGTATTAAGGATTTTGGTATACTGTACTTGATATGTCAGTGAAGGCGGAAAAATGCGCTAGTCAGCGTCTGGTCCAAGAATCCACAGAAGTACATCCACGGAATATGGAAAGCTTATGAATAGTTATTCTTATTTTATTTTTATTTTTTATTTGTTACAAAGTTTTTTCGTAGTGAGAACCCAATCATAAAGACGAACCATGAGTGATTTTGCGTGTGCTTATGATGAAGGTTCCTTTGAGCTCTGCGGCGGTAGATTCAAACTACGCTTATGAGCGTTTGAAGAGGTAGCTTTATGTAATAGGCATAATCGTCAATGATTACGGGGCCACTACTAAATATTAGGTTTTCTTTATCTCCTTGCAGGAGTCAAACCTATAATACACCCAAATTGAACACTACCTCAAAGAAAATGATATATTTTATAAGTTTCAATCAGGTTTCAGGTGCATGTACTCGACGACTCCTGTCTCATCCACATAACAGATCACATTCGTAAAGAAATGTCTAAAGGTAACTACACCGGTATGGTTCTTCTTGATCTACAAAAAGCGTTTGACACAGTAGACCATGATATCCTATGTAATAAACTACAAGCAATGGGCATTGGGTCTGTGAACTGGTTTAAATCTTATCTTAATTGATGATAATATATCTGATCCTATGCCAATTAACTGTGGGGTCCCGCAGGGAAGCATCCTTGGTCCCTTACTCTTTCTCTGTTATGTGAACGACATGGAACTGAGCGTCTCGTGTAAATTATTACTGTATGCTGACGACAGCGTGCTTCTGGTTTCAGGAAAAGACCCAATAAGTATTGCCGCTTCACTTTCCAAAGAACTAGAATCATGTAGTGAATGGCTAGTGGACAATAGACTATCTCTTCACCTGGGCAAGACGGAAGCCATCTTATGTGGGACAAAACGCAAACTGAAAGACATTGTGGGCTTCTCGGTCAACTGTAATGATATTCCTATAACAACAGTGTCACAAGTTAAATATCTCGGACTAAAACTGGACTCGCGTTTGTCAGGTGAAACAATTTTGGAATCTATCCTGTGTAAGTGTAGAGCACGTATAAAATACCTGTATAGACAGGTGGGATGCTTGCCAGCGGCGACCAAAAAGACCCTTTGCCAAGCGCTTGTTCAATGTCATTTTGACTATTCTGTGTCATCCTGGTATTCTGCATCATCTAAATCAGCACAGCACAAACTTCAGGTCACTCAAAATAAAATGGTTAGGTTCATGCTGAACCTAGGACCCAGATCACATGTTGGCCAGGAACAACTTCAGTCACTAGGTATGCTCAATGTCTCTGACAGGGCCAAACAAATCAGGCTCACTAATGCCTTCAAAAATTTTCTATGACAAAGCTCCAGAGTTTCTTAACCCTCCAGCCCCGGCTATGTATTCCATATATATTCCCCGAAACCCGGTGGTTTTGGCCGAAAAACGTCTAGGCTAGGCTACCGTATATTTGTTAATCAGACTGCTTCCCGCATTCCCGCGCATCCCCAAGCGTAGATGTGTTTCGTACCTGTAGAATGGCGTTAAGTAGAGCTCTCTAAGTCAACTTGTTAAGTTGTGATGATGATTTCATTGGAGATAACTTTATGGCAAAAACAGCCACTTTACACTACTTTTCGATACTTAACAATAACATACAGGCACACACGAACAAGCGACGCACTTCTTCTTGTGGTCGGAGATGCGGGGCGTCGGTCCAGCCGGCTGTTGTTTACATGCGTCGGACGAACGCCTCGCACACCAAGCTTACAGGCTTTCAAGCTCCCGGAGCCTCAGCACCCTTCCGGGTTGCGCGGGCCGTGTTTTTTATGGGTGCCTCAGAGCCCTTCCGGGTCTGATGGGTTAAGAGTGATTTTGTTAAAGCAAATGAGAGGAGTGGACATAATACAAGAAACAGGATGTTTAATTTTAAGGTCCCGAGAATCCAAGGACAGGGTAAGCAAACATTCTTCTTCACTGCCATCAAAGACTGGAACAACCTACCCCAGTCAGTCCGTGAAAAGAAAACACTGTATTCCTTCAGACGTAGCCTGAAGGAACACCTGAACCGGACAGCTGCGAGAAGGGAGCACCAAGCTTATGTCTACTACTAAATACGACACCCCGCCGATAGGGAGTCACTGTGTCGCGGTGGCGGGGCTTGAAGCTTGGCCAGTGGACTCTGTTCATAGAGGGGACAGACCTTCTTATGTTCGAGGCTCCGCCGCCCTAGTGGACCAAGACCTCCCTCCTCGTAGGTTTCCAGAGGCCTGCAAGGTACCACTTTTCTGTCTTTTTCCCTCTCTAACTTTGTCCCTTTCTTTGCTTCCCCTTCTTCTATCGTTGACGACTGGACTACTCTATATAATTGATGGAGGGTGGATGCGAACGGCGTTCCCTTCCACCCATAGAACTGGAGTACCTGACGTGCACGCACGAGGGGAACCTTTTATCGTCAAATCTCGCTCTCAGTGCTGGACCCGAAGCTGACGAGTTGACCGTCTATAAGCACAGGGGGTAGGGATGTATATCAGGGTTTGACTCCTAGGGCAAATACCAAGTCCTCTAATTATAGGCTCTGTGTGGGTATGGAGCTTATCCCGGACGAATCATAATACCTTCGTCATATGGAGACTTCCTCTGAACCCTTGATCACCGGCACTGGCATGGATATGGATATTGAGACTGATTCACCTTCCTTGACCGTCATCCTCTCGGATGGTGGTGGCACTATGCCGGATTCTTTACCGGCCCCTGCACCGTCCTTGGACTCGCCCCTCTCTATGGACCCCCCTATATCCCTGACCTTGGCAAGCCTTCTACGGATAATGTGACGAATTCTCCATCGTCGGATAAAGAGATCGATTAGTTGGTCTCCCCGGCATCAATTCCAATGCAAAGTACTGCCGCTGTGACCAAGATTAGCGATGACAACCCCACGGTCTCAACCTTAACTTCTAAATTACCAGATCATGATCCTAGCCTTAGACTACCTATTCAATCAGTCGAGGACCTTAATGATGAAGCTAGGATGCCCTCAGCTGACACCCTTATGGATACTTCGTGTATCCCTGACCAGTCTGCGACTACATCTGTTACCATCTTACCTCAGGATGCTGGATCTGCTACCTCCAACAAACCTGCTTATGTACCTCCAAGATCTCAAAGGCCTACTGTCACATCAACTAACCCTCGGCCGTTGCATACCTTGAGTACCGGTACTGAATGGAATTCAACTGCCCATACTGTGCATCCTGCCCCAACGACCACTGATTCAACTCTGACCTCACAATCTACCGACACTTCCACTTCTCATTCCTCTCATAAAGGATCTACATCTACTGTGCAAACCCTCAAGCCGCATGTTCCTCAGCGCACACGGAATAAAGGTCGACGTACCACATATACCCCAGTCCCAAAACTGACCCTAGACGCCATGTTTCGTCCCCTAGATTGGCCTCGATTCTTCGAGGTCACTGGTGAGCCCATGGACGATCTTGATCTTTATGATTCTCTTGCTTCGACCTTCGGTGACTTCACCGTACACACTGTCGGGAAAGGAAAACGCATGATTGAGGCTGCCACACAAGAACAATCAGAAGCCTTACAAGACCATTTTCTCACCCACGTTGGCAGGTATACAGGTAAGGAAGATGAATACCTTAATCAGCGCATAGGTACAGTGGCCCTCCCCTCGGACTTCGAAATTGCTGATCAAGGCTTTCAAGACTCGGCCCCACGCATCTTGAAATTATTGAAAAATACTGACCCCTCCATCGTCAAAGTAGACACTTATGTTGTGCCCCAACGCTATAATCGACCCAGTTTGCGTATTGTCAAGGTATTCTTTAAGAGGCACGTCCTCCCCATGCATGTCAAACTAGCTGGACGACAACTGCCAGTACGTCGCTACGTTTATAGACCTAGACAATGTACAGAATGCTGGCGTTTTGGTCACTCTACTGCACGGTGCAGAGCACGCTGTCCTCGTTGCCAATATTGCGGCTCTGAGCTCCATGATCTGGAACACTGCCAGTCAAAGGAGGCCAGATGCGCAAATTGTGACGGATGCCATGAAGCTAACAATAGGGACTGCCCACATTACAAATTCCAACGGGAGATACTACACCTACAGGCCTCGTCGGGTCTCCCACTCAGGGCGGCCGAAACGCAATTCAGGGACGAAGGCAAAGCTCCTCCCTACCGGAGATATGGACCTCCCGCAACAGCTGCTACTCTCCGTCCGAAGGGACCATCTACATCACAAAACAGTCCTCGACGTTCTCCCTCCAGTGAAACATTTCGCCTTGCTAATCTCTCTTCTCCTGGGTTGTCCACTTCCAATAGATTCGAGGGCTTTACCAGCATCTCGGAAGATATGGAATTTTGGTCAATGCCTACGGAAGAGGAGGTCGTGCGACGTACCCCTGACCACGTAAATGCTCCTTCGCCACAACCTCAACTACTAAGGACACAGGCTTCTAAAAAACGCAGGATTGCCATACCAGTTAGGCCCCTTTCTCATGATTCGGACAACGACTCACCCACCCAACTGTGGATCATGCCTAATCACGATCCAGACTGTGGATGTCACGACTGCGGCAAATACTTTCTCCTCCGGCACAAAACCTCCAATCCTAGAGCCTTCGAAGAACATTTAAGGAACTTTGTATCCTCTCGTAGTCCAATAAACAATAAGCAACATCACAAACCCCCTTGCTATTGTGTCTCTCATATCAACACCCTGACCTTCCACCCACAGACGTAATGACGCAATTCCTGAAGGACAATAATCTCATTGACTCCGATCTGACCGAAATGGTACTCACACGGTCTGCATTTGATGTCCATCAATCGACGACACCCGTTACCCCAACTCCTCACGAAAAGTGTGGTACTCGTAAACGTCTACTCACAAAGGACGCTCCCTGTGATTCAGACCCTGATGAATACCCCCCAATTCCAAATACAGTCAGGACCCCCAATTCGCGAGAATAGGGGTGACAGGAGGCATCGCGTATTGTGAATTCGTGTATTGTGGAACTAACTTTAAATGGGAATAATTAGAATGGGTGACATCTCTCAATTATGGCCTATTTTCGACATTTTTGGCCCTATTTTCGACATTTTTGGCTCTACAGTACAGTCTATATCTTATATATAAGAAGAGCAATGAATACAAATGTGAAACCTTACCTTAAAATTAGTAGTAGATAGGCTAGGACTAGGACTAGGACCGTAGGACTTCACGATTTTCTCCAACTTCTCCATCCCTGACCAAATCGTACGAACAGTTTACTCTGACAAGCCTATTGCACAGTTTCCTTCTCCTTTTTTCTTGCGATCCAACACTTCCACCTTCATTTTGTGTGTTATCTTCTTATATTGGCGTGGCATGGCGAAAAAAGTGGCAGGCACTACAAACGTTTGGTCACTCCGCACGGCTATGAGCGCTTGAGCGGGACTGTGGGAGGGAGGGTAAGCGGGAGGGAAGGCAGGCGTATGCCCGTCTATTTCTCTTTTCGGAGCTACTCCTGGGCCTCGCGAAACGTAGACGTGCTCGCGTATCAAGCGGGAATAGCGGATTTGGCCCCTTCTTAGCTCTCGATTCGTGTATTGTGGTACCACCTCGCGTAATTAATGTTTAATTAATTAATGTTATTTTCGAGGGGTAACTCGTGTATTAGGGTTTTCGCGCATTGTGGAATCGTGTATTGGGGGTCCTGACTGTACTCCGCTTCCTCTTGCCACTCATACGGAAAGCACGACTGAAGAACTTATGCATCTGGATACCCCTGTGCCACCCTCCTCTGATAACCCCCATTTGATCTGCAGCAAGGGTATTCCCCCTGGTGCCTGCGGATGCTCTGGATGTTTTCGGGAGTACATCACCCCACATCTCTCTGAGCCAGATTCTCAAATACTTGCACGAGCAAACGCCTTCATCATTGCACGTACTCTCCCCCCTAACACAGATACTGCCACTACTTCGCCGCAGGACTTTATACATACATTACAGCTAAAGCTCCTTCACTCTCCAACACTTGTTCCCAAACTCGTAAAACAATTCTCTGCAATAAATGACGATGAATTACCCAATTCATCTGCCCCTACGTCTCAAATCCCGCAAGCATCTATCCCTCCCCGTTCTTCGCCTGACTCCTTAAACGACATCACACCCAATACAGATGTGTCCCCCTCTGTACACAATGCCTCATAATATTGTCCAGTGGAACATTAACGGATACCAAGCTCGCCTTCATATGGGAGAATTACAAAGACTCATTCGCTTATACTCTCCAATCTGCATATGCCTACAGCATGTAGGCAATATTGTGATCCCCCCCAGACATTACTCTGTCGCTGTTAGTTCTCCGATTACCCCCACACACTATCGTACAGCAATTCTTGTTCATTACCAATATCCTTTTCTTCCCGTCACCCTCAATCCCAATCCATTTCAAAATTCTGCAGTTACCATCTCCCTCCCACAGCTTCCATCCCTCACTATTTGTTCGTCCTACAATCAACCCTCTTGTAAACATGACACAGCTGATCTTCTCCATATCACACAACAACTAACTCCTCCTTACCTCATTCTTGGTGACTTCAATGCACATTCCCCACTATGGGGAAGCCCGTTTACAGACACCCTGGGTAAACATATCGAAAACCTTCTGATTGACTCACAACTCTGCTGTTTGAACCTAGATTCCCCTACATTTTGGTCTGCAGCACACAACTCGTTTTCTGCGATAGACCTTTCACTTGCTTCGACTGACGCCGCCCCTTTATTTGAGTGGTCGGTTCTGCAGGAAAGATTCTCCAGCGACCACTACCCGATTCTTTTAAACTACTTATCCCCTGAACCCTTTACACAACTACCTCAATATAATCTCTCCAAAGCTAATTGGCCGACATACACGGAATCCACAGCTCATATTGAAGATTTCTCGGATATGATCACCCCCAAAGTTAACTTTGAATATTTCATGTGTTTCTTAACCTCTACTGCACAGCATCACATACCATTCACCTCCTCCTTGCAACATCCTCGACGAGTTCCTTGGTGGTCACCCAAACTGGCTAGCATGATCAAATTCAAACACAGGGTAGAGCGCCTTCTCAACAGGGTGGGTGATAAGCAACGGAGAATTAAAACCTCCCTCTCCAATCTTGCTACTCATCCTCAATGCTTCCGTTTCATCACCATCACCATTGAAAAACTTGCCCTCAAAACTTTCTATAATAAAGTCTGCGCTATTGTCAAACGCAATATCATCCGAAGTAAAGTGCTTTCGTGGCGCTCATACATCTCGTCCTTCACTAGTCGCACCCCTATCTTTACTCTGTGGAGAAAATTTCGTAGTGTTGACGGGTGAACTGTCCGTCCCCAACTCAATCCATTACGGGACACTGATTCGGACTCTTTAACCCATGATCCCCACGTCATCACTGCTATGCATGCAAACCATTTCAGTGAAGTTAGCGCTAACCTATCTTTACCTCAACAATTCCTCCGCTTGAAACAAGCGAAGGAGTCCCACCCGATCACGTTTTCCGGAGGCCGCACTCATGACTATAACGCTCCTTTCTCATTTCCTGAACTTCAACATGCCATTGACCACTGCTCGGATTCCACCCCGGGTCCTGATGCCATTCCCTATGCGTTCATTCGTCATCTTCATCCACGTGCACTAAATTATCTTTTGCAACTTTATAATCAATTATGGGATAGACATTATTTCCCACCAAATTGGCGACATGCGTATACCATACCCGTCCCAAAACCAGGCAAAGATCATAGTTTTCCGACAAACTATAGGCCCATAGTGCTCACCTCATGTTTAGGTAAACTTATGGAAAAAATTATCAATCCACGCCTTCTTCATTATGCAGAGGCGCATGACTTATTATCCCCGTATCAACATGGTTCACGTCCCGGCCACTCTACATTACACTCTCTCATCCACCTGGAGCACCAAATACATGAAGGATTTTCGAAGAAACAACCCACAGTGGCGGTTTTCTTCGACATTGCAAAGGCTTATGATACCACTTGGCGTTATCGCATTCTAAAAATCCTCCATAGCTCTGGTATGCGGGGCTCCCTTCCCCAATTCCTCCAGAACTTTCTATCTAACCGCACATTTCAGGTTAAAAACAACGGTATATTATCTGCAATAAAACCTCTCAAACTAATGGAATACCCCAAGGCTGTTCCCTAAGTAGTGTACTCTATGATATTGCAATAAATAGTGTTACAAAATGCCTCCCTCCTGATATCTCTCATAGCCTCTATGTGGATGACTTAGCCATTTATTATACGTCTCCTAGTTTAACGCACATTCAACGTCGTCTAAACTATAGGTTTGACTCCTGTAAGGAGATAAAGAAAACCTAATATTTAGTAGTGGCCCCGTAATCATTGACGAACATGCCTATTACATAAGGCATCCTCTTCAAACACTAATCCGCCGTAGTTTGAATCTACCGCGCAGAGCATTTAAAAAACTGAGGAGCCTTCATCATGAGCGCACGCGACCTCACTCATGGCTTCAGTCATTATGAATTGGGTTCTCACTACGAAAAAACTTCGTAAAAAATAAAAACAAAAAGAAAATAAGAATAACTATCTAATAAGCTTTCCATCATATCGTGGATGTACTTGTGTGGATTTCTGACCAGACGCTGATTCAGGCGTCATTCCTCCTTCACTGACATATCAAGTAAACCAAAATCCTTAATACATCAACGAATGGGAAGGGGACGGTCGGGAGGGCCCCAGTCGTCAATGATTACGGGGCCACTACTAAATATTAGGTTTTCTTTATCTCCTTACAGGAGTCAAACCTATAATTTATTAGTGGCCCCTCCATCATTGACGAACATGCCTGATTTCTAAGACTGGAGGGGGACATTCGTAATCATATCATAACTCTATAAAAGCAGATAATAAAAAACAACCACATAGTATTCTTACTTTTGAAAAATATATTTAAATGTGGCATAGGCCAAAAATATACAAGAAAAAGGGGTTCAGGCAGGTGCGTGCTTCAAAGAAGCCTGTCTGACAAAAAATGGGTAACCCTGAAGATTCTGAACACAGATCTGCAGGTACAAAGGCACCCCACTCAATGAGTGGTGACAAAAATAACAAGTTATAAGTTTATATGTGCACATAATAAACCCCAAAATAATCGTGGAGGTAAATTGCAAAGGATCTCCACTATTTTAATATTAGATTGCTTTCGCAGCTAAAACTACTATAACAACACCGTTGTTTTGTACTAACATTGTACTAGCACAATTTCTCGCTGAGAAATTTTCATATCACATTAACCTTAAATTGTATCACAGCTCTTATACTCCGGCGGGGTCTAGGGTGTCCTATGTCAGCTGACTGCACCCCCCCCCCCCCTTCTCGTGAAAATACACAAAAGTGACTGCAGGGCCACCTAGACCCTCTGCCTTAAAGCTATACATGGTAAGGAAGGCTTGTCTAGAGCAACTGACAAGTATCTTCCGGTGCTATTCCTCCCTCTCCGCCCTCCTCTCTCTTACTTATGCCTAATATCCTAATCTCTTCTAAAGATGTACTTTCTACCCTCTCTGGGCTTAACACTAATAAGGCGTACGGTCCGGACGGTTTTCCTCCTGTTGCTCTCAAAAACTGTGCTTCCGTGCTGACTCCCTGCCTAGGCAAACTCTTTCGTCTCTGTCTATCCTCTAACGTCTTCCCTTCATGCTGGAAGTTTGCTCACATTCAACCTGTCCCAAAGAAGGGTGACCGCTCTCAACCCTCCAATTATCGTCCAATTGCTCTTATCTCTTGTCTTTCTAAAGTTTTTGAAACTATTCTTGCTTCCAAATTTCTTAAGCATTTCTCTTCTCATAATCTGCTCTCAGATCGCCAGTATGGCTTCCTTAAGGGTCGCTCTACTGGTGATCTTCTTCATATCTTACTAACTCTTGGTCATCCTCCTTTCGGGACTTCGGTGAGACTTTTTCTATTGCACTAGACATATCGAAAGCCTTCGATAGAGTCTGGCATAAATCGTTAATTTCTAAACTACCCTCCTTCGGTTTCTATCCCTCCATCTGTGCCTTTGTCTCTAATTTCCTTTCCGGCCGTTCCATAGCTGCGGTTGTGGACGGCCATTGTTCACTTCCTCACCTTATAAACTCCGGTGTTCCTCAGGGCTCTGTCCTATCTCCTATTCTCTTTCTAATTTTTATAAATGATCTCCTTAACTGTACCTTAATTCCCATCCATTCATACGCAGACGACTCAACCTTACACTACTCCATTAGTTTTTCAGAACGCCCCAGCCAGCAATCCCTCAACGACAAACGTAATGAAGCCATAGAACTCTTAAATTCTGATCTAAATACTATTTCCAATTGGGGCAGAGAAAACCTTGTTACCTTTAATGCTTCCAAAACCCAATTTCTCCATCTATCTACCCGTCAGGATCTCCCAGCGGACTATCCCTTGTTCTTCAACAATACAAAAATCAACCCTTCATCTTCTCTCAATATTCTTGGTGTCTCTTTTTCTTCTGCTCTCATTTGGAAGGACCATATTACCAGTCTTGCTAAGGCAGCCTCCCAGAAGCTGGGTGTGCTCAACCGCCTTAGGGGGTTCTTTTCCCCTGCACAGCTTCTTGCTCTGTACAGGGGCATAGTGCGCCCTTGTATTGAGTATTGTTCACATGTGTGGGGAGGTTCCTCTCACACCGCTCTCCTAGACAAAGTT
This sequence comes from Paralithodes platypus, assembly GCA_032716605.1. Taxonomy (NCBI): domain Eukaryota; kingdom Metazoa; phylum Arthropoda; class Malacostraca; order Decapoda; family Lithodidae; genus Paralithodes; species Paralithodes platypus. The sequence goes on from CM064518.1 coordinate 53,992,862, forward strand.
GAAAGGAAGGCCTTTCGTATCATTAACTCCCGTCCACTCACCAACTCTCTGCAATCTCTCTCTCTCCGCCGCAATGTTGCATCTCTCTCGCTATTCTATCGCTACTATAATAATCAGTGTTCCTCAGAGCTATCCCAGTGCATACCACCTCCTTTACGTAGGGCACGTGGTACCCGTCTTGCAACTCAATCCCACCCCTACTCTGTGCAACTCTCCAACCCAAGAGTGAAACGTTACTCTCAAACTTTCTTCTACTCAATATCTGAGCTCTGGAACTCTCTCCCAGAATCAGTCTTTCCCTCTTCCTATGACTTAAATTGCTTCAAACTCCGTGTGTCCAGGCATTTTGGCTCGAACGTCCCTTGATTTTGGCCCTGTCACTCTTTCAACTATGGGGGAGGCACTCGCTATAGGCAGTTATGCCTTTTGCCTCCCTCAATCACATAAAAAAAAAAAAAAAAAAAAAAAAAAAAATCTAGACAAAAACGTATGATTAGACGCCCACAACTGAGTGGACGCGATATCTTCTACTGAAATTTTTTTTAGGAAACGTAAAGAAGCTGCCCATTTGCGTAAATCGTGGGCCCTACCCACAACGCCGGGATTACTCTCTTTAATGACTTCGACCAGAAGAGAGGCTAATCGTCGTTTAAGTAAGCGTTTACCCGTACTTGCTACCCATAAAGCACCTTGGGGGTTAAGAGGAGCTACTCTCAAATATTTGGTTAGAGCTTGCACTGGACATAGATTATGATGCACCTTACCCCTTTTTAACGCCGGCACCGTGAACTCAGAAAACACGTGTGCACTGTGCTCATTCTTGGCTACAAAACCTGGGGAAGGTGCAATGTAAATACATTCATTAAGTCTGCCAAACCTAAGGCAATTAGGTGTGTTGCTCATCGCCGCCAGCTCAGACACTCTGTTCCCGGTGGCCAAAGCCATAAGGAAAACCGCCTTTTTTAAGAGTAATGCAAAGTCTGCAGTATTATGGTACAGACGAGAGTGAAGTAAAGACAAGGCTTTGTCGAGAGACCAAGTAGGCATGAGCTGACGGGGAGGTGGGCGAAGTTTAAAACAAGCTCTCATAAAACCTATTTCCTCCGCCACCGGTATGAAGAGACCTGTCAGGTCTAAAAAGGGCACTCTAATCGCAGTTAAGTGATTTTTTAATGTTACCACAGATAAATGTTTCTGCTTAAACAGATAATTTAAATAATTGAAAACTAAAGCCACTGACGGCACATTCTGTTCCGTTCTGATGATCCAGGAAGTAAAAGCTTGCCAATGTGAGTGATACTGTTGTTTCGTAGACTGAGTATATTGATTGATTAATTTATTGGTCACATCTCTACCGTATGGTGCTAGCCACTTGGCCTCCTGAATGTCCATAATGCAAAAGTCAGCGAGGTCGCTAGGTTGCCAATCGTGTCTAAGTGGAAATACCCGACCGGGAGTGACACCGGGTCCGGGCACCACGTTTTCAATTGCTGGTACCACAACTGCGCCGGCCACAGGGGCGCGATTAGCGAGACTAAGCCTCGATAATCTTGTAGTTTGTTCACTACGTGGCACATTAGTGACGCATCTGGCGGCGGAAACAGATAGATGGAGCTCCATCTGTTCCAGTCTGTCACTAGGGCGTCTGGCCCCCCTGCCGGCGTTTTCGCCCGGCGGGTGAGGTATAGAGGGAGTTTGTGAGTTTCCTCGGACGCAAAAAGATCCACTTGTGGATGGGAGAGCTCTGCAATCATTAGGTTGAAAATGGGTTGCTTGAGCTCCCATTCTACTGTCGTGCTCTGTCTCCGGGACAGAGCGTCTGCCCAGACGTTCGCTACGCCTGGGAGATAAGATGCGTGAATGTAAATGTCTAGTCTGTTGGCGAGAGTAAAAATCTCTTCCGACACGTTTAGCAACCTCCTTGACCTCGTTGATCCTTGTTTCTGAATACAGTGAACTGCATTCAGATTGTCCATCCTGAAGGCCACCGACTTGCCCTGTAACGCCGGCCCGTGAGCCTGAAGGAAATACAAGGGGACTAGTAATTCTTTGACATTGATGTGGGAGATTTCTAAGTGGGACCAAAGCCCCTGACCCTGGTGCCCCTGATTTGACTGAAATCCCCACCCTATTGTGCCTGACGCATCCGTGTCTACCCATACCGTTGGTGGAGGAGAGGTCCATGACATTATTGAATGCAACGTTTCCCTCTTTGCCCAGACCGCTAGCAAGGTGTGGATTAATTTCGGGATGGGCCATAATTTTTCCGCCGGTAAGAGCGGGAAATATTTGTTGCCTTCCAATATTAATCGTTTTACTTTCAACCGGCCCAACTTGACAGTTAGTTGAATCCAGTTGAGAGAGCCTACCAGAGACTCCCAGACCCTCCGCGTCGTAGTCAGACTGTGAAGAAACATGAACAGTTTCCTGCGAAACCTGTTGCGATTTTCCACACTCTGACTCAGAGTGAGAGCGGCCGTGTCCCAGACCAGCCCTATCCACTGAATTACTCGTGAGGGAACAAGGTTTGACTTTACCAGATTTACCTTGAAGCCTAGAGTTTTGACATGATTTAAAATAATATTGACATGTTTTATGCATAAGTGTTGTGTCTCTGCCACTACCAGCCAGTCGTCTAGATACCACAACACTCTGATCCCCTGTTTTAACAATGGTATCAGGGCTTGCCGGACTAATTTCGTGAATAATCGAGGTGCTAGGTTCAAGCCGAACGGCATCCTTTGAAAAACAAAATTTTGGTGCCTGATCCGTAAGGCCAAAAACCTTTGAAATCTTTTGTTGACCGAGACGTGCCAATAGGTGTCTGTCAGGTCTAGTGAACACATCCAACCTCCCGGCGGAAGTGTTAGCCTGATTTGGTGTACTGTTAACATTCTGAAAGATTCGTTGTGAATGTGAAGGTTCAGATAAGACAGGTCTACGACCGGCCTCATCTGAACACTGTCCCTTTTGGGAACCAAAAATAGTTTGGACGTGAATACAGGGTAATTTGGGGGGACCGGGATGATGACATTCTTGGCAATCATTTCCTGGACCAGTGACTCCACCTCTAAAGAAACAAAATTCGCCGTTGTCGGCTGACGTAAGCGAGGTCGCCGGAGCCACTGCCAAGTGATGCCCTTGCGTGCCACCATCCGTGCCCAAGTGTTTAAAGGCCATGCTTGGTGACACGTTCGGAACGACCCAGTTAGCAGACAAGGGTTCGCCGGCTGTACTACCCTCGGGTCCTCCGGCCTTAAGGTTGGCACCGGGAGTGAGAGAGACTTTAGTTTTTTTATGGTGGGGTTGGTGGTGCTGGACGCTTTGCCGGCTGGCTGGTGTTGGCCGAAGACTGGCCCTGACCTGGCTTATGCTGGCCGCGTCCTCTCTGACCTGAAAACCGACTCTGTCTATGCCTGTACTGACCCTGGGGGGAGTGGGAGGACTTAGGCAGAAGAAAGGGTTTAGATCCCCCTGGCTGAGCTTTAGCAGTTGGCCTAGGTTTGGGGAAGTTAAATGCAGGTTTCTTAGCTGGAGTGGGACTGTGCTTAACGGCCTGTGCCATATTGAACACCGTTCGCCACACTTCAGGGGACATTAAAGAGGGAGTAAGCACTGGTGACATGATCACCTGATTCGCAATGCGATCAGGTAGCTTGCGAACTAAAGACATTCTGAGATCTTGTCTTGCTCGTACCGCCTCAAGCAAGGCGGTGCGTATGTCACCCAAGGATTGGATTGACGACTGGAGGAGCAGTCGCCGGGATAATTCAACCGATCTTCTGGCATCCGCGTCTGCGATTGCCTGAGTGGACCGTAGTAAAGACTTAGCCACCTGTTGAGACACTATGTACTGAGAGAACAGGCGAAAAGCTTTCCCCCTTAGCCTAAATTCTCTGTCTAGGTGAGTAGGGGTAGGGGTAGTGAAGGGGTCTTTTAGCTCACAAAGACATTAACTGGCCACCTTCGCTCCATTAAGGATGACATACACTTGTGGCCCTCTTCAATTAATGGTTCACGTGCAGACCAAACCCTATTAACTAGATTACGTTTAGGCCACACGCGCCTCACACATGGTTACCTGATGTCCACCCCTCGTGGTCCACCACCTGAATGCCAACATTGCCATACATCATTGACTGTTTTTCACTTTCTTTGTATTTGTCCCGTCTATGCATCTGAAAGACGGAGATTCTTGCTGAACACCTCATTACATGGCATCCTCTCTGACTCAGACTCTTTCAATTTCACCCCTATTCGTCACTTCCTGAGGGCGATAAATTTATACAATGACGTATAACTGCTGACATATACGTGACTTTAAACTCTGTACCACCTCCTCCACCACTAGCCTTGAGAGGGCCTAGGCCCAGTGGGCTAGTATAAAATAAAAGCATCATCAACAGCTCACAAAGATTAATCTTAGGGGCAGCTAGGAAAGAAAACAAGGCTGCTGGGACTCCGCCGGCAGAACCTACCGGCATGGAGAACCAAGAATGAGTGTCCTGAGGGATCTGGTGGGAAGATTTAGAAGTGAATGTGGTTGCAAAGTTTTGAGCCTCTATCTCCCAATCTACCCAAGGTCCTGGCCCCAACTGCCCCACCTTCAAAACTGGATTAGCTGCTTCGTCTGTGACGGTCTGTAAATCAAGTTCAGGAGTAAGAGCTGACAGAGTCTTAATATCATTAAACCCATCCAGCTTAGACCAGTCTGAAAATAGTTTTGAAGCTGAGGCAGGGGGTAAAGCTGGTTTAGTAGCATACACAAAATAGTCTTGGTGATAATAACTAGGTATAGCCTTGATGTTTACGTCTAGTACATTCCCCAAAATATCCAAGGCCCTCAATTTCTTTGATTTATTGCCCTGGATGACCCACTCACGCGGTACCGGGAGTTCCCCTGACAAGGTAGGTTGGGCGAGCTCTGGGTTAGTGGGGGTCAAAAGGACCCATGACTCGTCTGGTCCATAAAGCAAGGGCATAGCTACCTTTCTGAGAGGCGCCTTGTCTAGAGGGGGTGGATTGACGTCCGTGATGACCCTGACATTTGAAGTTGTCAATGCCGCTGTAGCAGGCTTAGTAACCCCTGATGGTGACAGAGTGGGAGGGTTAGGGATTTTAGATAAAGCAATCGAAGTCATCAGAGGCCGTACCGTAGAACTTGTCGTGGGAGCCCCCAAGTCCATAGTGGGGGTTTCCTGTTGTTGGCCAAAAAATTTAGATAAAGCATCAGTAAGTAGCCCATTAATTTCTTGCGCAGTAACAAATTGGTTAGATGATGAACTTACAGGTGAATCATTACTATCCTGCGCGGCGTCTAAGCCTGAGCCTGACTCTTGCCCTTCCATCTCCGAAATTATAGAAACCTCGTCTTTTTCCTCCTGATCCTCCTGAGAAGACCCCGCCGAAGCTGGGGTACCTTGTTGCCAAGATAAGTCAGGAATAGAGGATGGGATCGCCGCGTCCCTGTGGACATCAGCTACTGTGTGACTCGTTTGAGTCGGACGTGGGTGGTCAGACCCTGGCTGAGCAAACCGCCAAACACCGAGGCCCTGGCCTACACTCTCTTGGGAGTCTGAAACATTCTCAATTATTGAACCACCTGAACTTTCCAATTCCAGGGTTAGAATATTACTAGGTAAATCCTCTTTAGGGACCGGCACCGCACTGGACCCTTGAGGCCTAACACAAACTTTGCCTGAGGTAGAGGTACTATGAGAGGCACTAGAAGCTGGTGAATGTAGGGAGGACTGTCTCTTATGGGAATCCTTTTTGGAGGATTTATGGCTACGGTGTGACCGAGAACTACTCTTAGATTTGGAGGAATCCTCGCCGTGACCACTGGTGGAACTTTCCGTCCTACTCTTCTTACTCGCTGGTGAAGAGGCAAGACTAGAAGACTGGCGTCTGAGAGGTGACCGAGACCGAGATCTCTCCCGAGACGATGAGGCGGACGCCGGGGGTGTAGGCTCTCTTGGACGTTTTGGTGTAGTAGCCGAAGATACAGAACCCTGACCAGTCTCCGCCGGCTTATAACTCGTGACTCTAGAGGAACGTTTAGGGGGGGGAGGGTGTTCAAACAGCAATCGATCCCAAAGAGGGACGTTGTCACATTGAAGTGATTTATGCGCAACAATCGTAGTGTAAGCTGCCATCTGCTGCCGTACTTCTCTTAAAGCTACTGCCGCGGTCTTATCATTATCGCAAAGGACCTTGATAGCTAATTGGGAGCAAAAAGAACAATTACGCATAACCCAGAGACCCCTTGAACGGTCTAGACATTTAACACACCTTATGCAACGGGTATGCGCAAAAATAGGGATACCGGAACAATCAGGGGTAGTGCATAAAGCAAAGACTGGGGCTGAGGTAGCCATGACAGAGACTGGTGGGGAAACTACCGCCGGGTCTGTATTGGTCCGCCGGAGCCCAGCTCTGGAAAAAAAAAAATTTCCAGGAATTAATGCTCATAAGGTTAACCCAACATGTTCGCACACAAGTGTTAATAACCCACCGGATAACGAGATGTAATGATACAATGATCACAGCTCGTTACGCGGCGGGGTTCAGAATATCTAAACAAATCTTTTGAAGAAAGTGAAGAATACCCTCTGACATAATATAACTGTCCAGCATGGCGATTATAGTCTTTCTGGTGGTGACTGTCTTAAGATTCAATTTTTGGAACAAAAACAACCCCCCATAAAGACGCCGGCCCTTGAAATATTTTAGTAGAATAACACAGGGCGGGCTGACACGAGATCTGATTCCTAACGAATTGTCACAAAAAGATCGCCGTAAGGTTGAAGGCGGCGATACCTAATTGTATCACTAAATTAAGTGGTTAACTCGAAATTGAATTGTAAATTCCTTATTTCCTCCACCTAGGAGCACCCCCGGGTGTGAAAAACGATGTTAACCCTAATTGAACCTTCAATCGCCGTAAGTATAAAGGCGGCGATACATATAGTATCACTTAAAATGGAAAGGTTAATGAACTAATTGACTTAGTTGTTCATCCCACCCTACCAAGGTACACCCGCCGGGTGAGAAGTCAAAAAGTTAACCCCATAAGTTCCTGTCCCCACTTCTTTGTAAAAGATCGCCGGGGAGGAAAGCCCTTAACACAGCTAGGTTTTTCATGTGGTTTTTTGTAAAACCTGGTAGAAAAACTACATAACGTATGTTCGTATGAACAGCGTTTTATAGATGGGTACAGTCATTCCGCCGGGAATCAAAGGGTGCCTGAAACCAGGTACCAACAGAGACGCAGTCCTGGAGAGCCACAGACACCTCAACGCCGGGAATACAAGCCTGTGTGAAAACCACGTGTGGCCCAACACGGCTCTTGGCCGGGTTTTTTTCATGGTGAAACCGAGAAAAAATCCGCCGGAAGGAAACCCACCCCGAACAGACACCATCTGATCGTACAACGGACACGAAGGAAGCCACGCACGACTAACCTAAGTCCACACAATAATCCGTGGAATTAGCCAATACACAACTAAACCAGGAACAAACATAGTCCGAGGAATTAGCCAATACACAACTAAAACCCGGATACACATGACACAGTAGGGCATATTTATAAATAATAAACAATAACACTTGTACATGTGGCAAAAGCTACGCGTGGCTGGCTAGGCCTAAGTAGACGGCATAATAAATGTTGAAATATACACAAAACACTGGAAATATCACAACAGGAACCACCGCCAACACACCACTGTAGCAAATACTTCCGGCAAAGGGAAGACTGACTCGGGACCCAGAAAAAACTTCACTAAGTGACGAAAAATACGCTGGGAACGTCAGTAAGCAAAGCTTATCTCATCAGACAGATAAAAGGCAGCAATAACTAACGCGTAATGAAAGCCGCCTGCAACACAAGCTAACTAACTGTGAAAAAGTTCACATGTCCACAACAGGACCACGAGGGAACATCCAAAATAGATGCCCCAAACACACGACCCAAAATACACTGCACTGCGGGCAACCAGCCCAGGACACTCCTGCTACGCATATCCTAACCTTACTCGATACATCCCGGAGTAAACAAATGAGAAAAAACTCACTAGGGACGCAACAAATGCGGAATCAGCGGAGCGTGGGGAGACACGTCCGGGCAGGCTGAACGCAGAGCAGAGAAGGAGGAATGACGCCTGAATCAGCGTCTGGTCAGAAATCCACACAAGTACATCCACGATATGATGGAAAGCTTATTAGATAGTTATTCTTATTTTCTTTTTGTTTTTATTTTTTACGAAGTTTTTTCGTAGTGAGAACCCAATTCATAATGACTGAAGCCATGAGTGAGGTCGCGTGCGCTCATGATGAAGGCTCCTCAGTTTTTAAATGCTCTGCGCGGTAGATTCAAACTACGGCGGATTAGTGTTTGAAGAGGATGCCTTATGTAATAGGCATGTTCGTCAATGATGGAGGGGCCACTAATAAATACTGCTCTTCATTCCATACAAGCTTGGGCGTCCTCAACTGGTTTCCGCTTCTCGACTGAAAAAACCAATGCTGTCGTTTTCTATCGCGACCTTAGACACTTGCGTAAGCAGTCCATCACCCTCTCTATGGGTTCTTCCAAGATTAAATTCCTTGCCTCCACTAAATTTCTTGGCCTTATCTTTGATACCCACCTAAATTGGAAATCCCATGTTGCCACTCTGAAGCCTCGGTGCCTTCAGCGCATGAATGTCCTCAAGTCTGTGGCACGTGTTCATTGGGGTGCTGACCGATCTACGTTACTGCTCTTTTATCGATCCACCATTCTATCTGCCCTGGATTATGGTTGCCCGGTATATGGCACTGCCTCGGCATCCACATTGCAGATACTTAACTCCGTTCATCACCTTGGCATACGTATTAGCTCAGGAGCTTTCCGGTCCTCTCGTGTGTACAGTGTGCTCAGTGAGGCTGGGGTCCTGCCATTAACGTATCATCGTCAGTTGGTTCAGCTGCGAACTGCCATCCGTCTCCAACGGGATCCCACATTGAAGGACCTTTTCCGTTCCCAAGATTTTTGTGTTACTCCTACTACTACCTTGCCTTTTACCCTCTTATCCTGCCAATTACTCGCATCTTACAATATTCCAACACCTCATTCACCCCTCCCCTGTATTTCAATTACCCCCTGGATTCTTAAACACCCTGAAGTTTGTTTCCATTTGACTTACCAAGTAGAGGCTGTGACTCCAGTCCAACGCCGTACCTTAGCATTGCAACACCTTGATAGTCATGTTCCAGCTGCCTTCATCTACACTGATGGTTCGAAGGTTCCGGATGCCGTAGGTAGTGCAGCGGTTTCTGACCATGGTATCCATCAAAGCTCCCTACATCCTTGTTCCACCGTTTTCACTGCAGAGTTGTGGGCTATTCATGGTGCCCTGACCCTCATCTTTGCACTTCCAAACAATCCTCCTCACGTAGTTATCTGCAGTGACTCAAAAAGTGTGTTGCAAGCATTAGGAGAGTACGCCCCACGTGACCCATTGATCATCGATGTTATCCTGAAAATCCACGAATTAAAATTCAGCTCTCGATCCATCACCCTCTGTTGGATCCCCGCCCATGTAGGCATTGCAGGTAACGAACGTGCTGACGCCCTTGCTAAACAGGCCTGTCTAGGTGCTCCGGCATCCACTGTCCTCAGATCGGATGACCTAATTCCTGTAGTTCGGCGGCATATTCATGATAAGTGGCGCTCAGAATGGAGGGATCAACCTTTGGGAGGTCACCTTCATTCCATCAAAGACGACATTCACATGTGGCCCTCTTCACTCAGCCCCTGTCGCGCTGACCAAACCCTCTTAACTCGATTACGCATAGGACACACAAGACTCACTCATGGATATCTAATGACCACTCCCCGTAGTCCTCCGCCAGAATGTCACCATTGTCGCACAGTTCTTACTATCCCTCACATTTTATGCGTTTGTCCCATGTATGGCCCTGAAAGACGTCGCTTCTTGCGACACACCTCTTTAAAAGACATCCTTTCTGACTCAGATTCATTCTCGTTCATAGCCATCCGCCATTTCTTAGCAGCTCTTAATCTCTACGATGAAATCTGACCAGTGACCTATATGACTTGACTTACTATCCCCCCGCCGACCACTAGCCTTATGAGAGCCTCGGCCCAGAGGGCTAGTTTAAATTAAACACGTCTTCAACAACAACAACTAAATACGACATAAGAGATAGGCAAACCAAACTGAAATGATTACTGATTACGGATTACTGATATTTACCATAGGATGTAAGGTATCTTAAAATAACCCCCTAGAAATACTTTCTCTAAAGTATCTATTTCTTTTATCCTCCCCTTTTCCCCAGCTAACCTAACCCCACAAGGACCCCAATGGAAATACGCCTAACGGCCTTATTGGGCTATCCTTAGTTGGAATTATGCAAAGCTGGTACATGTCATATTTGTAACATACTATGTGGTACCAACTCTTTAAATTGCTAACTGAATAGATATTATTATTATTATTATTATTATTATTATTATTATTATTATTATTATTATTATTTAAGCCGTCGCTCTTGGTCCAGTCCGCATAAAGGCGTGAAGAGGAGGCAGGTGGGAGAGCAGGTGTGGAAGCATACATGAAATAATCGTAAGAGTACATATTTGGAATTGCTTTCACAGATACGTCTAAAGTGTTACCCGTTACATCCTTAGCCCGCAATTTCCTGTTTTTATTCATTTGAATGGTCCACTCACCTAATACCGGCAGTTCTCCCGAGATTGTTTGTTGTGCAAGCGTGGGATTTTGAGCCGTAATGGTAACCCATGATAAATCTGGCCCATAAAACAGCGGCATAGGGCCCTTTTTTACTGGGATTTTATCCAAAGGTGGGGGAAGAACATCAGTAATCACTCACGTTAGTCGTTGTGACAGTAGATGAAACAGGGGTGGTAGTAGTACAAGTAATAGGAAGCTGTACGTTAGATGGAGCGGAAACCCTGGTTGACTCCAAGGGTCTCACAACAGACATTGTCGGGGGAACTTCCGGTATTGTGGTGGGCGGTTCCGGTGACTGTGATGGCCTCTGAAAAGTTTGTACAAGATCCTGTAATATAGTCTTTAAATCCCCCCTAGTTATATACTCTTGGGATTCCCTAGACTCTGAGGCTACCTCTGACACATTATCTGACTGTATAGGTTGGGCTGAAGGTATAGGCTCTACTTCTTTTTGCCCTTCATTACCCACTTCCATGTCTTCCGGTTGTTGCTGCAGAACGCATTTGCTGTGCGAACCCATCCCATAACAAATCCGGTACCGATGAAGGCAACGGATCGTGGGAAGGAATGTCCACATTCGCATCGTCTCTTACCTCTGCCTGGTATTGCACTGGCTCCTGACGACGCCAAAAACTACGCTCGTCCAGCTCTACCCTAGACTGGTAAATGTACATTGTCACTAGGCCGGCTCTCCGCCGGGTATCCTCTATAATGATCAGCCAACACCTTGACTGGCACTCTCCTATCAGAACTAGCTAAATATTCAACATGAGGGATAGCAAAATCCTGTCTTAAGAGATTGGGACACATTAATGTTCATCTTATTCACATCACTAGTATCAACCCTTGGAGTCGACTCAACGTCCTCCGTTCCCGCCTCCGAACTGCCAGATTGGACTTTAGACATGGCAGAGGTGGCAGCGGAGGAAGAAGGGCGAGACTCTGGCAGTTGCCGGTGCCTCGAAGACATAGACTTCGTACGGGATTTATGAGTACAGTATACCCTCGCTATCTCTGACTAATTGGGGGGAGACCCAGTCCGAGATGACCGAAAATCCGAGATGTCCGGAGTCCGGCTTGTGTCCGACCTAACAGAGGATAAAATCCGACCTAACCAATGTACGTCCGAGGCAACAATGAACTCGGAGACTACGGAAAAAATCCGACCTCAAGAGAGAAGTCCGCATCAACCTAGAAAACGAAGACAACCCTATTCGAACCCTATAATCTGTAATAGAAAACACAGTATTGTACATGTATTTTAGTTTTACAATATGTATTGTACAGTAGGCTATATTACACTTACCCCTTCATAGCTCTTGTCTGTAGTCTTGATGTCCCCCCTCCCCCCTCCCCAACACTGCATTAATTACTGCAGCATCCCCTTTTCACCCCCCATCTCCATCTCACTGTCCTTCTCCACCTCACTGTCCTTCTCCACCCCACTGTCCTTCTCCACCTCACTATCCTTCTCCACCCCACTGCCCTTCACCTCACTGGCCTTCTCCACCCCACTGTCCTTCTCCACCTCACTGTCCTTCACCTCACTGTCCTTCTCCACCCCACTGTCCTTCTCCACCTCACTGTCCTTCTCCACCCCACTGTCCTTCACCTCACTGTCCTTCTCCACCTCACTATTCTTCTCCATCTCACTGTTCTCCACTTCACTGTCCTTCTCCACCTCACTGTCCTTGACCACCGCACTCCCCTTCTCACTGTCCTTCTTCACCTCACTGTTCTTCTCCACCTCAATGTCCATCGCACTGTTCTTCTCCACCTCACTGTTCTTCACACCCCCACTCTTAGGACCATATTCCTTGCCTCTCATTGAACCCTTACCTTTACCCTTACCCACACTGTCCTTTTCCACCTCACAAACAATGTCAGGTTCAGGTATATCCATGGGCACAGGCATGCTACTCATTAATTCATCCAAATCCATGTCCAAGTCTGAGAGTGGCACAGTGTCTACAGTGCTCCATGAGGTGCTAGCAACTGAGGAAACACTTGGGAGGGAGGAGGTGCTGGCAACTGAAGCTACACTGTGGAGGGAGGTGGTGCTAGCAAGCGACACCCCACTGGTAGCAGACAAAGTACGAACTCAGGGAGGAGCAGAGGGTACAAAGAAGGAGCTGATTTTCTGTTGTTTTTTCCGATTAAGGTGTGCCCTCTGTATATGGAATCGACTATTACGCAGTGGTTCATATACGGACTGCAACTTTGGGTCATCTACTTAAGTCAGATACTGAAGAATGGTGTCAAAGGAGTCTAGGGCATGCGAGACTGATATCTTGGCCCCCTGTGTCTCTTCGTCCGACTCATCCTGGGTCTCTTCCTCGGGTACCCCTAACACCTCGGCTGCAATTTGTTCGTCAGTCTTATGCTCGTGTCCAGGTAGGTCTCTGTCCTCTTGCAGCCAGTCGTCAACTTCTTCTTCGGGGAGGTCACCCTGGTTACCCTGGTTCAAGAGGTTCCTGAAGTCAGCTGCCCCAAACCCTTCAAAACCCGGATCTTGCACCTTCGGGATATTTAAGACCTTGGTCCACCCATTCCTCAGTGTGTTGAAAGAAACTTCTCGCCACGCCTCGGTATACTGCTTCAGTTTTTGTAGAGATTTCTTCCCGCGTGTATCCACATAACCCTCTTCGTCCATCCCATCTTCTATGATGACAAGGCATTGCTCCAGGAACTTCCTCTTGTAACGCCTTTTGCAAGCTTCAATTATTCCGTGGTCCATAGGCTGAATAACACTTGTGGTATTAGGAGGCAGGAACATGGTCTTAATTTTGCCGTTGGCACTCTCCAGTTTCGTGGTACAAGGGTGGGCAGGTGCGTTGTCGAGCAACAAGATGGCAACCGCTTCGTCATAGGGTACACCATACACTCGATTCTGGAACGAGCGAACGTCAGGTACAAATCTCTTGTGAAAGAAATCCTCAGTGATTACGTGGTTAAACCAAGCTTTCTTTGATCCATAATAGGTGACTGGGAGTTGCTTGTTAATGATGAGGTCCTTAATTACTCTTGGCTTCTGAGATTTTCCGACGATTGTAGGGGTCACACGGTGGCTTGCATCGGCATTAGCACAACAAAGCACTGAAATGCGGTCCTTCACAGTTTTGTGGCCAGGTGTGGACGTGATTTCTCGGTGGGCCTGTGTGTTGGAGGGTAGAGAACGCCAATACAAGCCAGTTTCGTCACCGTTATAGAGTTGCCAATGTTGAAGGTGTTCCTCGGTTATAAGGGCGTGGAAGCGTTCAGTGAAGGGTTCTATGGCCGAAGTATCGGCGCTTAAAATTTCACCACAAATAGTCCTGTTTGTGAGGCCATGGCAGTTTCGGAACCTCCACAACCACCCCTCGCTAGCCTTGAAGTTTGGGTGATGAAGATGCTGTCCGAAGCGTTCTGCTGCATGTTGTATCTCCATGCCTCTCACTGGTACGCCCTCACTACGATGCTGTCTGTACCACTTCAGCACTGCGTCGTCGATGTCTTGATAGGCTAGCTTGGCCTTGCGAAAGATCTTGGCAGTAGAAGGACCATGAAGCACAGCTGTGCCATGCTGCCGGACTTTTTCCTTGTCTCGGATGAAGTCGTAGATTGTCGATCTGCCTAAGCTATACTTCTCCTGAAGTTGCTTGGCTTTCATCCCACTGTCCAGATCCTTCAACATCTGTAGCTTCGTTCTAATGATATAGAAGTCACCTTACGCTTAGGCTTATCCTTGGGAGGCATGGTGAACAAAATAAATGGCACGCGTCGATGTGTAACACAACAGAGCTTGGTGCGGACTGACGCTCCCAGCCTCCCACGCTCGGTCCCCGGATGTAAGATGGCGTCGGACCTCCCTTCTGTTTCTCGGATATTCACCCTTATTGTCCGGTGACGTGAGGTCGTCATCCGACACGTCATCCTTTGTCGGACACCGTTACGACACATTTCGGAAATATTCGAGATATCAGAGGACGGGTATGACGGACATTTTCCGAATACTGTACTTATATAAAGTCCGACAACGTCAGAGACTGTCGGAACGATGACGGAAATGTCCGAAATACGGAAGTGCATGTCCGAGAGGCTGTAGCCAGTCCGGCTAGTACGGGTTTCCGACTTCTAGAGGTCCGAAATGGCGAGGGTTTACTGTATGTCCATGTTTTTCTAACTAAGGCACTGGTGTAGGGTCAGGAGATGTCTTCTTCTTGGCCTGGGACCGCGAAGCTGTCGAAGACTTAGATGACTGCCGAAGGGGCGATCTAGACCTGGTTCGTCGACGTTCTTCCCGCGGCGAGACAGATCGTGCCCTCTTCAACCGGGCGGAGGGGGTTGCCTTAGTACATGCATAACATTTTAAGACTGAGTGTTCCACACATAAGTACAGTTTCAGTCTCTTCTAATGGCAGCGTTCCAGGTAACCCTGTTAAGGGCTGCTTCACTTGTCAAGTTCTTGGATTTGAGATCGGCGCGTATAGTCCGATCCCAGGTCTTCCTCAGTTCACCCCTTGGTGCAGCTCCCTCCACAACCACAGACCTGCATTTTTTCACCCAATTTTGTTCATCCATTCTCTCCACATGTCCATACCATCCCAGTCTACTTGTACGCATCACCTCGCTAATACTCTTTATACCTAAACGTCTCCTCAGCTCAACATTTGTTATTCTATCCTGTAGCCTGGCCCTACACATCCATCTCACCATTCTCATCTCATTACGCTCCATTCTGTTGACATCCTCTACTTTAACGGCCCATGTTTCTGAGGCATACGTCATTGCACTTCTAACACATGAGGCATACACCTTTCCCTTCAGGGGGAGAGGCATTCTTTTCATGGTCAGGATTGGCATCAGTTCTCTGAACTTCCCCCAGCCACACCTAATTCTATCAACAGTGGAAGCCTCGGCCCCACCACCGGCAGAGATTGTATCTCCTAGGTAACAAAACTTGTTCACCAGCTCCAAAGACTCATTTCCAAAATTCACAGCCACAGGATCATCACTTAACACAAGCTCGCCTTTGCACACTACGCACTCGAATTTCTCTATTTCTGACTTATCCTTCGGCAGGGGTCCATTTATTCTACTACAGCGCTTACTCCTATGGTGTACCCAAGAGATGCTACATTGAATTGAGTTAACGCCCACTCCCTTTCCACACACTGCACATGGGTATGCACCGCTCTTTTTCACATTGCCTCGTCTCAATCTACAATGCATAACCTTGGCACAGGTTGTCCTTCTCACAGGAGTTAGGTCTGCTTGGGGACATTTTGTGTATGGCCACCCTCGTAAAGAGGAGTAAGGCGTCCGGCAATAGATAGATAGATAGATAACCTTGGTTTCGTTAATATTGACCCTTAAACCCTTGCTCGCCATGCCTTCTCTCCACTCTCTGAATTTGGCCTCAGCATCTTGCACACTGTCAGCTATTAGGACTAAATCGTCTGCATAAAACAGTTCCAACGGGAGTCCGCCTCTAAAAACTCTAGACAGTGCCTCCAAGACCATAATAAAGAGGAGGTGGTTTAACACTGAACCCTGATGGACTCCAACACGGACTGCGAAATCATCACTCAGTACAACCTTCACCCTCACCGCACTTCGCGAATCCTCATACATCTTCATTATCACATGCACCAGCCACTCTCCCACACCAAGTTTTCTCATAGCCCACTGCACAACATCTCTAGGCACCCTATCAAAGGCCTTCTCCAGGTCTACAAATACAAAGTAAAGATCCCTGCCTTTTAGTAAGTATCTTTCCTGTATCTGCCTGACTATGAAGATAGCATCGGTTGTACCCCGTCCTGGCATAAAACCAAACTGCATATCATCAATAGAGATGCTTTGCCTGATCAAACCCTCAAGGACTCTCTCACAGACTTTCATGATTTGGTCAAGCATTTTCAGGCCCCTATAATTTCCTCTATCCAGTGCATCCCCTTTTCCTTTGTATATATTTACTATTACACTTTGAAGTACAGTGGAGCCCCCATCCTAGCTGCTAATCGGTTCCGCAGAAATAGAGCTAAGATTGAAACAGCCAAGATCGGGGCACTGTTCTTATGGGGAAAATTCAATCTGTTCCGTGCTCATGCCAAAATTTGCGTCTTTTTCTATTGTTTGCCTATGAAAACATGTTTTATTGTACACAAATTAAAGTTGTTGCATTATACTGTATCATATAATACACCATAGAATAAGTTTTTAATAACTTGAAAAAAAAAGGCCCAATATCTAAACTATTACCGCACTTTTTCCCAGTGTTAGGCTATGAAAACATGTTTTTTGTCTAGGCTACATCAAGTAGCCTAGGCCTAAATCTTATGCATTGTAAATAATAATGTAGACATGGCTAAATGACAGTCCTAACCATAAATACTGTAGATTGGGGCATTGTTTCTATCATGCGAAAATTTTTAGGCCTAGCCTAGGCCTAGGTTCTAAATTCGTCCAGCCACCCAAGTACCCATTTCGCCCCAAATACATCCAATAAATACATATTATGAGGAAAATACGTATAAATACGTATTATGAGAAGATTACTTACCACACAGATTATATTATAAATCATTGTCATATTTAGCCTAGCCTAGGCTAACATCGTCTAGGCTAGGCATTTC
Organism: Paralithodes platypus; assembly: GCA_032716605.1. Taxonomy (NCBI): domain Eukaryota; kingdom Metazoa; phylum Arthropoda; class Malacostraca; order Decapoda; family Lithodidae; genus Paralithodes; species Paralithodes platypus. The sequence goes on from CM064518.1 coordinate 54,010,239, forward strand.
AATCGCTTTCGTCCGACATGGACTGATCTTTGCTCTGTGTTTTGAGCATGAAATTCCTTCATTGCTACCACCAGGCCAACCATCCCTATCACTAAATGTAATAGAGGTTATAATAAACGCGAGAGATAAGGGGTTCAGGAACAAAAAAGCTTGCAAACGGTTGTTTTTTCAACACAGATACTAGCTAATCTGCAAGCGTCTGCTTAGTGATGACGTCATACAAAGATGGCGGCATCTTGTGCATTTGACGATCGGATCTCGGATTCACTCGGATTTCGTCTCTAAACGGCAAGCAGCTGGCAGATTCTTTCGTTATGTTAAAACAAAATTATTGTTTTTGTTTGTGTTCTAGTTTTATGTTAAGTTTTTCGTTATTTTTGCTATTTTTTCGGGTTTCGGCTGGGATTTTGATGCGAGAATTGAGGCTTTTGGCGCGAGAATTGAAATTGGGAATATTTGGTGTGTGGTGCGAGAATTGAATCAACGAAGACCGGTGTAGCGAAAATGGGGGCCCCACTGTAGTTGAAGAATCACTACTGTCACTACTACTCACAACTCTTTTGGGCGGGTGCCCAACTCCGAAAGGGGTTGAAATAGGGGAGCTATCCTTCTGCCAAAGGCGGCTTTCTAGGGCCTTTCCTACATGATGCTGAGAGGATTGGGTTCTAGTCATGTGGTGATGGGCTGGTCTATCAGAGTGAGAACTGAGCGATCTCTGCCATACCCATAGCTTACTCTGACTGTTCCTTTTACTTATATATTTTCTAGATCTCAAGTGACGGCGTCTCTTCCGTGGATTGACCTCCCAATCTACCAAGATTGGAAGCCAAAGCGTCACATTTTTCCTTTGCCCCTTAACTTTCTCTTCATAATTGCTGAGGGGCACAGGGCCCTGGGTGGGGCTTTGGTTTCCCGGGCGTTTCTGCACCCTCCTCAGCTCCCCGCCATGGAGTGGCTTGGGTCACCCAGGCTTTATTGTGGTCAGCAGGGAGGGTTCTGTGGGGGCGCTCGGTTATGGCCTTGGCCTTGCTTGGGGCCTTGGGGCTGTTCGGCCAGGCAGCTTGGGGAACAACAACAACAACTACTTCTTTTGAAAGAACTTTAGTTTTGCCTCTAGACAATTTTGAGCTGGACCGAGAGGAAGGAGGTTTAGTCACTTGAGATTTAATTATTAAATGTTCCCACAATGTCGTGGGAATGTAAAGCCTTATGATCTATGTCTTTCGTGTAAATATTAAAGGTCTCCTTTATTTGTAATCTAGCTACTAAGCACGACTGATCATTGTCATTGAATAACCCACCCCGTAATTCCGAACATACCCCACATTTCTAGGATAACCAGATCCCCCTGGACCAGTTCAAGCACTTTACACATTTGATGCAAAGTTTGTGACTAAACACTGGGATAAGTAAGCACGTTGTAGTTAAAGTGACTAATGGCATATTTGCGACCCCCTCCGCCGGGATCGGCCCCCCCTACCTGGGTCGCACTGAGGTTGTTGTGCCGAGATCTGGAAAGAACATTTCCAGGAATCAATGCTCATAAGGATAAACCGAGACATTCACACAAGTTATACCTCAGATACGGCAAAAAACTAGATGTGGCACCACTATACTACTCTAATATTTTGCCGCACCCTTCTGGTGAAAAGGACCTCAATGACCTCTTCTATGAAGGTAATAAGACTGCTTATCTATGATAGCTTGTATCACTGGCCTATACTTCGATGATTCACATAATATAAACTGACAACTATCTATTTATTAGTGGCCCCTCCATCATTGACGAACATGCCTATTACATAAGGCATCCTCTTCAAACACTAATCCGCCGTAGTTTGAATCTACCGCGCAGAGCATTTAAAAACTGAGGAGCCTTCATCATGAGCGCACGCGACCTCACTCATGGCTTCAGTCATTATGAATTGGGTTCTCACTACGAAAAAACTTCGTAAAATATAAAAACAAAAAGAAAATAAGGATAACTATCCAATAAGCTTTCCATCATATCGTGGATGTACTTGTGTGGATCTTTGACCAGACGCTGATTCAGGCGTCATTCTTCCTTCTCTGCTCTGCGCTCGCCCCGCCCGGACGTGTCTCCCCACGTTCCGCTGGTTCCGCATTTGCTGCGTCCCTAGTGAGTTTTTTCTCATTTGCTTACTCCGGGATGTATCGAGTAAGGTTAGGATATGCGTAGCAGGAGTGTCCTGGGCTGGTTGCCCGCAGTGCAGTGTATTTTGGGTCGTGTGTTTGGGGCATCTATTTCGGATGTACCCTCGTGGTCCTGTTGTGGACATGTGAACTTTTTCACAGTTAGTTAGCTTGTGATGCAGGCGGCTTTCATTACTTGTTATTTTTGCTGCCTTTTATCTTTCTGATGAGGTAGCGTTGCTTTGCTGATGTTCCCAGCGTATTTTTCTTCACTTAGTGAAGTTTTTTCTGGGTCCCGAGTCAGTCTTCCCTTTGCCGGAAGTATTTGCTACAGTGGTGTGTTGGCGGTGGTTCCTGTTGTGATATTTCCAGTGCTTTTGTTTATATTTCAAATTTGTTTGTGCTGTCTGCCTAGGCCTAGCCAGCCGCTCGTAGCTTTGCCACATGTACAAGTGTTATTGATTTATTTTATAAATATGTCCTACTGTGTCATGTGTATTCTGGTTTAGTTGTGTATTGGCTAATTCCACGGACTATGTATGTTTCCTGGATTAGTTGTGTATTGGCTAATTCCTCGGATTATATTTGTGGACCCTAGGTTAGTTGTGCTTTGGCTATCTCTCGGGTCCTATGTGCGTTCAGATGGTTTCTGAACGAGGTGGGTTACTTTCCAGCGGGTTTTTCTCGGTTACACCATGAAAACCCCGGCCGAGAGCCGTGTTTTGGCCACGCGTGGTTTCAAAAAACAGGCTTGTGTCCCCGGCGAGTAAGTGTCTGTGGCTCTCCAGGACTGCGTCTCTGTGGTGGTGCCTGTTTCAGGCTCCCTATGATTTCCGGCGGAATGGCTGTACCCATCTAACATTGTTCATGCGGACATATGTTATGAAGTTTTTCTACCCGGTTTTACAAACCAAAGGAAAAAACCTAGCTGTTGTTGTGGGCTTTCCTCCCCGGCGATCTTTTACAAAGAAGTGGGGATAGGAACTTATGGGGTTAACGTTTAAGACATCAGATCTCACCCGGCGGGTGCACCTTGGTAGGGTGGGATGAACGAATTGGTAATTCAGTTTAGTTAACCGGTCCATTTTAGTGATACTATATGTATCGCCGCCCTCACACATACGGCGATCGAAGGCTCAATTAGGGTTAACATCTTTTTTCATGAGTTTTTCACACCCGGCGGGTGCTCCTGGGAGGAGGAAATACGGAATTTACAATTCAAGTTAGTTAACCAATTAATTGAGAGATACGTTAATGTATCGCCGCCTTCAACATACGGCGATCTATGTGACAATTCGTTAGAAGTCAGATCTCGTATCAGCCTGCCCAGTGTTAATCTGCTAGATAATTCAGGGGCCGGCGTCTTTGTGGGGGGTTGTTTTCCAATATTGAATCTTGAAACAGTCACCACCAGAAAGACTATGTTTATAAATGCCATACTGGTCTTTTATATTATGTCAGAGGGTATTCTTAACTTTCTTAAGACATGTCTAGATATTCGGAAATCTTTATAGAACCCCGCCGCGTAGCGAGCTGTGATCATTGTGACATTACGTCTCGTTATCCGGCGAGTTATTAACACTTGTGTGCGAACATGTTGGGTTAACCTTATGAGCATTAATTCCTGGAAATTTTCTTTTTTTCCAGGGCTGGGCTCCGGCGGACCAATACAGAACCTGCAGTAGTTTTCCCACCAGTCTCTGTCATGGCTACCTTTGCCCCAGTTTTTGCTTTATGCATTACTCCAACCTGTGCCGGTATCCCTCTTTTTGCGCACACTCTTTGTATCAAGTGTGTTAAATGTCTAGACCGTTCAAGGGGTCTGTGGGTGATGCGCAACTGTTCCTTTTGCTCCCAACTAAGTGTCAAAGTCCTCCAAGATAATGATAAGACCGCAGCGGTCGCCTTACGAGAAGTTAGGCAACAAATGGCAGCTTATACTACGATTGTGGCTCATAAGTCACTTCAATGTAATAACATCCCTCTTTGGGATAGGCTTCTTCTTGAGCACCCTCCCCCTAAACGTTCCTCTCGAGTAACTATTCGTAAGCCGGCGGAGACTGGACAGAGTTCTGTGTCATCTCCTGCCCCTGCTACTTCGAAACGTCAATGTGAGCCTACACCCCCGGCGGCAGCCTCCTCGTCTCGGGAGAGATCTCGGTCTAGGTCACCTCTCAGACACCAGCCACCCAGTCTTGCCTCTTCACCATCGAGTAAGAGGAGTAAGACGGAAAGTTCCACCAGTGGTCACGGCGATAAATCCTCCAAATCAAAGAGTAGTTCACGGTCACACCGCAGCCATAAATCTTCGAAAAAGGATTCCCATGATAGAAAGGCCTCCCGACATTCGCCAGTTTCTAGTCCTTCTCGTCATACCTCTACCCCAGACAGAGCTAGTGTTCGGTCTCAGGGGTCCAGTGTGGTGCCTGTACCTAAAGATGATTTACCCATTAACATTTTAACCCTGGATTTGGAGAGTTCAGGGAGCTCAGTGGTTGAGAGTGTTTGGACTCCCAAGGGAGTGTAGGCCAAGGCCAAGGTGTTTGGCGATATTCTCGACCGGGGCCTGACCACCCACTTATGGCTCAAACTATTCACACAGTGGCTGACGTCCACCGGGACGCGGCGATCCCATCCTCTATTCCTGACTTATCTTGGCAACAAGATGGTACCCCAGCTTCGGCGGGATCTTCTCAGGAGGAACAGGATGATAAAGACGAGGTTTCGATTATATCGGATATGGAAGGGCAAGAGTCAGGTTCAGGCTTAGACGCCGCACAAGATCTTAATGATTCACCAGTGAGTACATCATCAAATCAATTTGTCACAGCACAGGAAATTGATGGGCTACTAGTTAATGCTTTATCTAAATTTTTTGGCCAACAGCAGGAAACTCCCACAGTGGACTTGGGAGCTCCCACGACAAGCTCTACGGTACGGCCTCTGATGACTTCTATTGCTTTGACTCAGATCCCTCACCCTCCCTCTATGTCACCATCGGTGGTTACTAGGCCTGCTACGGCGGCATTGACCACTTCGAATGTAAGGGTTATAACGGATGTCAATCCGCCCCCTTTAGACAGAGCGCCTCTCAGAAAGGTAGCTATGCCCTTGCTTTACGGACCAGACGAGTCATGGGTCCTTTTGACCCCCACTAAACCAGAGCTCGCCCAACCTACCTTGTCAGGGGAACTCCCAGTGCCGCATGAGTGGGTCATCCAGGGCAATAAATCTAAGAAATTAAGGGCATTGGATACTTTGGGGAATGTACTAGATGTCAATATCAAGGCTATACCTAGTTATTATCACCAGGACTATTTTGTTTATACTGCTAAGCCTGCTTTACCCTCTGCCTCAGCTTCAAAATTGTTTTCTGACTGGTCTAAGCATGATGGGTTTAATGACATTAAGACACTGTCAGCTCTCACTCCAGAACTCAATTTGCAAACCGTCACAGACGCAGCAGCTAATCCAGTCTTGAAGGTGGGGCAGTTGGGTCTAGGACCTTGGGTGGAATGGGAGACAGAGGCTCAAAACTTTGCGACCACATTTACTTCCAAAACTTCCCACCAGATCCCTCAAGATACTCATTCTTGGTTCTCCATGCCAGTGTGTTCTGCCGGCAGAGTCCCTTCAGCTTTGTTTGCTTTCTTAGCTGCCCCTAAAATTAATCTTTGTGAACTAAACGACCCTTTCACTACCCCTACACCAACTCACCTAGACCGAGAATTTAGGCTACGGGGGAAAGCTTTTCGCCTGTTCTCTCAATACATAGTGTCACAACAGGTAGCAAAGTCATTGCTCCGGTCCACTCAGGCAATCGCAGACGCGGATGCCAGACGATCGGTTGAATTGTCCCGGCGACTGCTTCTTCAGTCGTCAATCCAATCATTGGGTGACATACGCACCGCCTTGCTTGAGGCGGTACGAGCGAGACAAGATCTCAGAATGTCCTTGGTCCGAAAGCTGCCTGATCGCATTGCAAATCAGGTGGTCATGTCACCAGTGCTCACTCCCTCTTTAATGTCCCCTGAAGTGTGGCGAACAGTTTTTAATATGGCTCAGGCCTTTAAACATAGTCCCACCCCTTCTAAGAAACCTGCCTTTAACTTCCCCAAACCCAGGCCAGTCGCTAAGACTCAGCCGGGGGGGATCTAAGCCCTTTCTTCCACCTAAGTCCTCCTCCCCTCAAGGTCAGTACAGGCATAGACAGGGTAGGTTTTCAGGTCAGAGAGGACGCGGCTATAATAAGCCAGGACAGGGCCCGTCTTCTGCCAACGCCGGCCAGCCGGCGAAGCGTCCGCCACCACCAACTCCACCACCATCAAAAAACTGAAGTCTCTCTCACTCCCGGTGCCAGTCTTAAGGCCGGTGGATCCGAGGGTAGTACAGCCGGCGAACCCTTGTCTGCTAACTGGGTCGTTCTGAACGTGTCACCAAGCATGGCCGTTAAACACTTGGGCACGGATGGTGGCACGCAAAGGCATCACTTGGCAGTGGCTCCGGCGACCTCGCTTACGTCAGCCGACAACGGCGAATTTAGTTTCTTTAGAGGTGGAGTCACTGGTCCAGGAAATGATTGCCAAGAATGTCATCATCCCGGTCCCCCCAAATTACCCAGTATTCACGTCCAAGCTATTTTTGGTTCCCAAAAGGGACAGTGTTCAGATGAGACCGGTCGTAGACCTGTCTTATCTGAACCTTCACATTCACAATGAGTCATTCCGAATGTTAACAGTACACCAAATCAGGCTAACACTTCCGCCGGGAGGTTGGATGTGTTCCCTAGACCTGACAGACGCTTATTGGCACGTATCGGTAAACAAAAGATTTCAAAGGTTTCTGGCCTTACGGATCAGGCATCAAAATTTTGTTTTTCAACGGATGCCATTCGGTTTGAACCTGGCACCTCGATTATTCACGAAATTAGTCCAGCAAGCCCTGATCCCGTTGTTAAAGCAAGGAATCAGAGTTTTGTGGTACCTAGACGACTGGCTGGTGGTGGCAGAGACAGAGCAATTATGCATCAAACATGTCAACATAATTTTAAATCATGTCGAAACTCTAGGGTTCAAGGTAAATCTGGTAAAGTCAAACCTTGTCCCCTCACGAGTAGTTCAGTGGATAGGGCTGGTTTGGGACACAGCTGCTCTCACTCTGAGTCAGTGTGTGGACAATCGAAACAGGTTTCGCAGGAAACTGTTCATGTTTCTTCACAGTCTGACTACGACACGGAGGATCTGGGAGTCTCTGGTCGGCTCTCTCAACTGGATTCAACTAACTGTAATGTTGGGCCGGTTGAAAGTAAAACGTTTTTTATTGGAGGGCAACAAATATTTCCCACTCTTACCGGCGGGAAAATTATGGCCCATCCCGAAATTAATCCACACCTTACTAGCGGTCTGGGCGAAGAGGGAAATGTTGCACTCAGTAATGTCCTGGACCTCTCCTCCGCCAACGGTATGGGTAGACACGGATGCGTCAGGCACAATAGGTTGGGGATTTCAGTCAAACCAGGGGCACCAGGGTCAGGGGCTTTGGTCCCACTTAGAAATCTCCCACATCAATGTCAAAGAATTACTAGTCCCCTTGTATTTCCTTCAGGCTCACGGCTCTACTTTACGGGGCAAGTCAGTGGCCTTCAGAATGGACAATCTGAATGCAGTTCACTGTATTCAGAAACAGGGGTCAACGAGATCACGGAAGTTGCTAAACGTGTCGGAAGAGATTTTTACTCTAGCCAACAGGCTAGACATTTATCTTCACGCATCTTATCTCCCAGGCGTAGCAAACGTCTGGGCAGACGCTCTGTCCCGGAGACAGAGCACGACAGTAGAATGGGAGCTCAAGCAACCCATTTTCAACCTAATGATTGCAGAGCTCTACCATCCACAAGTGGATCTGTTTGCGTCCGAGGAGACTCACAAACTCCCTCTATACCTCACCCGCCAGACGAAAACGCCGGCAGGGTGGCCAGACGCCCTAGTGACAGACTGGAACAGATGGAGCTCCATCTATCTGTTTCCGCCACCAGACGCGTCACTAATGTGCCACGTAGTATTTACCTAATTGTATTTACCTAATTGTAGTTTACAGGAGTTGAGCTAAGCTCGTGTTGTCCCGTCTCTCAGTCTACTTTTTATCCAATTTTTTCTTGAAAATATGGATGTTCCTTGCCCCTACCACCTCCTCCTCCAGCCCATTCCATTTGTCAATACATCTATAGGGGAAGCTAAACTTCCTGATATCGTTCTTGCAGGTAGGTCTTTTTACTTTGTAGCTGTGGCCTCTAGTTATTCCTGTATCCATAATTAATATATCCTCCCTATCCAGCCTCTCCAGCCCCCGGGTACATTTGTACATCATTATCATGTCTCCCCTCTCTCTCCTCTCTTTTAGACTCGGTAGATTTAATTTGTCTAGCCTCCCTTCATATGGCAGTTCTCTGAGACTTGGAACCAATCTAGTGACTGCTCTCTGGATTCTTTCTAACTTGTGAATATGCTTCTTTAGATGCGGGGACCACACCACTGCTGCATACTCCAATCTTGGTCTAATCATACTCTTCATAATTTTCGCTACCATGGTCTCATCCAAATAGTTCAGAGCAACTTTCATATTCCCGGCCATTGCATACATTCCGCTAAAGAGCTTGTTAATATGTTTCTCTGGCGACAAATTATCTTGTATAATCAACCCTAAATCTTTTTCTTTTTCGGCCTTGCTAATTTTATTATCTCCCATCCTGTACTCCCAATTTGGTCTATTCACACTTCTTCCCATATTTAACACATGACATTTACTTATATTAAATTTCATTTTCCACTTGGTGCTCCATTCGTATATTTTATCTAAATCCCCTTGCAGCTCCTCACAACTACTTTTATTTGTTATTTGTCTCATAATTTTTACGTCATCTGCAAACATTGACATGTAAGAGTTTATGCCTATCGGCAGGTCATTCACGTACATAAGGAACATGAGAGGTGCCAACACAGATCCCTGCGGCACACCACTCTCAACTTTCCGCCACGATGAGTAAGTTCCTCTAATGTTGGTCCTCATTTCCCTATCTGTTAAATAGCTCTCCATCCATTTCAGCAAACTCCCCCTGACACATCCTAGCGTCTCAAGCTTAGATAACAATCTCTTATGTGGTACCTTATCGAATGCTTTGGAAAGGTCTAAGTAGACGCAGTCCACCCATCCGCCTCTTTCTTGGAGTACATCTATCACCCTACTGTAATAACATAGCAAACTGGTAACACAAGATGTCCCTTCTCTGAATCCAAATTGCTTTGGGGTTATTATTTTCTTTCTCTCCAACATTTTCATCCATCTCTTCCTAATTAGCTTTTCACAAATCTTGCATACAATACTAGTAAGTGAAACTGGTCTATAGTTTAGAGGGTCCTCAGGGTTTCCATTCTTGTATATCGGAATGATATTAGCTCTTTTCCATTCAACAGGAACCTGTCCTTTATCTAAGGAAGCTTGAATTATGTCCCTCACTGGCTCCACTAATTGCTCTGCACACTCCTTTAAAACCCAGGCAGACACTTCATCCGGTCCCAAACAAACTACGAGATTATCGAAGCTTAGTCTCGCTAATCGCGCCCCTGTGGCCGGCGCAGTTATGGTACCAGCAATTAAAGACATGGTGCTCGCACCCGGTGTCGCTCCCGGTCGAGAATTTCCACTTAGACACGATTGGCAACCTAGCGACCTCGCTGACTTTTGCATTATGGACATTCAAGAGGCCAAGTGGCTAGCACCATATGGTAGAGATGTGACCAATAAATTAATAAATCAATATACTCAGTCTATGAAACGACAGTATCAATCACATTGGCAAGCCTTTACTTCTTGGATCATTAGAACAGAACAGACTGTGCCCTCAGTGGCATTAGTTTTTAATTATTTGAATTATCTGTTTGAGCAGAAACGTTTATCTGTGGTAACGTTAAAAAATCACTTAACTGCGATTAGAGTGCCCTTTTTAGACCTTACAGGTCTCTCCATACCGGTAGCGGAGGAAACAGGTTTTATGAGAGCATGTTTTAAACTCCGCCCACCTCCCCGTCAGCTCATGCCTACTTGGTCTCTGGACAAGGCATTGTCTTTACTTCACTCTCGTCTGTACCAAAATACTGCAGATTTTGCATTACTCTTAAAAAAGGCTGTATTCCTTTTGGCTTTGGCCACCGGGAACAGAGTGTCTGAGCTGGCGGCGATGAGCAACACACCTAATTGCCTTAGGTTTGGTAGACTTAATGAATGTATTCACATTGCACCTTCCCCGGGATTTGTAGCCAAGAATGAGCACAGTGCACACGTGTTTTCAGAGTTCACTGTGCCGGCGTTAAAGAGGGGAAAGGTGCACCATAATCTATGTCCAGTGCAAGCTCTAACCAAATATTTGAGAGTAGCTCCTCTAAACCCCCAAGGTGCTTTGTGGGTAGCGAGTACGGGTAAACGCTTACTGAAACGGAGATTAGCTTCTCTTCTGGTCGAAGTCATTAAAGAGAGTAATCCCGGTGTGGTGGGTAGGGCCCACGATTTACGCAAATGGGCAGCCTCTTTACGTTTCCTGAAGAACTTTTCAGTAGGAGATATTTCGTCCACACAGTTGTGGGCGTCTAATCATACGTTTTTGACTAGATACTTGTCAGTTGCTCTAGACAAACCTTCCTTACCATGTATAGCTTTAAGGCAGAGGATCTAGGTGGCCCTTCAGTCACTTTTGTTTACTTTCAAGGGAAAAAGGTGGGGGGGGTGCAGTCAGTGTAACTTAGGACACCCTAGACCCTGCCGGAATGTAAGAGCTGTGATACAAATTATGGATAATGTGATATGAAAATTTCTCTGTTCTATTCAGGGCGAGAAATTGTGCTAGTACAATGTTAGTACAAACAACAGGGTTGTTATAGTAGTTTTAGCTGTGAAAGCAATTTAGTATTAAACAGTGGAGATCTTTTGCAAAATATTTCCACGAATATTATGGGGTTTATTATGTGCACATGTAAACTTATAACTTGTTATTTTTGTCACCACTTGTTGAGTGGGGTGCCTTTGTAACTACAGATCTGTTCACAGAAATCTCCAGAGTTACCCTTTTTGTCAAGCAGGCTTCTTTGAAGTATGCACCTGCTTGAACCCCTTTTGTATATATATATATATGGGCTGTGCCATGTTTAAATATATTTTTTCAAAAGTAAGAATACTATGTGGTTGTTTGATTATCTGCTTTTCTAGAGTTATGATATGATTACGAATGTCCCCCTCCAGTCTTAGAAATCAGGCATGTTCGTCAATGATGGAGGGGCCACTAATAAATTATAGGTTTGACTCCTGTAAGGAGATAAAGAAAACCTAATATTTAGTAGTGGCCCCGTAATCATTGACGACTGGGGCCCTCCCGACCATCCCCTTCCCATTCGTTGATGTATTAAGGATTTTGGTTTACTTGATATGTCAGTGCAGGAAGAATGACGCCTGAATCAGCGTCTGGTCAAAGATCCACACAAGTACATCCACGATATGATGGAAAGCTTATTGGATAGTTATTCTTATTTTCTTTTTCTTTTTATTTTTACGAAGTTTTTTCGTAGTAAGAACCCAATTCATAATGACTGAAGCCATGAGTGAGGTCGCGTGCGCTCATGATGAAGGCTCCTCAGTTTTTAAATGCTCTGCGCGGTAGATTCAAACTACGGCGGATTAGTGTTTGAAGAGGATGCCTTATGTAATAGGCATGTTCGTCAATGATTACGGGGCCACTACTAAATATTAGGTTTTCTTTATCTCCTTACAGGAGTCAAACCTATAGTTTGCCCCTGATGACTAGCGTGATAGTTTTTGTTTAATATGGCGCATTGGACCTTTCTGCCGTGACAGTGGATTAAAGGCCGTTTTTCCGCCACGTGAGGGTATCTGTTTAGGCGACTCATTTCCGGCTGTGCCGAAAATATTTCCCTTTTGAAAGCCTTCGTCTTCCGCCGGGAAATTTGGTGGTACAACTGACCACGCCAGGTTTATATGGCCACCAGGGTTAATTACCGAGAATTAATCCGCCGGAAGAAAACACCTCACCCAATTGTGAACACTCACTTGCCAGACCAAGAAAGCTGCACACAAAACATCAATATTATGACAGGACGTTTCCTGCCTCGTTCATATCACGTATAATAACACCACATGATAATGAAGGACACTTCTTAAAGCTCCGTATATTAAAATAATAATAATACCCCCTAACCATAAGTATACCCCTAACTGAGGCTAGCCACAAGGCTTAGGGCAAAAAACTGCACATCGACACACGGTACCTAACGTTGCATAGCTACACACGGTACTTTACTTCCCTCGATAAACAGCAACCCCATAGCACCCGTCGCCCTGAGTCCAGAGTGGAAAAAGCAGAATCGGATTCTAGAAAGTTCCCCACCACGTGGGACAAATCTTACACTAGAACTCCTAAAAAAAATACAGGCTACTCCATCATAAGGATTGAGCAAAGTAGAACAGCCCAGCAGTATACACAGCCTCCTAGATAACTAATAAGGCAAAGCTAACCGCTGAAAAAGAAAGATTAAACACAGAGGCGTGCGAGCTCAATGGGAGCCGCATGGACGCCTAACACTTGTACCCTATTTGAACACACTTCCTGGGGATGCGCCAATGTGGACGCCCGTCGTATCTAGTCTAAGCCTATTCTAGAACATCTCAGATAAAAACAAATGAGCAAAAGACTCCCTAGAAGATGAACGAATGCCGAATGAAGAGACACGTCTGCACCACGCGACCACAGGGAGGAGAAGGAAGTATGACGCCGAGGCAGATCAGCGTCTCGGATAAGAAATCCACTAGAAAGACATCCACAAAAGTTGGGAAGCTTTATTATAGCATATCTTAAGTTAATTTTAATTTTTTATTTTTTACGAAGTTTTTTTCGTAGTGAGTACCCAATCATAAAGCCGATTCCATAAGAGAATTGGTGTACATTTATGAAGTTGGCTCCTCCTTCTCCCTGTGGCGGTAAGTCAAACAAGCTAACGCAAGGGGTTTGAAGAGGGCTATTATATAATAGGCATATCGTCAATGATGGAGGGGCCACTAATAAATATACTATTAGTAGTCATGAGTATGATTTTTGAAGCAGTTTTTGTTTTTTTAATTTGTAGTATATTCGCCCTCTGTAAATATAAAACTAGATTTCTCTAAATGTCTCAAACTTTTGCACAATATATTTTATCATTTCAGTTCCTTTATTCAGAGGTTTATGAAGTAAATAATTCATCCAATATAAGTTTCTTAGAAGTGTTTGACATATATAACGTTTAAACCTCACGTACAGTAGAAAATTATAATAGTCCATAAAATAAGATAGGCTTTACCAAGACAAGGTCTCGGGCTTATCTTTACGGTACGAAAATCTCGGCATATAAAAGGACTATCGCGTGTGAGTTTGTTTGTTTTGTAAGAGGGGTGAGGCCGTGAGGGAGAGAGTGTATCATACGTCGGGCAGTGCTGAGTGAAGAGTACTGTCATATCCTCAATCATCTATTTTCAGTGATTTTAACAATAGTTAAACTTACTGGCAGTAGTTTATTCCACTGTAAATAATTCTACTATAACATGTGTTTATTATATACAGTATACTATTTCTATAAGGATTTGGTGCTTAGCAACTTAACATTCCTACTTTACAAGCAATTTCTGGATTCTCATAAATAATTTTTTTCGCCATGTGTAATGATTATAGGGTTATAGTTGATACATATATTAATTGTGTGTGCACAAATAGATATGTTACTACCAAAAAAATACCATTTGTGAATGGAGTGTCTTTTAAACGAAGCTGGTTATATTGTTGAGTTGCCAAGTAAATTACCACTTGTCCTAGGGTCCTACGACAATGCGACAATTTTCCGACTGGTGGTCACCACAAGCAGCTTGTGCGTGGGACTTCTAATTCTTAAATTCTTATAGCATCATTAATTCGTAATTGAGAAAGAGTTCAATCAGTTTACCTAGCCTAACTTACCATGTATCTCTTATTACGTAATCATAATCAAAGCGGTAAAAATACTTCGATCGGTAAGCTTAGCCTAACTGTCATTTCGTCTACAGTGTATTTCGCCGACGGCGATCGATAGTATTGTTACAGGAAAACAAAACAACGATTGTGAGGTTTACCAAATGGTTTGTTCAAGTGTACTGTATTATGGTAAGTAAACTACTGACAATGCCATTTGTTACTGTACTAAGGCAGCTAAGGTTTTTATAGGGGGTAGAGACCGATTAATATGAATGGTGCATGAATTTGTCAACAACAAAAGACTTCGGCGCTGTCTTTGAAGCCTCCACGGCGACCATTTTTGGTGGTCATTTCGCTTTTCTGTACCGGTAATTTCGCGCTTAGTACGAAAGAGCGGGGATTTACTGTAATGGTAAATTTCTATGCAGTATTCTACCCTGTCTATCTATTGCCAGATACCTTAATCTGCAAGAGGGTGGCCAAAATTAATTGCCTTTGTATTCCCAGGTAATTAATTTAATTTTTTGGTTTGTATTCAGGTAAGGGTTACTTACCCAGCCTCCCATTGTTGTTTATAGTATGTGAGTTGCATGTAGATTATTTTTTGTACTTGAGAGAGAGTTATAAATTATGTTCTAATTTATATTTCCACAGAACGTGAGAATCATAATGGCCTGGATGATGATGATGATGTGAAAGATTTTGATAAAGACCTGGTGACAACACAGCAAACAGTGAGCGTGATTGATCCAATCAGCAAGGTGACCATGACTGATCCAGTGAGACACAAACCCTGTGGCCATGTGTACGACCGGGCTTCTGTTACCAGTATGATCAAGACTTGTGGCAAAAAGGGATTCAGGTCCGTTTTAAGGGGTATTTACTCCATAGCTTTTATAGTAAATTTTTGTTCGTCAATATTTTTCTTGCTTGGAAGCTGAAATTCAAGCATGAACAGGTCCACTTCCATGTGTATTTGTGAGTGATACATACTAGGTATGAATGTGAGGTTCATTTCATGTTACAGGCCATAACTCATGCTGTCTAACAAACACCATAGTTGCTAAGCTAAGTGTTTATTTCATTGAGTTAATGCAAGTGGAAAAAGACGACAACGGATGGCATTATATGCTCATTCAGGGGCCCAATCAACCGGCTAATCATAGAGACTACTAGCACCACCTCTAAAGTCACCAGGAGATACAGTGTGAATGAATGAACTAGACTTTTATAGGGAGATTCTGACCTGAAATTTTCAATGGGCATTGTCTCGTTTCGCTTGCTCTGGTAGTTTTCACGCTAGGGTGAGTTATAGTGAGCGAAAATTAGCAAAAGCACCCCGCATTGGCCAGGAAAGGCATGTATAGGGAGCCCGCAGCAAAAAGGTTAACCCTTCAAGCCCAGATGGCCTCTCAGAAGCCATATTGAACTTGCACCGCGCGCCCATGATGGCCTCCCAGAAGGCATTGCTTGAATCTGTGCTTTTGAAGCACGCGCGCGCCATATTGTTTGTTAAATACGCATACACAGCGCCACCACGCTTGTACTACGTGCCAGCATCAGTCTCAACCGAGCCGCCATAATGGAAACTATGCAAAATAGTGCTTCTGCAGCGTCTGATTCGCTGCCCCCCGCAACGCCCGCCCCGGCTCGAAATAGAACGCAATGGCTCACCACTAAGAATATTCTCTCGCCCGGAGGTATCGAGAGAACCTTGCGTGACCTATAAATCGCTGTTAGTGGCAGTGATAGTGAGAAAAGTGAACAGATTACTGGACATACGTCGCGGTATGTATCTAGTAAAAGGCTAGACATAGACAGCGACAAAGACGCCGAGTTTGTAAGGTTCCCCACTGACGACGACAGTAACGAGGAACCTGAAGGGGGTTGAAAAGGTGCTGTTCTACTTAGTGAAGGAGGTGAGGAGAGTGATGTGGCAAAGGTGAGCGAGTGTGAGAGCTCTAGGTATATTTCAATGTTCACCACTGCCAATGGCTCTCCTCTCTTGCCACTGACCAACCTGGTGAACAAGCCTACATCTTTCCTATTCTAAATGATCTAGAGCAGTTAGTCCAGCAACCCACCCGTTTAACGGATCGCTTCGGAGATTGGCCCAACATTCTTGACTTACAGTATTTCTAACTTCTAATAATAATAATAATAATAATACGCTGGCATTTTATTTGTTCGAGCGCCAATTCTCCAAGTGGATTCACGAGCGCTCACATCAACTTAAATTTTTCCATTTAAAAAAAAACAAAAAAAACATTAAAGCTTATAGTCATCAGTAACTCTATGCTCCCCAGTATCATAAGCCCTCAGAAATATGTGCGACTTCAGTTGTTTCTTAAAAGCGTCAACACAATTCAACTGCTTAAGTGATACTGGAAGTCGATTGAACAGACGTGGGGCAACATAAGAAAAGGATCTAGCAGCAAAAGCACGTTCCCCAATGGCTCAGGCCTCATAAAGGCTATATTGGTCATTACCACTACGCAAATTCACATTTGATTCATTATGTGTTGGAAATAGAAGATCCAACAAATACTTAGGCTCACCAAACCTCAGCACTTTAAATGTCAGTAAGCACATCTTAAACTCTATTCTGGCCTTGATGGGAAGCCAGTGTAGATCCATTAGATAATATGTGGTGGGTGTTCTGGGTGGAAGTGAAAATATTAGTCTAGCACACCTATTGAGAACAGGCTGGACTTTTTTCAAAGTAGCATTTGGTAAACCAATGAACAATGCATTACAGTAATCAATTCTAGAATAGCAAATGCATGAATGAGTGTCAAAAGAGATTCCTTGCTCAAGGACTTCCTTATAGCATAAAGGTTACGAATGTAAAGGTGACAACTCTTCACGATACTATTTATATGATTCTTAAAGTTCAGATTTTTTTCGAATACAACGCCAAAGTTTCTCACTGATTCCAAAGGTTGGAGCTGTGATTCACCGAATTGTAGACATCCACAATCTTCATGGACACTATTTCTCAAATTACCATTTATGACTATACAGTTGGTCCTCCATTAACGCGGCCAATGTGTTCTGGTTACCGCCCGTGTTAGAAAAATCCGCGTTACCGAACCCATATGTTTACATGTTAAAGGTACCTTGGTGTTCTGGAGATTTCCACAAAGTCCACTTTTTCTCCATAGAAGCCTATGTTATAATAATTAAATCAATTATAAAGGTTATTTGACATGTGCAATGAGTTGATTTGCCCATTGCAACAACTCTTACCTCTGAATAAATATTTTGTTTAGGCTAGGCAGCTAGGCTAATGAGAGAGAGTCACAGCAGTAGCCGACATTTTTCGATCGAAGCTCTGAAATCCCTCCATCATATTTCTCACCTCACACAATAACTACACATTGTAGGGTGTTGTAGTCTTCACCCAACGCACAACAACGATCATATCTACCTCTGGTATGCATAAACACTTGGTTAGGCCATTTATTTGCAGAGATATGAGCATCGGTAAATTACGAAAATCGTAGCTTCGGAATTCCCGCCTAACTCACCGTCTTATTATTTCTCACCTCACACAATAACTACACAATGTAGGGTGTACTAGTCTTCACCCAACGCACAACAACGATCATATCTACCTCTGGTAGGCATAAACACTTGGTTAGGCCATTTATTTGCAGAGATATGAGCATCGGTAAATTACGAAAGTCGTAAGTAAAGATTCGGCGACTGAGATAGCATAGCCATGTGGTCCACACAATGACAACACACACACTCACTCGACAGCCAAACAATAACATAAGTGTGTTTCGGTAATTATTCTCACCTCACACATTAACTACACAATGTGGAGTGTGCTAGTATTCACCCAATGCACGGGAACGATCATATCTACCTCCGGTATGCATAAAACTTGGTTAGGCCATATATTTGAAGAGATATGAGCTACGAAAGTCGGGAGTAAAGGTTCGGAGCCCAGCTGGACCCTGCGCCAGTCTAAGTATTGACCGCGTTAGTAACATTTTGGATATTTGGGGTGTACCGCGTGCCACCAAATCCGCGTTTCTAAAACTCGCGTTACCGGAGGACCAACTGTATATAATCTCTGTCTTGTTGTCATTCAATTTAAGCTTCCTTCTAGTCATCCAGATCTTCAAGTCTGACAAGAGTGATGAAAATTTATTCTTTACCTTATCGATAATATTAATTTCAATATACAACTGTGAATCATCTGCATAGAAATGATACTTAACACCATGTGCATCCAGTAGGGATGAAAGACTAGAGGCATAGATAATAAACAACACAGGGCCAAGAACCGATCCCTGGGGCACCCCGAAGTTTAGCAATGATGGTTCTGACATGGAGCCACCAAGAGTGAGACACATTATGTTAGAAGCATTGCTAAGAATGCCTCTAAAAAACTGGGACTCCTGTACAGAGTTCGAGAATTCTTCACTGACGAGCAGTTGGCCATGATATATAAAAGTCATGTGTGTTCTCAGATGGATTACTGTTCACCTCTGTGGGGTGGAAGTGGAGTGGTTGCATTGAGGCAGTTGGACAAAATTCAAAATAAAGCTATTAGATTAATCAATAACCCTGCAATCACACAGGACCTTCCTACATTATCCATACGAAGAAACGTTGCATCCCTTGCATTATTCTACAGATATTTTCACAGCAATTGTTCCGAGGAACTTGCTTCAATTGTGCCGCCTCTCCACATCTTTCCGCGTAGAACTAGGGCAGCTGAGAGCGCCCATGAATTTACACTTTCTCCTCCACAATGCAGAACTTCTGCTTATCAGAATTCATTTATCCCCAGAGCTACTACTCTTTGGAATTCACTTCCCTCGAATTGCTTTCCACAAACTTACAATCTGCAAATGTTTAAATCCAGTTGTTACAAATATTTTATGAATGGAGGATGCCTTTAGGCACATGGACCTTTTTGTTTTATCTGTGTTTTTCCTTCCTCCGTTCATTGTCTCTTTAAAAAAAAAAAAAAAAAAAATGACTCAACTGAGCGATCTCTGTCATACCCATAGCTTACTCAGACTCTTCCTCTTACTTATATATTTCCTAGATCTCAAGTGACGGCGTCTCTTCCGTGGATTGACCTCCCAATCTGCCAACCTTGGTTGTAGAATTAGGTTTACTTGGGAAATAGTTAACATCCTGAACTTCATATTGTGAATTAATTTGTTGAGGAGGAACCTGTCTATCGTAGGCTTTAGTTGTAGACTGTCCCTTTTGGAGAGAGGAACATGTGTGATAGAGAAGCTGGCATGCCTTCTGGCACCTAAGTCACAACATTGTCTGTCAACATTTGGTTCATCAATGTTTTTTAACTCTAGAGATAGTTGTCCATTGTTAGACTGAGCTCTGAGGGGGGGTTAGCTTGTTTTCCAGTAAACTGCCCAAACAAGTCCCTCTGAGGGCTTAGCAACAGAGCATGAACCTTATTCCAGGTCATTTTGGGAAACAATCTGCATGTGAATCGAAGTGAGAAGAGAGCCGGAGTAGCAATATCTTTGGGTATATTCTTGGACAATTGGGTGAGTGGATACTGTCTAGCTCTAGTTGCCTTAAAAATTGCAATCTTGATATTCCCAGTGGTCATCCGAGAATTACCACGTGAAACTCTTCTGATAAAATGAAGTGCAGACCTGGAGTTTTGTTCAGGGATAGAATCTGCTACTTGCCTCATGGCTTGTGCAAGTTGTTGTGTGATAAAATTTTACAGTAACCTATGGGTCCTTTGTCGTAGTTTAAAGTCTTTGTCAGTCTGTGCAGGGTAGGTGTATTAATCATGGGGTCAACTAGTTGGTTTACAACTATTGTTGGAGATCTGAGATATTTCCAGAACTCCTGGGGAATAGAGTCGGAGTTGTATATATATGCATAATGGTAAATTTTTTATTACGTCTAGCAATCGGTCTTGTGCATCGTTGTACAGTATGTTGTTGTTGTTCCCCAAGCTGCCTGGCCGAACAGCCCCAAGGCCCCGAGCAATTCCAAGGCCATAACCGAGCGCCCCCACAGAACCCTCCCTGCCGACCACAATAAAGCCTGGGTGACCGAAGCCACTCCATAGCGGGGAGCTGAGGAGGGTGCGGAAACGCCCGGGAAACCAAAGCCCCACCCAGGGCCCTATGCCCCTCAGCAATTATGAAGAGAAAGTTGAGGGGCAAGGGAAAAATGTGACGCTTTGGCTTCCAATCTTGGTAGATTGGGAGGTCAATCCACGGAAAAGATGCCGTCACTTGAGATCTAGAAAATATATAAGTTAAAGGAACAGCCAGAGTAAGCTATGGGTATGGCAGAGATCGCTCAGTTCTCACTCTGATAGACCAGCCCATCACCACATGACTAGAACCCAATCCTCTCAGCATCAGCTAGGAAAGGCCCTAGAAAGCCGCCTTTGGCGGGGGGGATAGCTCCCCTATTTCAACCCCTTTCGGGGTCGGGCACCCGCCCTTGTACAGTATGTACATACTTGTACAGTATGTAGATGCCTAAGCTCGTCTCTTTTAATAATCCACTAATTTGGTATTGGCACCAAGTCTGAATGACCTGTGTCAGCATTAGTAGGTGCTATCCTGGTAATTGTTTCCAGTATCGATATTCACCAATTAGTAGAGGGGGAAACTTCTTGAACATTTCATGAGCAGGTTGTTTAGGCTGGACAGGTATATAAATGAGACAGTGGGACTGTGTCTGGTATGGCATATTGTAACATGGGTGGAGCCAGAGACCTACTTTGGAGATCTCGGATAGCTTTATCTAAAGACGTAAATTACTGTTCAATTTTGTCTGTCAACTCATGCATAGATTTAAGAAAATACCTAAAGTTCACCCACCAAGCCACCAGGTGGACTCTGAGTAGGGACTATATCAGGAAACTCTTTTTCACTTTGTACTAATGGATAACCATGGTACTCATTCTACTCCAACCCTCTTCGGTATGGTTACTGGTTTCCAATTCATACCACCCTACCATAGCATTGCTCATGACCAAAGGTTCAGGGGTATCCTTAGGAAGTACTTTTTCCGTATTGCCCCAACCGTACTGTGACCAAAATGTCTGGAGCTACCAGAGAAGGGTCTAAACGAACAGGTAAGTCCGTAGGATTAGTGTATGGGTTTACTCACCTGAATCAGTTTAGGGTGCTTTAATGTGGGTGAAGCAAGCAACTGGGTTTATTCAGATTGCTGTTCAATAGTATCAGCTAACTGTACTAGGGAAAGTGGAGGGGAACTGATACCCTCAGAACTTGGAACAGTCAAGGAAGTAGATGAGACAGGTAATTTATGTTTTTTGATGTAATAGGGTTAGCCGGGTGGCTGACCACATTAGACAATGTCAAAAGTCTGGGAGTACAGTCGACGCTCCATTTAACAGACGTCGATTTAACGGATTTCGGATTTAACGGACTCCAGCTGGTAAATTAGGCCTCTAAAATCAACCAAAATTTTTAGACATATCGAGTCTACACACAGGTATCGAGTCTACACACACTCAGGTGTAACATATAAACTAAACACTATGGTACACAATGCTAATATAATTGCCCAATAATGTATATAATGCTTATTGTTTGGCATTATGAGTATTGTACATATCAGTAATGGGCGAAATTGTAACTATCCTGGAGACGCCATTTGCAATGTTTACGTTATGGCCTGACGCTACGGTACAACGATCCGATACACTGAACTTTCGTACAGTAACAATATCGTCACCTTTTCGTTTTTTTTATTTCGTAGGCTACAAATTTGCATCCACATAATATATTATGGTATTATTGGGTATTATTGTAATAAATAAAGCACACTTTGATATTGCTTTATATTTATCCCATAAAATATTACGAACTATGAATACTTTGGTAGTATCCAAAATAGTAGGCTACAGTATTGCGTACCTTTTTCCAGAGGATCTACTGTAAGAAACTGTAAGAAACTGTAAGTACCAAAACAGACCCTGCACCGTATTGTTTGACTGAACAGGGACGCCAAAATGTAAACATTGCAAATGGCGTCTCCAGGATAGAGTTTATTTACAATTTCGCCCATTACTGATATGTACAATACTCATAATGCCAAACAATAAGCATTATATATACATTATTGGGCAATTATATTAGCATTGTGTACCATAGTATGTAAATAAGGTAAGAAAAAACGAATTTTTTTCATTTTATTAATGAATAGGCTAGGGCCTAACCACTTTTCAGAGGTCATTTGCACTTAACGGACTTTTGCACTTAACGGACTTCGCTTCCCCCCTAAAAGTCCGTTAAATGGAGGGCTGACTGTATGTGGTGTAGAATGCAGGATTTTGGAATCATGACTGCGAGTCGAGTCGGGGAAGTTTGGTACTTAGCAGGTCGCCTTTTAGTTTGAGATTTGCTGTTTATTTACTGGAAGAATTTGAGTTGGGGGACCTATGTCCTTTCCTGCTAGATCCAGACATTTTCTTGTCAGGAGATGGAGAGGAGCTAGGGGTTCTAGAAAAAGACATTTCTAAAAAAGCTTACATACTTTGCCTCCATAATACCTGGATATTTTGTTTAAGGTACCTGAAATGTAAGACATTTACCGAACCCCACACAGATAATGACACTTGTTTGCATGTGACCGAGGGCATAAATGTTTTTTTGGGTCATGGTTATTAAAAAAATTATGATTAGTGACTTAGTCACTTAGTGACATAGTTACTTAGCCGGTGAGCCGGAAACGTTTAGTGTTTTGTAAAAATGAACTCGCCTTAACCCTCCTCTAGTGGGTGCTCTGTGGCCGTTTTGGGCCTTTCTGGGCCGTTCTGACTGCTATATCAACCATCAGTATGAAAGGAACTGTATTGCGCCGAAAACTAGGTGGAAATCGCTACACAATGACGCCACATACAGCTACGTAGCACTCGTGGAGCACTGACAGTGTTACCTCGAAGATGGAAGTTTAGCTGATTTTGCTACCTTGCTCACTTTTAGCGAACTATTGGTTACACTGTCATCCTCACGCGCGGTGGGGGAACTGGAGTTAGTGTGGGCCGGGAGGCCACAGATGTCGGACGTATGGATCATTACTATCCCACCCATTTTCACTCGATTTCCACCCTTTTTTCACCCGTTTTTTGCCAGTTTTTTCAACTCGACTTATGTGGTGAGCCGCTTTTTAAGGGTTAAAATGTGAGGTGTTGGGCTCTTCCAGTGGTTATTACTTGGCCGAAAGGGATCGTTACTAATTGTTGAAGAGCCTCTTCTCCGGTAATGCAGCAGCTCGCCTGTGAAATACCAAGGAATCAATGTTGCATGGTGGAAATAATACCGGAATTATTAGATCTGCTTAGATTTGGCAAAATAGGATCTAGTCATGCATCGTTTATTTTAAATAAACTGCAGTTGCCTTTTATCTAAGAAATAGTCGAGTGAATTATTACTCGGTGTCACTGGGTATAATTACTTGGTAATTTTTTAGTCAGGTATAGGCTAGCCTTTTTAGAAAGGGAAAGAAAACTTGTGCTAATTTCCTGGAAATTAATTACCATTATGTAGTTAGTGAGAATCTACTTAGTAGGTGAACCTGAAACTTCTAAAGTTTTGCCCAGTGAACTCACCTTAAAAATTACGGTTTTGTTAGCCGAGTGAAGGAAGTAACAGGTGAAATGGTTAGGTCTACCCTGGCCTTGAAATCTGGAATACTGTTCATCTCTTGCAGAGGGTAGGCCTATCACTTGGCCGGGGCCTAGACCTACTTAACTTGGGCAAAATTAGGATCTAGCCTTGTATTGTTTACTTTAAATAAGCTAATTAGATAGAAGTACTTATGTAAGCTCTCGTTTCTATCGTAAGTCTGATAGTTATGTTAATTACTGGTAGCCGGGCCTGTCTCTAATATGGTATGACATCCTTATTATAATGTGACCAAGCCTAGGGTACCCAGCAATAATTTCCATTTGATTCCATTATTGGAACCCTGGTTTGTCTTTATTAAAGTGTGACAAAGCTTAGGGTACCTGGTAAAATAATATCTGTTACTCTTACTCGGCCTTGTTCTTGTCATAGTATGACAAGGCTTTGGGTAACACAGCACCCATATGGCGGTCTCAATTTTTTTGGTACCCGGGCCTGTCATAGTGAAACTATGAACTATGTCATGGTGCCTGGTATCGTAATATGTCTCTAATATGTTAAGACATCCTTATTATCGTATGACCAAGCCTAGAGTACCCGGCAATAATCCTAAACAGAGCAAATAACAAGAGAAACCTTACATGACAAGGTCACTGTTGTTCCAGCTGATCTGTGTGAACATTCAAGGTTGAGTATGGAAACGCATACAGTGGAGCCCCCATTTTCACTACACCGGTCTTCGCTGATTCAATTCTCGCACCACACACCAAATATTCCCAATTTCAATTCTCGCGCCAAAAGCCTCAATTCTCGCATCAAAATCCCAGCCGAAACCCGAATAAATAGCAAAAATAACGAAAAACTCGACATAAAACTAAAAAACAAACAAAAACAATAATTTTGTTTTAACATAACGAAAGAATCTGCCAGGTGCTTGCCGTTTAGAGACGAAATCCGAGTGAATCCGAGATCCGATCGTCAAATGCACAAGATTCCGCCATCTTTCTATTGACGTCATCACTAAGCAGACGCTTGCAGTTTAGCTAGTATCTGTGTTGACAAAACAACCGTTTGCAAGCTTTTTTGTGCCTGAACCCCTTCTCTCTCGCGTTTTATTATAACCTCTAGTACATCTAGTGATAGGGATGGTTGGCCTGGTGGTAGCAATGAAGGAATTTCATGCTCAAAACACAGAGCAAAGACCAGTTCATGTCGGACGAAAGCGATTGAAATGCCTAGCCTAGACGATGTTAGCCTAGGCTAGGCTAAATATGACAATGATTTATATTAAAATCTGTGTGGTAAGTAATCTTCTCATAATACGTATTTATACGTCTTTTCCTCATAATATGTATTTATTGGATGTGTTTGGGGCGAAATGGGTACTTGAGGGGTGGCTGGACAAATTTAGAACCTAGGCCTAGGCTAGGCCTAAAAAAAAATTCATGATAGAAACAATGCCCCAATCTACAGTATTTATGGTTAGGACTGTCATTTAGCCATGTCTACATTATTATTTACAATGCTTAAGATTTATTAGTGGCCCCGCCATCATTGACGATTATGCCTATTACCTCCTCTTCAAACGCTCATTTACCGTAGTTTGAATCTACCGTGCAGAGCATAACAAATTTGAGAAGCCTTCATCATGAGCGCACGCAACCTCACTCATGGTTCTGTCATTATGAAATTGGGTTCTCACTACGAAAAAACTTTGTAACAAATAATAAATAAAAATAAAATAAGAATAACTATTCATAAGCTTTCCATATACTCGTGGATGTACTTGTGTGGATATTTGACCAGACGCTGACTTCAGGCGTCATACTTCCTTCTTCTCTGCTCTGCGCTCAACCTGCCCTGACGTGTCTCCCCACGCTCCGCTGATTCCGCATTTGCTGCGTCCCTCGTGAGTTTTTTCTCATTTGTTTACTCTGGGATGTATCGAGTAAGGTTAGGATATGCGTAGCAGGAGTGTCATGGGCGGGTTTCCCGCAGTTCAGTGTATTTGGGTCGTGTGTTTGGGACACATATTTCGGGTGTAGCCTCGTGGTCCCGTGGTGGACGCGTGATACGTGTTTTGCGGCTAGCTAGCCTAGTTATTTAGTTGGCTTTAACTACGCGTTATCAGGCTTCTTTTTATCTTTCTGATGAAGTTGCCTTATTTGTTTGTTTACTGACGTTCCTAGCGTATTTTTCTTCACTTAGTGAAGTTTTTTCTAGGTCCCGAGTCAGTGCATCCCTCTCCCGGGATTTTTTCTACGATGTTGTGATGGCGGCTGTTCCTGTTGTGATATAATACAGTGCTTTTTGTTTATATTACGACGTGATTAAGTGATATTTCCGTCTGCTTAGGCCTAGCCAGCCTCTCGTAGCTTTTTACATGTACAAGTGTTATTGATTTATTGTTTAAATATGTACTACTGTGTCATGTGTGTCCTGGATTAGTTGTGTTTTGGCTTAATCCAGGGACTATTTGTGTATATCAGATTGCGTCTGGTTAGTGTGGGTTGCCTTTTCCGGCGGGTTTTCTCGATTGCTCCAAGAAAATCCGGCTGGTTGCCGAGTTTTTATCACGCGTGGTTAAAATAGGCTAGTTTCCCCCGGCGAGTGGTGGCTTGAGGGCTCTCCAGGAACTGCGTCTCTGTAGTGGAGCCTGTGGTCAGGCTTACTGTGTGTTTCCCGGCGGGATGGCTATACCCGTTTAACTAGGTGTTCATGCGGACACCTGTTGAGTATAGTTTTTCCCGGTTTTTGCAAAGCCATTGAAAAACTAGGCTGTTTTGTTTGATTGGTCTTTCCACCCCGGCGATCTTTTGCAAATAAGTGGGGATAGGAACAATTGGGGTTAACATTAAATTAATTTCACACCCGGCGGTTGAACCTTGGGAGGGTGGGATTAACGGATTTGCAATTCGGTATGGTTGGCCAGACAATTAAGGGATACAATTGGGTATCGAGGCCTTCAAAATACGGCGATCTATGAAGGCTTCGAGAGAAGTCAGATCTAAAGATTAAGATAGGCTTACCCTTTTAACTGCGATATAATAAGGAGGCCGGCGTCTTAATATGGGTTTCCGGTGAACAAAAAACCACTGGGAAGAGTGCGTCATTTATAAAGATATGCTCGTCTTTATATCATGTCAGAGGATATTTTTAAATCTTTTGGACAAGTAAAGATATTCTAAAATCTTTACATATGAACCTACAGGGTAACAAGAGGTAATGGTGGTGTATTACGTCTCGTTGCCCGGCGGTTCATTAACACTTGTGTTAGAACATTTTTGGGTAACCTTATGAGCATTAATTCCTGGAAATTTTCTTTTTTCCAGGGCGGAGTTCCGGCGGGTCAACAGAGGACCAGGGGAAGCCCGGGGGTGGGTTAGCTTTTCTCCAGTCTCTGTCATGGCTACACTAGACCCTGTTTTTGCTCTGTGCTTAACACCCTCCTGTTCAGGGATCCCTATTTTTGCGCATACACTGTGCATCAGATGCGTCAAATGCTTGGACCGGTCAAGGGGTTTGTGGGTTACTAAGAATTGTGCTTTTTGTAGTCAGTTAAGTATCAAAGTCTTACAGCACGATAATCAGGCCGCGGCGGTTGCATTGCGCGAGGTCAGACAAGTCCTAACTACTTATGCTACATCAGTGGCTCATAAAGCTCTTCAGTGCGACAACGTAGTTCTGTGGGAACGATTGATTGTTCAGCATCCCCCACTTAAACGTACCCCTTCTAAAAGTAGAGTAAATGTGCGTAAGTCAGCAGAGACTGGGCAGGGTAAGGTGCTTATTCCCTCCCCCGGCACATCTAAGAGATCTCGAGCGCCGACACCCCCGGCGACAGCTTCCAAGTCAAGGTCGAGGTCCAAGTCAAGGTCTCCTCTCCGACAGCAGACACATAGTCACTCTACTTCACCTTCGAGGAAGAAGAGCAAGGAGGAGAAGACCAAGGACAGTCCTAGTGTGAAATCAAAGTCAAGGCGAAGTCACAAGTCTTCAAAAAAGGATACTCATGTAAGAAAGGCCTCCCGGCGTTCGCCGGAGCCTCGTACCTCGCTTTCTGCCTCTACTTCCGACATGTCTCATGTCCAATCTGACAGGTCGGGAGTGGAGTCAGAAACTGTGGTGGGGGATATACCGGCGGACTGGTTGTCACCAAATATTATTCTCATTTCACATGTACCAGCTTTAGATTTAGAGAGTTCTACCAGAAGTTATAACCCTCTAGAGGGATCGAGTGAGGGCTCAGTAATTGGTGTGGTACCTAGCTCACAAGTGAGTTCCGGCCAAGACCGGGGAGTATGGAGGTACAGTACTTCCAGCCATGGAGTGACGACTCACATCCTTTTCATGCAACACAGGTAGTGGCAGACGTCCACCGGGACGCTGAGATCCCATCGTCCATCCCGGACTTAACATGGCAGCATGAGGGGGTCCCGGCTTCGGCGGAATCCTCTCATGAGAGGATTCTATCGTTTAAAATGTAAAACTTGCAAACTAAACAAACCAAAATTGGGACAAGGACAATATAAAGTCAAATTAAATTATCAAAATCGCTATGTGGAAACAACGCTTACTAAAATGAAATTTATTAAATAAAAGAACACAATCCACCACATAGGGTGTACATTACTACATGAGCAAGTTAATCTGTTTCCCAAGCAAACTAATCGCATATATAACAACGCACTATCGTCACGTTAAAGGAAGTACTGTAGTCAAGTTTGGGAAGTCCGGGACATTCTGGCAAATTTTACTAAACTCTGCATGAATAAAGAAACTACATGTTAAATGTCAAAATATTATTTAAAATCAAATTTGCAACATGACAAGACATTAACAATAGTACAAAATACAAATATTGATAAGATATCTATACTATTACAAAATAATATATAAAATACAGTACAGCACTCACTAACGATATTGCTATCGGGTAGGTACCTGTAAGCATAGCATGCCTCAAGTGACCCCTATCAATAACTACCCTACAAATAACCTACATTTATAGCACAAATAAACTAAGGAAATCGCAAAAGTAAGCAATTGATACTATCGACAATGAATACATATAATATAAAGACAAATAATTGCAAAATATGAAGTAACAACAGATTTAAACAAAGAGTACTCTTTTAACAAGAACAATAAATTTAAAAAATATCATCAATATTAACCCTCTGTTCCCGGAAGGGCTCTTGAACGCCCATAATAAAGCATACACGAGCTACCCGGAAGGGCTCTTAAACACCCATGACGTCAAAGCCTGTGAGCTTGGTGTGCGAGGCGTCGGTCCGACGCATGTAAACAACAGCCGGCTGGACCGACGCTCCGCATCTCCGGCCACAAGAAGGAGAGCGTCGCTTGTTCGTGTGTGCCTGTATGTTGTTGTTAAGTATCGAAAAGTGGTGTAAAGTGGCTGTTTTGGCCATAAAGTTATCTCCAATGAAATCATCATCACAGCTCAACCAGTTGACTTAGAGGGCTCTACTTAATGCCATTCTACAGGTAAATAACACAGCTACGCTTGGGGATGCGCGGGAATGCGGGAAGCAGTCTGATTAACGAATATACGGTAGCCTAGCCTAGACGTTTTTCGGCCAAAACACCCAGTTTTCGAGGAATATATATATAATACATAGCCGGGGCTGGAGGGTTAATATTAATAATAGAAAAAGAAAAAGAAAAAGAAAAAGATAAACAATAAATACAGACAAAAAGTAAGCAGAGGTTATACAAGAAACTTCAAGTTAAAAATGCTTGATTAAAATTATTGATGTCAAATTTTAGAATACAGTCACAATAATTGACCCTAAAAAGATTAAATTTATGGAACAATTTACTTGCCTCAAAACCTCTGTCCACTAAGAGTCTGTATAGTAACCTAGCTCTAGCCCAAAAGTCATCTACTTTAGTGCAGATTTTACAAAATCTTATTAACTGGGAATAAATACAATTATAAGTTATTTTACTATCGATATTACTACTAGGGAAAGGAAAGTTTATTACGTTAAAATTAAAATCATCAACTTTGTGATATACTTTAAGTATGCACTGTTCATTAACAATCTCTATATTTATATCAAGAAAATTTTCAACTTTATAATTTACGTTACATTGTGTGAGGGGAATAGAATTAGGGTAAATAAGTTTAGCAACTTGATTAAAATTTAACAAATTGCAAACGAGAATATCATCAATATATCTACTATTATTACTTAAGTATGAGGGGGTCCCGGTTTCGGCGGAATCCTCTCATGAGAGGCCGGAGGAAAGGGATGAGGATTCTATAATTTCTGAGATGGAGGTTCAAGAGTCAGGTTCATTGATAGACGACTCTCAGAGTAGGAATGATTCGCCACATAGTTCATCCTCTGCTAAATTTGTCACAGCTGATGAAATTAATGGGTTACTAGCGAATGCACTAACTAAGTTTTTTGGCCAGCAGCCGGAGACTCCTACAGTTGGTTTGGGAGCTTCCACGACAGCATCGAATGTTCGACCTCTGGCTACTTCCATTGCTTTGACACAAATTCCGCACCCTCCCCCTGTATCACCTACTATTGTTACTAGGCCGACTTCGGCGGCACTGACTACTTCCAATGTGAGAGTAGTAGCAGATGTAAATCCTCCCCCTTTAGACAAGGCACCGATCAGAAAGGGAGCTATGCCCCTCTTATACGGGTCGGATGAGTCATGGGTAACAATGTTCCCAGCAAAGCCAGAGGTAGCACAGTCCACTATGTCGGGGGATCTTCCGGTACCACGTGAGTGGGTGATCCAAGGGAATAAATCTTGGAAGTTACGTGCTTTAGATATTCTAGGAAATGTACTTGATGTTAACACTAGATTAGCGGGCTAGCGGTTTATTTATATGTACCGCCCAGCGGGGTGTTTTTAGCCAAAATAGGGCTGTTTACGTGATAATTGTCATGCCTAAATAAGACCCAGAGCGTAAAACAAGTATCTATCCCTGAAAGGGCATAAACAGAGCTTTCCAATGACACCATAACGATCCTTTTATGATGGCTAGTTTTATTGCAACAACCGCGCAACGCGAGTGCAAAAAGCATGTAATTCGGCACTTTCCCCATACAATTCCGTATGTAGCGAGTGAGAGAGGGAGGGAGGAGGTGGGATTCGTGTCAGTAGGTTCGCCGCGGTGGTCTGGAGCAGTCATACGCTCGCTACTCTCCAGCCACCACTTGTCTCTCTCTCTCAGCAACATTACATGCTGAAATTGCCACACGACCTATGTCGAGCGCCGCCAGATAGTCCAGATTTATTATACTCGACTTATGTTGCGCGCCGCTAGTTAAGGGTTAATATTAAGGCCATTCCTAACTATTATCACCATGATTATTTTGTGTATACTTCTACACCTGCCCTACCCCCTGCGTCAGCTTCAAAACTGTTTTCAGACTGGACCAAGCATGACGGTTTCAATGATATAAAAGCACTGTCAGCTCTAACACCAGAGTTAGGTTTAAAGACGTTCACAGACACAGCCGCAAATCCAGTTTTGAAGGTGGAGCAGTTGGGTCCGGGACCTTGGGTGGAATGGGAAGTGGAGGCTCAGAACTTTGCAACAACTTTTACCTCTAAATCTTCGTACCAAATTCCACAAGAAAGCCATTCTTGGTTCTCTCTGCCGGCGGAGTTCCCTCTGCTTTATTTGCATTTTTAGCTGCCCCTAAAATTAATCTATGCGAGCTTAAAGATCCCTTTTCTACACCGTCCACAACTCACCTAGACCGGGAGTTTAGGCTACGTGGGAAGGCATATAGACTGTTTTCCCAGTATATTGTCACACAACAGGTAGCGAAGTCAATGCTAAGATCTGCTCAGGCAATCGCGGACGCAGATGTCAGAAAGGCTATCGAACTGTCTAGACGCTTACTACTCCAGACTTCTATACAGTCACTGGGAGATATCCGTACAGCCTTGCTAGAGGCGGTGCGGGCAAGACAAGATCTAAGGATGTCTCTCGTGAAGAAGCTCCCGGATAGGATTGCAAATCAAGTGGTAATGTCCCCTGTTCTAAGTGCCTTTTTAATGTCCCCGGATGTGTGGAGAACAGTGATCAACATGGCTCAGGCCTTTAAGCACAGTCCCACCCCATCTAAGAAACCTGCTTTCAATTTTACCAAGCCCAAACCAGTCGCAAAAGCTCAGCCTGGTGGGGCAAAGCCTTTTCATCTGCCTAAATCCTCTTCCACCCAAGGTCAGGCTCAGTACAGATACAAGCAAGGAAAGTTTTCAGGTAATCATAAAGGACAGAAGTATCAACGACCGGGCCAGGGCCCGTCTCCTGCCAAACCCGGCCAGTCATCTAAGCATACACCACCACCACCACCAAAACACTAGGGTCTCTCTCACTCCCAGGGCCAGTCTTACGGCGGGTGGATCAGAGGGTAGTCCAGCCGGCGAACCCTTGTCTGCTAACTGGGTCATTCCGGGCGTGTCATCGCGCATGGCCATTATACACATGGGCGAGGATGGTGGCACGCAAAGGCATCACCTGGCAGTGGCTCCGGCGACCTCGCTTACGTCAGCCGACAAAGGCAAATTTTGTTTCATTAGAGGTGGAGTCACTGATCCAAAAGATGATCGCCAAGAATGTCATCATCCCGGTCTCTCAAAATTACCCAGTATTTACGTCCAAACTTTTTCTAGTGCCCAAAAGGGACAGTGTTCAGATGAGGCCGGTCATAGACCTGTCTTATCTGAACCTCCACATTCACAATGTTTCCTTCCGGATGCTGACAGTGAATCAAATCAGGCTAACACTTCCGCCGGAAGGGTGGATGTGTTCTTTAGACCTGACAGACGCGTATTGGCACGTCCCGGTAAACAAAAGGTTTCAACGATTTCTGGCCTTACGAATAATGCATCAGACTTATGTCTTTCAGAGGATGCCGTTCGGATTGAACCTAGCACCTCGCTTATTCACAAAATTAGTCCGGCAAGCCCTGATGCCCATGTTAGAACAAGGGATCAGGATTTTGTGGTATCTAGACGACTGGCTGGTGGTGGCAGAGACGGAACAGTTTTGCATCAATCATGTCAACATAACATTAAATCATGTAAAATCTCTAGGATTCAAGGTAAACCCGGTAAAGTCAAACCTTGTTCCCTCACGAGTGGTCCAGTGGATAGGGCTGGTCTGGGACACAGCTGCTCTCACTCTGAGTCAGAGTGTGGACAATCGGAACAGGTTTCGCAGGAAACTGTTTATGTTTCTTCACAGTCTGACTACGACACGGAGAGTCTGGGAATCTCTGGTCGGCTCTCTCAACTGGATTCAACTAACTGTAAAGTTGGGCCGGTTGAAAGTCAAACGTTTAATATTGGAGGGCAACAAATTTTTTCCACTATTGCCGGCGGAAACATTATGGCCCATCTCAAAATTAATACACAGCTTACTAGCAGTCTGGGCGAAGAGGGAAACATTACACTCGGTCATGTCATGGACCTCTCCTCCGCCGACGGTATGGGTAGACACGGATGCGTCAGGAACGATAGGTTGGGGCTTTCAGTCAAACCACGGGCATCAGGGTCAAGGGCTTTGGTCCCATTCAGAAACCTCCCACATCAATGTCAAAGAGTTACTAGTCCCCTTGTATTTCCTTCAGGCTCACGGCTCTACTTTACGGGACAAATCGGTGGCCTTCAGGATGGACAATCTGAATGCGGTTCACTGCATTCAGAAACAAGGGTCAACGAGATCTTGGAAGTTGCTAAACGTGTCAGAAAAGATTTTTGTTCTAGCCAACAGGCTGAACATTCATCTTCACGCATCTTATCTCCCAGGCATAGCAAACGTCTGGGCAGACGCTCTGTCTCGGAGACAGAGCACAACAGTAGAATGGGCACTCAAGCAAACCAATTTCGACCAAATGATTGCGGAGCCTTACCGTCCACAAGTGGATCTGTTTGCATCCGAGGAGACTCACAAACTCCCGCTGTACCTCACCCGCCGGACAATAACGCCGGTGGGAGGACCCGACGCACTGGTGACGGCCTGGAACATGTGGAGTTCCGTTTATCTGTTTC
The DNA here is from genome assembly GCA_032716605.1 of Paralithodes platypus. Classification (NCBI taxonomy): domain Eukaryota; kingdom Metazoa; phylum Arthropoda; class Malacostraca; order Decapoda; family Lithodidae; genus Paralithodes; species Paralithodes platypus. Next base: position 54,044,109 of record CM064518.1, read on the forward strand.
CGCCACCAGACGCTTCTCTAATGTGCCACGTAGTAAACAAACTATGGGATTATCGGGGCGTAGTCTCGTTAATCGCGCCCCTGTGGCCGGCGCAGTTGTGGTACCAGCAATTGAAAACGTGGTGCCCGAACCCGGTGTCGCTCCCGGTCGGGTATTTCCACTTAGACACGATTGGCAACCTAGAGACCTCGCAGACTTTTGCATTATGGACATTCAGGAGGCCAAGTGGCTAACACCGTATGGTAGAAACGTGACCGATAAATTCATGAGTCAATATACCCAATCTACAAAGAGACCGTATCAATCGCACTGGCAGTCCTTTACTTCTTGGATACTTAGAACAGAACAAACCGTACCTTCGGTGGCTTTGGTTTTTAATTATTTAAACTATCTGTTCGAGCAGAAACGTCTATTCTTTCTGTAGTAACATTAAAAAATCACTTAACAGCGATTAGGGTGCCATTCTTTGACCTTACAGGTCTAACCATACCACTAGCGGAGGAAACAGGTTTCATGAGAGCATGTTTTAAACTCCGCCCACCTCCCCGTCAGCTCATGCCTACCTGGTCTCTGGACAAAGCGTTGTCTTTACTTCATTCCCGTCTGTACCAAAATACTGCAGATTTTGACTTACTTTTAAAAAGGGCAGTATTCCTTATGGCTTTGGCTACCGGGAACAGGGTATCTGAGCTGGCGGCGATGAGCAACACACCTAATTGCATAAGGTTTGGTAGGCTCAATGAGTGTATTCACATTGCACCTTCCCCAGGGTTCATCGCCAAAAATGAACACGGTGAACACGTGTTTTCCGAGTTCACGGTGCCGGCGTTGAAAAGGGGAAAAGTGCACCATAATTTATGTCCAGTGCAAGTGCTAACCAAATATTTGAGAGTAGCACCTCTGAATCAACAGGGTGCTTTATGGGTATCAAGTACGGGCAAACGCGTAATGAAACGTAAAATAGCTTCTCTCCTAGTCGAAGTCATTCAAGAGAGTAATCCCGGCGTCGTGGGAAAAGCCCACGATTTACGCAAATGGGCGGCCTCTTTGCGTTTCCTTAAGAATTTTTCTGTTGAGGACATAGCGTCCACGCACCTATGGTCCTCTAATCATAAGTTTTTGACTCGATACCTTTCAGTAGCTCTAGACAGACCTTCCATGCCATGTATAGCTTTAAGGCAGAGGGTCTAGGTGGCCTCTAAGTCACTTATTGTTTAGATTAAGAAAAGAGGGGGGGGGGGGGTGCAGTCAGTGTAACATAGGACACCCTAGACCCCGCCGGAGTATGTGTACGGAGCATACGAGCTGTGATACTGGATGTAGGTGTTGTGATATAAAATTTCTCTGTAGTATTCATTACAGGAAATTGTGCTAAAGTACAATAGTAGTAAAACAACAAGTCTTGTTGTAAGTAGTTTTGGCTGTGAAGCAATATAATTTTAAGAAATCTCAGTAGTTGCGACTGTGAATTTTATTTTTGATGTAAGTACTTCTGCATAAGTACAAGAGTTCAGTACTTCTGCGAAAGTACAAGAGTTCATTTTATGTTTGGGTATATTTTTAGGAATATATCCACTAGTTTAATGGGGTTTATATGTGCACATGTAGACTTATAAGTTTTTATTTTTCACCACTTACTTTAAGTGGGGTGCCTTCTTAACTAGCAGATCTGTGTACAGAGTCTCAGAGTTAACCCTTTTTACTCAAGCAGGCTTCTTCGAAGCACGCTCCTGCTTGTACCCCTTTTTGTATATGCTGTATAAAGTTTATGCGCAAAAATATATCTTTTTTACAAAGTAAGAATACTATGTGGTTGTTTGATTATCTGCTTTTGCTAGAGTTATGATATGATTACGAATGTCCCCCTCCAGTCTTAGATATCAGGCATAATCGTCAATGATGGAGGGGCCACTAATAAATTATAGGTTTGACTCCTGCAAGGAGATAAAGAAAACCTAATATTTAGTAGTGGCCCCGTAATCATTGACGACTGGGGCCCTCCCGACCATCCCTTCCCATTCGTTGATGTATTAAGGATTTTGGTTTACTTGATATGTCAGTGAAGAAGGAAGTATGATGCCTGAAGTCAGTGCCTGGTCAAATATCCACACAAGTACATCCACGAGTATATGGAAAGCTTATGAATAGTTATTCTTATTTTCTTTTTATTTATTATTTGTTACGAAGTTTATTCGTGGTGAGAACCCAATTTCATAATGACAGAACCATGAGTGAGGTTGCGTGCACTCATGATGAAGGCTCCTCAAATTTTTTATGCTCTGCGCGGTAGATTCAAACTACGGTAAATGAGCGTTTGAAGAGGAGGCCTTATGTAATAGGCATAATCGTCAATGATTACAGGGCCACTACTAAATATTAGGTTTTCTTTATCTCCTTGCAGGAGTCAAACCTATAATTTAGGCCTAGGCTACTTGATGTAGCCTAGACAAAAAACATGTTTTCATAGCCTAACACTGGGAAAAAGTGCGGTAATTGTTTAGATATTGGGCCTATTTTTTCTAGTTATTAAAAACTTATTCTATGGTGTATTATATGATACAGTATAATGCATAAAATTTAATTTGTGTACAATAAAACATGTTTTCATAGGCAAAAAAAATAGAAAAAGACGCAAATTTTGGCATGAGCACGGAACCGATTGAATTTTCCCCATAAGAACAGTGCCCCGATCTTGGCTGTTTCAATCCTAGCTCTATTTCTGCGGAACCGATTAGCAGCTAGGATGGGGGCTCCACTGTACTAGTCCCTCGCCGATAGGGAGTCACCGTGTCGCGGTGGCGGGGCTTGAAGCTTGGCCGGTGGACTCTGTTCATAGGGGGGACAGACCTTCTTATGTTCGAGGCTCCGCCGCCCTAGTGGACCAAGACCTCCCTCCTCGTAGGTTTCCAGAGGCCTGCAAGGTACCACTTTTCTGTCTTTTTCCCTCTCTACCTTTGTCCTTTTCTTTGCTTCCCCTTCTTCTATCGTTGACGACTGGACTACTCTATATAATTGATGGAGGGTGGATGTGGACGGCGTTCCCTTCCACCCGTAGAACTGGAGTAGCTGACGTGCACGCACGAGGGGAACCTTTTATCGTCAAATCTCGCTCTCTGTGCTGGACCCGAAGGTGACGAGTTGACCGTCTATAAGCACAGGGGGTAGGGATGTATATCAGGGTTTGACTCCTAGGGCAAATACCAAGTCCTCTAATTATAGGCTCCGTGGTGGGTATGGAGCTTATCCCGGACGAATCATAATACCTTCGTCATATGGAGACTTCCTCTGAACCCTTGATCACCGGCACTGGCATGGATATGGATATTGAGACTGATTCACCTTCCTTGACCGTCATCCTCTCGGATGGTGGTGGCACTATGCCGGATTCTTTACCGGCCCCTGCACCGTCCTTGGACTCACCCCTCTCTATGGACCCCCCCTATATCCCTGACCTTGGCAAGCCTTCTACGGATAATGTGACGAATTCTCCATCGTCGGATAGAGAGATCGATCAGTTGGTCCCCCTGGCATCAATTCCAATGCAAAATACTGCTGCTGTGACCAAGATTCGCGATGACAACCCCACGGTCTCAACCTTAACTTCTAAATTACTAGATCATGATCCTAGCCTTCGACTACCTATTCATTCAGTCGAGGACCTTAATGATGAAGCTCGGATGCCCTCCGCTGACACCCTTACGGATACTTCGTGTATCCCTGACCAGTCTGAGACTACATCTGTTACCATCTTACCTCAGGATGCTGGATCTGCTACCTCCAACAAACCTGCTTATGTACCTCCAAGATCTCAAAGGCCTACTGTCACATTAACTAACCCTCGGCCGTTGCATACCTTGAGTACCGGTACTGAAGGGAATTCAACTGCCCATACTGTGCATCCTGCCCCAACGGCCACTGATTCAACTCTGACCTCACAATCTACTGACACATTCACTCTTCATTCCTCTCATAAAGGATCTACATCTACTGTGCAAACCCTCAAGCCGCATGTTCCTCAGCGCACACGGAACAAAGGTCGTCGTACCACATATACCCCAGTCCCAAAACCAACCCTAGACGCCATGTTCCGTACCCCTGATTGGCCTCGATTCTTCGAGGTCACTGGTGACCCCATGGACGATCTTGATCTTTATGATTCTCTTGCTTCGACCTTCGGTGACTTCACCGTACACACTGTCGGGAAAGGAAAACGCATGATTGAAGCTGCCACACAAGAACAATCAGAAGCCTTACAAGACCATTTTCTCACCCACGTTGGCAGGTATACAGGTAAGGAAGACGAATACCTTAATCAGCGCATAGGTACAGTGGCCCTCCCCTCGGACTTCGAAATTGCTGATCAAGGCTTTCAAGACTCGGCCCCACGCATCTTGAAATTATTGAAAAATACAGACCCCTCCATCGTCAAAGTCGACACTTATGTTGTGCCCCAACGCTATAATCGACCCAGTTTGCGTATTGTCAAGGTATTCTTTAAGAGGCACGTCCTCCCCATGCATGTCAAACTAGCTGGACGACAACTGCCAGTACGTCGCTACGTTTATAGACCTAGACAATGTACAGAATGCTGGCGTTTTGGTCACACTACTGCACGGTGCAGAGCACGCTGTCCTCGTTGCCAATATTGCGGCTCTGAGCTCCATGATCTGGAACACTGCCAGTCAAAGGAGGCCAGATGCGCAAATTGTGACGGATGCCATGAAGCTAACAATAGGGACTGCCCACATTACAAATTCCAACGGGAGATACTACACCTACAGGCCTCGACGGGTCTCCCACTCAGGGCGGCCGAAACGCAACTCAGGGACGAAGGCAAAGCTCCTCCCTACCGGAGATATGGACCTCCCGCAACAGCTGCTACTCTCCATCCGAAGGGACCATCTACATCACAAAACAGTCCTCGACGTTCTCCCTCCAGTGAAACATTTCGCCTTGCTAATCTCTCTTCTCCTGGGTTGTCCACTTCCAATAGATTCGAGGGCTTTACCAGCATCTCGGAAGATATGGAATTTTGGTCGATGCCTACGGAGGAGGAGGTCGTGCGACGTACCCCTGACCACGTAAATGCGCCTTCGCCACAACCTCAACTACTAAGGACACAGGCTTCTAAAAAACGCAGGATTGCCATACCAGTTAGGCCCCTTTCTCGTGATTCGGACAACGACTCACCCACCCAACTGTGGACCATGCCTAATCACGATCCAGACTGTGGATGTCACGACTGCGGCAAATACTTTCTCCTCCGGCACAAAACCTCCAATCCTAGAGCCTTCGAAGAACATTTAAGGAACTTTGTATCCTCTCGTAGTCCAATAAACAATAAGCAACATCACAAACCCCCTTGCTACTGTGTCTCTCATATCCAACACCCTGACCTTCCACCCACAGACGTAATGACGCAATTCCTGAAGGACAATTATCTCATTGACTCCGATCTGACCGAAATGGTACTCACACGGTCGGCATTTGATGTCCATCAATCGACGACACCCGTTACCCCAACTCCTCACGAAAAGTGTGGTACTCTTAAACGTCTACTCACAAAGGACGCTCCCTGTGATTCAGACCCTGATGAACACCACCCAATTCCAAATACTCCGCTTCCTCTTGCCACTCATACGGAAAGCACGACTGAAGAACTTATGCATCTGGATACCCCTGTGCCACCCTCCTCTGATAACCCCCATTTGATCTGCAGCAAGGGTATTCCCCCTGGTGCCTGCGGATGCTCTGGATGTTTTCGGGAGTACATCACCCCACATCTCTCTGAGCCAGATTCTCAAATACTTGCACGAGCAAACGCCTTCATCATTGCACGTACTCTCCCCCCTAACACAGATACTGCCACTACTTCGCCGCAGGACTTTATACATACATTACAGCTAAAGCTCCTTCACTCTCCAACACTTGTTCCCAAACTCGTAAAACAATTCTCTGCAATAAATGACGATGAATTACCCAATTCATCTGCCCCTACGTCTCAAATCCCGCAAGCAACTATCCCTCCCCGTTCTTCGCCTGACTCCTTCAACGACATCACACCCAATACAGATGTGTCCCCCTCTGTACACAATGCCTCATAATATTGTCCAGTGGAACATTAACGGATACCAAGCTCGCCTTCATATGGGAGAATTACAAAGACTCATTCGCTTATACTATCCAATCTGCATATGCCTACAGCATGTAGGCAATATTGTGATCCCCCCCAGACATTACTCTGTCGCTGTTAGTTCTCCGATTACCCCCACACACTATCGTACAGCAATTCTTGTTCATTACCAATATCCTTTTCTTCCCGTCACCCTCAATCCCAATCCATTTCAAACTTCTGCAGTTACCATCTCCCTCCCACAGCTTCCATCCCTCACTATTTGTTCGTCCTACAATCAACCCTCTTGTAAAGATGACACAGCTGATCTTCTCCATATCACACAACAACTAACTCCTCCTTACCTCATTCTTGGTGACTTCCATGCACATTCCCCACTATGGGGAAGCCCGTTTACAGACACCCCGGGTAAACATATCGAAAACCTTCTGATTGACTCACAACTCTGCTGTTTGAACCTAGATTCCCCTACATTTTGGTCTGCAGCACACAACTCGTTCTCTGCGATAGACCTTTCACTTGCTTCGACTGATGCCGCCCCTTTATTTGAGTGGTCGGTTCTGCAGGAAAGATTCTCCAGCGACCACTACCCGATTCTTTTAAACTACTTATCCCCTGAACCCTTTACACAACTACCTCAATATAATCTCTCCAAAGCTAATTGGCTGACATACACAGAATCCACAGCTGATATTGAAGATTTCTCGGATATGATCACCCCCAAAGTTAACTTTGAATATTTCATGTCTTTCTTAACCTCTACTGCACAGCATCACATACCATTCACCTCCTCCTTGCAACATCCTCGACGAGTCCCTTGGTAGTCACCCAAACTGGCTAGCATGATCAAATTCAAACACAGGGTAGAGCGCCTTCTCACCAGGGTGGGTGATAAGCAACGGAGAATTAAAAACTCCCTCTCCAATCTTGCTACTCATCCTCAATGCTTCCGTTTCATCACCATCACCATTGAAAAACTTGCCCTCAAAACTTTCTATAATAAAGTCTGCGCTATTGTCAAACGCAATATCATCCGAAGTAAAGTGCTTTCGTGGCGCTCATACATCTCGTCCTTCACTAGTCGCACCCCTATCTCTACTCTGTGGAGAAAATTTTGTAGTGTTGACGGGCGAACTGTCCGTCCCCAACTCTCTCCATTACGGGACACTGATTCGGACTCTTTAACCCATGATCCCCACGTCATCACTGCTATGCATGCAAACCATTTCAGTGAAGTTAGCTCTAACCTATCTTTACCTCAACAATTCCTCCGCTTGAAACAAGAGACAGAGTCCCACCCGATCACGTTTTCCAGATGTCGCACTCATGACTATAACGCTCCTTTCTCATTACCTGAACTTCAACATGCCATTGACCACTGCTCGGATTCCACCCCGGGTCCTGATGCCATTCCCTATGCGTTCATTCGTCATCTTCATCCACGTGCACTAAATTATCTTTTGCAACTTTATAATCAATTATGGGATAGACATTATTTCCCACCAAATTGGCGACATGCGTATACCATACCCGTCCCAAAACCAGGCAAAGATCATAGTTTTCCGACAAACTATAGGCCCATAGTGCTCACCTCATGTTTATGTAAACTTGTGGAAAAAATGATCAATCCACGCCTTCTTCATTATGCAGAGGCGCATGACTTATTATCCCCGTATCAACATGATTCACGTCCCGGCCACTCTACATTACACTCTCTCATCCACCTGGAGCACCAAATACGTGAAGATTTTCGAAGAAACAACCCACAGTGTCAGTTTTCTTCGACATTGCGAAGGCTTATGATACCACTTGGCGTTATCGCATTCTAAAAATCCTCCATAGCTCTGGTATGCGGGGCTCCCTTACCCAATTCCTCCAGAACTTTCTATCTAACCGCACATTTCAGGTTAAAAACAACGGTATATTATCTGCAATAAAACCTCAAACTAATGGAATACCCCAATACCCCTAAGTAGTGTACTCTCTGATATTGCAATAAATAGTGTTACAAAATGCCTCCCTCCAGATATCTCTCATAGCCTCTATGTGGATGACTTAGCCATTTATTATACGTCTCCTAGTTTAACACACATTCAACGTCGTCTAAACACTGCTCTTCATTCCATACAAGCTTGGGCGTCCTCAACTGGTTTCCGCTTCTCGACTGAAAAAACCAATGCTGTCGTTTTCTATCGCGACCTTAGACACTTGCGTAAGCAGTCCATCACCCTCTCTATGGGTTCTTCCAAGATTAAATTCCTTGCCTCCACTAAATTCCTTGGCCTTATCTTTGATACCCACCTAAATTGGAAATCCCATGTTGCCACTCTGAGCTCGGTGCCTGCAGCGCATGAATGTCCTCAAGTCTGTGGCACGTGTTCATTGGGGTGCTGACCGATCTACGTTACTGCTCTTTTATAGATCCACCATTCTATCTGCCCTGGATTATGGTTGCCCGGTATATGGCACTGCCTCGGCATCCACATTGCAGACACTTAACTCCGTTCATCACCTTGGCATACGTATTAGCTCAGGAGCTTTCCGGTCCTCTCGTGTGTACAGTGTGCTCAGTGAGGCTGGGGTCCTGCCATTAACGTATCATCGTCAGCTGGTTCAGCTGCGAACTGCCATCCGTCTCCAACAGGATCCCACATTGAAGGACCTTTTCCGTTCCCAAGATTTTTGTGTTACTCCTACTACTACCTTGCCTTTTACCCTCCTATCCCGCCAATTACTCGCATCTTACAATATTCCAACACCTCATTCGCCCCTCCCCTGCATTTCAATTACCCCCTGGATCCTTGAACACCCTGAAGTTTGTTTCCATTTGACTGACCAAGTAGAGGCTGTGACTCCAGTCCAACGCCGTACCTTAGCATTACAACATCTTGATAGTCATGTTCCAGCTGCCTTCATCTACACTGATGGTTCGAAGGTTCCGGATGCCGTAGGTAGTGCAGCGGTTTCTGACCATGGTATCCATCAAAGCTCCCTACATCCTTGTTCCACCGTTTTCACTGCAGAGTTGTGGGCTATTCATGGTGCCCTGACCCTCATCTCTGCACTTCCAAACAATCCTCCTCACGTAGTTATCTGCAGTGACTCAAAAAGTGTGTTGCAAGCATTTAGAGAGTACGCCCCACGTGACCCATTGATCATCGATGTTATCCTGAAAATCCACGAATTAAAATGCAGCTCTCGATCCATCACCCTCTGTTGGATCCCTGCCCATGTAGGCATTGCGGGAAATGAACGTGCTGACGCCCTTGCTAAACAGGCCTGTCTAGGTGCTCCGGCATCCACTGTCCTCAGATCGGATGACCTAATTCCTGTAGTTCGACGGCATATTCATGAAAAGTGGCGCTCAGAATGGAGGGATCAACCTTTGGGAGGTCACCTTCGTTCCATCAAAGACGACATTCACATGTGGCCCTCTTCACTCAGCCCCTGTCGCGCTGACCAAACCCTCTTAACTCGATTACGCATAGGACACACGAGACTCATGGATATCTAATGACCACTCCCCGTAGTCCTCCGCCGGAATGTCACCATTGTCGCACAGTTCTTACTATCCCTCACATTTTATGCGTTTGTCCCATGTACGGCCCTGAAAGACGTCGCTTCTTGCGACACACCTCTTTAAAAGACATCCTTTCTGACTCAGATTCATTCTCGTTCATAGCCATCCGCCATTTCTTAGCAGCTCTTAATCTCTATGATGAAATCTGACCAGTGACCTATATGACTTGACTTACTATCCCCCCGCCGACCACTAGCCTTATGAGGGCCTCGGCCCAGAGGGCTAGTTTAAATTAAACACGTCTTCAACAACAACAACAGGCACTGTTCTCATAAGAAAGGTCCATCTGTGCTTAACACCATATGTGAAGGCAGTATATGCAGCATGTGGTTCAGATTTCGCAAATGTCTGCCAGGGTTTTCACTTCCTTTACCCACTCCGCTACCTTTTTTCGCACATAGTCTCTCTTGCATTCTTCTGTGCCTATTACTGCTCCCAAATGGCATTGACCCTCCTTTGTAATCTTCACTCCTGTCCCATCAAAAGTCTGCACCGCTTCTTCATACTTGTTTTCTTTCACTATTAGTACAGATTTACTAGCATTCGGATGGTACCCAATGACTTCGCCTACCGATTGTACTCTCCGCCACCATTCTTTGGGATCCCCTATTTTTCCTGCACCTGTGAGGTCATCTGCATACGCCACTTGTTTCACTCGGGTTACCTCATGTTTTATTTTCTGCTGCAGAATTGATAGTGCCAGTGCGTACATTGCCATTGCCACTGGATCTCCTTGCGTTGTTCCTTCATTTAATTTGAGAATTTTCATTTCTTCCTTCTTTGTGCTTCCAACTATATACAGGTTAGCTGGCTCCTTATAAGTATTTTCTATGTACTTTGCGATGCTCGGGCATTTGATCTTGATGTTGTGAATAGCTGCCTCCCTATTAATGGTGTTGTTGTTGTTGTTGTTGTTCCCTAAGCTGCCTGGCCGAACAGCCCCGAGTCCCTGAGAAAGGCCATGGCCACGATCGGGCTTTCCCACAGAGCTCTCATTGAGTGTAGATTGTGTTGTTGGCGTAAGTGGTTGTGTGAAATGCAGTCTTCTATGATGTGTTTAATGGTATGGGGTGCTGTGTTACATCCCGGGCAGGCGTCGACAACGGAGTCATCCAGTCTCTTCTGATAGCTCAGGAGAGCTGGATGGTGTCCGCATCTCAGCCTGGCCAGGTGGACTCTGTCCTCGCGAGGAAGGGAGGATTCGGAAGGATGGATTTCGGGAGGTCGTGCATGCAGCTGTGTGTTGTCTGTGAGTGAGTGGATGGATCGGTGAGAGATATGAGTATGGATGTGCTTCTGGAAGTTGGTTCGGGGTGGGCAGGGAGGGAGAGAGGACAATAATTGTGTGATACCGTGTGCTGGGTGTTGTTTTGATATTTCTTGGTGTCTGTTGGTGTGTTGCCATGTAGTTTAGTGGGTGGTCTTGGTTCGTGGAGGCTGCTGCCAGGAATTGAGTGCCTCTCATGTCCAGATGGTCTTTGACTTTGAGGATTTTGGTTTCTTGATGTAGGTGATCTGTGGGTACAGTAGCTGTGCAGCCTGTAATGATCTTCAGGGCTTTGTTTTGAATAGTCTGTAAGGTCTTATGATGTGTTTCAGCTAAGTTAGAAGCCCAGGCTGGGCTTGCGTATTCCATCACTGATCTTATGTATTGTTTATATACTGTGGTGGTAGTTTCTTTGTTGTGTCCAAATTTTGTGTGAGCAAGTGACCTGAGGGCGTTAAGTCTGGGTGTCAGTTTCTTTTTAATGTTTGTGGTGTGCTGTTTGAATGTCATATGAGTATCATATGTTACTCCTAGGATTTTGGGTGTGTGTGTATGTGTTAGGGGTGTGTTGTTTATGGTGAGTTGAGGGATGTATTCGTGTTCTCCTGTCCAACTTGTGAGCAGGGTTGCGGTGGATTTGGCTGGGGCTAGATTAAGTCTGTTTGTAGTGCACCAGCCATGTAGTGTGTTGAGATAGGGTTGAAGGAGATCTGTTGCTCTTTTTGGGTCATGGTGTGTGCATGTGAGTGTTATGTCATCTGCATAGGAGGCTAAGTTTATTTGGGGCGTATTGGGTGTAGTTATATCGTGCATGTACAGATTGAAGAGTGCGGGCGATAGGACGGATCCTTGTGGGACTCCGTTTGGAAAGTTTCTGATTTAGATGACTGACCGGCAAAAGATACGTGTGCACATCTGCCTGCTAGGAAGTTGGCCAGCCACCGTTTTGTGTTGTTGTGCATGTTTGTGTTGTAGATTTTGTTTGTTAGGTTATGGCGGGGGATGGCATCGAAGGCTTTACTAATGTCGAGTGTGGCTAATAGTGATCTGTGTGGTGGTCTAGCTGAATTGATGCCGTCGAAAGCTCTTTGTGTAAGGTCTGTGAGAAGAGTGTTTGTGGAGTGCAGTGGCCTAAAGCCATGTTGTGTTGGAGCTAGGGGTAGGTCAGGTGTAATTAGTTGTAATACTAGGCCTTCCATGACTTTGGAGGGGGAGCAAAGGAGTGTGATGGGGCGGTGCGAGGAGGGTAGCGTGGGGTCGTTGGGTTTGGGGAATGTGATGATGATACCATGCTTCCAAATGTCTGGTATTGTGTTGTGTGAATAGCTGTAGTTTGATATGTTAGTGAGTGCTTGTATGCCTTGTGGTCCCAGGTGTCTGAGGTGTATGTTGCTTATGTTGTCTAGGCCACAGGCGGGTGAGTGCTTGAGATTGTTGATGATATGCTTTGTCTGGTGATTGGTGAAGGGTGTATAGTCAGGGTCTGTGGGGAATTGTCTCTTACGTCGGATGACACGTCGGTCGTCTTTGTGAGGGTGGCTGACATGTGAAAAGTGATTGATGAGAGTGTTTGCTTGTTGTTTACATGAAGGAGTAGAGTCTGTTGTTGTGATTGCAGCATGTGATTGTGTTGTGTTGCTGTTGGAAAGTGTGATGCTGTTTAGTGTTTTGTAGAGTTTTGGGGGTTTGTTTTGTGATCAAGTGTTTGTAGGAAGTTATTCCAATTTAGTTTTTGTTTCTTGTATTTTGTTGTTAGTTTGGGTGTTGAGTGCTTGAATTTGTTGTGTGATATCTGTGTGTGGGGTGCTGGGGAGTGTTTCAGTATGTCGCGTTGTCTGATGAGGTTTTGAATTTCTGGTGTGAAGTTGGGGTTGTGTCTTTTTCTGTTACCTCTTGGAATGTGTTTCTTGTCAGCGTTTTGGATAGTTTTATTGAGTATGTGTACAGCATTGTTGATGTTAGTGATGGGTGTACTGTTTAGAGTTGTGAAGTGTTGTTCTGTCTCATTTGTGAATGCTTCCCAGTTAGCTCTTTTATAATTGGTGTATGTGTGTTTGTGGCTAGCTGGGGTGAGTCTGGTTTTGGTGGTGATAATGATCGGGAGGTGGTCAGAGCCTAAGGTTCTGACCACCCTCCAGGATGTTGTGGGGGCGAGTTCTGGGGAGCAAAAGGTGATGTCTGGAGATGATGGGTTATAGAGGGCTTGGTGAGGAATATGGGTATGTTGATGGATGTCGTTAAGGATGATGAGGTTATCGGTTTGGTTTTGTAGTACCAGCCCTCTGTCTGTGTCGGGGTTGTCGACAAACCAGGCCGACGTCTTGGCGTTGAAGTCACCACCCAGGATGATGTGTGGGGTGTGTGGGGTGTTTGTGATGTGTTGTAAGTGTGGTCTGTAATCATTTGGTACTGTAGGGGATGTTTGGGGAGGGATGTATGTGTTTATGTCTATTAATGGTGTTAAAGGCATTTGTTGCATCCACTAGCAGTACCGCTTCACAATCTTCCTCATGATACACCTTCCCCATTGCATGTATTGCTGCTTCTCCTCCGGCTTGCTGTCCTGCACATACTTGTAAGTTGCCCACTGCTCTTTGTACATCTTTTCCAAATACGGACATGATTGCTTTTCCTATAATCCTTCTAAGAACTTCCCCAACGCCTACTGGTCTAACTCCTGGATTCTTATTTAAAGGTATCAGGCGACATGCTGTCAGAGCTTCTATGTTCACGCATGGTGATGATGCAAGTTTCTTTGCCAGCATTGCTATTGCTTGATGGTGTAATGGTTAGAGTGTTTCAGATATGTATGTGGTATTCCAGGTTCAAATCCCGGGAAGAGCATATGCTTTCATTAATTTCATGGGAACAGACCGCCGCAGTTAAGGGGCTTGGAACAGGTATTGGGGGACTAGAAAGTATAAGGATTCTATATAGCAATGTCGATGGGCTAATCTCTAAGAAACTAGAACTAACAGACTTACTCAATACTAAGAAACCAGAAATAGTATGTCTCACTGAGACAAAACTAAGAGAAGACCTCGATATAAATTTACTAGGATGGTCTGAATACAGGATTTGGAGGAGGGACAGAAAATTTCGACATGGAGGTGGAGTGTGCATCCTTACTAGGAAAGATTTGATTGTGTCTGAGATAAAACTGGTAACTTCAACAGCAGAAGTTTTAGCAATAGAGATTGGTGGAAACGAAAAAATAGTGGTGATAGTAGCGTATGTACCTCCCAAGACGAAGACATAGGGTAAGGAGGAGCATAGCCTAATGCGTAAGGAAACAATTAGTGTGCTAGGAAATATCTTGGCTTCAAAGAATGAAATAGTCATGTGTGGGGACTTTAACTGCAAGGAAGTGAATTGGGAAGATCTTGAAGCCGGAGCAGGAGAGGAAAGTTGGGGCTATGAATTTTTAAGTATGGCCATGGAAAATTCTATATACCAACATGTAAAAGAGTCAACAAGAGTAAGGGGAAGTGATCAACCAGCTAGATTGGACCTTCTATTCACAAGAAGGGAGGAGGAGGTTCAAAGTATTCAGTACCTATGCCCACTAGGAAAAAGCGACCATGCAGTTCTAGACATAGACTTACTATTGAAGTATAATCTACCCAAGGGAAGGGAAAAACACAAGGAAAATCACTGGATGTATTCCAGAACCGATTTCGTAGGACTACGGGATTTTTTCAAGTCACAAAATTGGGATCAGGTGTTATCTGAAAGTGAGGTAGACAAAAAACTCAAGGCATTCATGGAGATCTATGATACTGGTATAAAAACTTTTGTCCCTAAGTACATTAATAAAAGGAAAAAAAGTAATCGCAAAGTATGGTTTAACCGCGAATGTAGGCAAGCACAGGAAGCAAAAAACAAAGCCTGGAAAAAGATGAGAATCTGGGATTCGGAAGATAACAGGCAAAAGTATAAAGAGGAGAGAAACAAATACACAGAAATGAGGAGGAGGTCAGAGGCAAACCATGAGAAAGGGATAGTGGAGAACTATGAAAAGAATCCAAAAATGTTTTTCAAGTTTGTAAACGGCAAAAGGAAGATAAAAGCCACGATCGTTAAGATTAAAAGTGGAAACAGAATCATAGAAGAGGATACGGAGATTGCGGAAGAACTAAATAGAAATTTTGCATCAGTATTTACAAAAGAAGGAGAATTCATTGCACCAGAAACCAATGAGATAGGTACAGAGGAAATGCCGGAAGTAACATTTAACAGACCAGAGCTCATAGACAAAATGAGTAAGGTGGATCCAAACAAAGCCGCTGGACCGGACGGAGTATCAGGCTGGATTATTAAAGAAAATGCTATGGAACTGAGTATACTGTTATATGACATAATGACCAAATCATTGGACACAGGGATAGTACCTACAGAATGGAAAAGAGCAAACATTATTCCTATATTTAAGGGAGGAAGCAGAGATAAACCACTGAACTATAGACCTGTATCACTATTGAGCATCCTCATGAAGATTCTGGAAGGATTAATAAGGGACAAATGGGTGAAATACCTGGAATCCAAAAGATTAATTACTGACCGACAATTTGGATTCAGAGGTGGCAGATCATGTATAAGCAACTTGTTGAGTTTTTACTCTAGAGTAATAGACACAGTGGACAAGAGGGAAGGATGGGTAGACTGTGCCTACCTAGACTTTAAAAAGGCATTTGACAAAGCTCCACACAAGAGATTGCTGTGGAAATTAAAACATGAGGGAAAAGTAGGAGACAAACTGCTGAAATGGATGGAGAGCTACCTTAGCGGAAGACAGATGAGAACAACAGTAAGGGGGAAATCGTCAAACTGGACTCAAATTACGAGTGGGGTACCACAAGGATCTGTTCTAGCCCCAATCATGTTTCTAATATTTGTAAATGACTTGCCTGAGGGACTAACAAGCTACATGAGTATGTTTGCGGACGATGCTAAGCTGCTTAAAACGATCAGAACCCAGGAGGATTGCCTTGAGCTCCAAGCAGATTTGCAAAAGATCCATGAATGGAGCATCAAATGGAATATGGAGTTCAATGCAGGGAAATGTAAGACTCTAGAAATGGGTAAAAGCAAGTACAGACCTAGAAAAGATTATAAACTAGGAAACGAAGTGATTCCCAAAGCAGAAAAAGAAAAAGACTTGGGGATAGAATTTAGGGATAACATGTCTCCAGAAAGCCACGTAAATAAGATAGTGAGAGAATCACTGGCATTATTGGCAAATATTAGGATGTCTTTCAATTATCTTAATGAAACACCATGAAACAAATAATAACGGCAATAATAAGACCCAGGATGGAATATGCATCTGTAGTGTGGTCCCCTCACTTGAAGAAACATATCCACAAAATTGAGAGGGTACAGAGAGCAGCTACGAGGATGATCCCAGGTTTGGAAAATTTGGAGTACCAAGAGAGGCTCGAGAGATTGAATCTACCTACACTGGAACAGAGAAGGAAACGAGGACAGCAAATTCAGATATATAAATGTGTTAGAGGTATTGACAAAATCGACCAAGAAAACTTCATAGAGAGGGATGGAGGTGAGAGGACAAGAGGTCACAGCTACAAACTAAAAGTGCTAAATAGTAAATCTGATCTGAAAAGTAAAAGATTTCCTACCAACTCGATTAGTGGGTGGAACAAATTGCCAGCCGAAGTAGTGTCTGCACCATCAGTGCATAGTTTCAAAGCACGGTATGACAAACATATCTTAGGAGGCGGGAATTAACGAGCATGCTCACTCCCGCAAATACAACTAGTGTAAGTACTAGTGTAAGTACAAAGGTCACCCGCGGCTGAACCAAACTTGTTTTGACTTGGGAAGATCCTCCAAGTCTTAGCATCTACTCCTGATGGACCTGCTCCTCCCTGTGTTTTCAGCGCCTTTCTCCATATGAGGTCTCCAGTTATATTCTCATATATCACCGGGTCTGGAGGAACATATTCCCCGTCTAGTTTGGCCTCATCACTTGCTGGTTTTGCTTCTGGGTGTTTCTCCTTCAGCTGGTCCAAGATGCGTCGATTCACTTCGTGCACCCCACTTGAGGCTTCCCCAGTGACCATTCTGACTGCCTGTGCCACTTTACCAATCCTCATTCTATTTCCCACTGATCGTGCCATATCATCTGGCTTCCTCTTTCTTCGTTGTTTTGTTTTCAGTCTTTGCTGGATTGCTCGTACTTGGCTAAGAATTTTGTCTAACTCCCCATTTTACCACCACTCCATTCTCTGTTTCAGCGCTTTAATGTTCTCATTCAGTTTTCCCTTTGGTCTTTTTCTTTGAAGGAACAACTGAGGAATGAAAGAAGCTATCTTGATTGCCACGTGCGCCAAAGGGGCATCCTGAACATACTTTAGGATCATACGTCTGAGTTCCCCCAGCATGTCTTTTGCGGCTTCACAAATCGGTAGTTCAAACTTATTATGTTGCCATTGTATCACTTCTGTATAGATTTCATTCACTAATGTTGAGTCCGTCACCAGAATGTCCCATCCATTCTCCACCATTCATGTTTACGTTACGAGGTCGTTCGTTCTGTTCACGATTTTCGATTATTTCTCTCTCATTATCTTCGTTTAGGCCTACGCTATTTTCATTATTTTGTTCCACACCTCTGTTGTCTTGCGAATTATTGATTCCTGCGTTTTCTTCTGCGGGCTGCAGTTGTTGATTGTTATTTTCTGCATTTTCTCTAACAGGGTTTGCTTGTACATCTCCATTAACTTCATTGTCTGTTTCACGGTTCATTTGTACTGCATCTCTCACTGCGTTTTGTCTGTCATCAGGATTATTCCTCGACTGGGACCGAGTTAATATCATCTTGTCTTATTATCATAATTTCCTACCTATTCCCTAATACTGAGTCTATCTATCATTTCTTCCTAAGGGACGAGCCTCTGCCCGATAAAGGTGAAAATGTAAACATCCTATGAGTAGCGTTAGAGATAGAAAGAGTAAGATAAGTTATTTAACTCACCTAGTATGATGCAAGGCTACAGAAGATCAGGCTATATTACAAGACAGTGAGTGCAAAAGAAAATAGAAAAATAAAGTAAAATAAAAGTAGTGTTTAACCCTCCAGCCCCGGCTACGCATTACATAAATTTTGCCCGAAACCCGGGTGTTTTGGCCAAAAAACGTCTAGGCTAGGCTACCGTATCTTTGTTATGCTGACTGCTTCCCGCATTCCCACGCATCCCCAAGCGTAGCTGTGTTATTTACCTGTAGAATGGCGTTAACCCTCTCCGACATATGACGCAATTTTGAGCCTATTAGGGATACTTTAAAGCCTTTATTACCATCAGGGTTTTTTACAAACCTTTATTTTAGTTACTTCAACCTCTGCAGTTGTCTTTGAGTTAGCTGTGGGCAGAAAACTAATTTTGGAGAGGTAATTATAAGAGTGAGAGAACTCTATTTCTTATTGCTAATCTGGCAACCTCTGCGTCATATATGTCTGAAGGGGTTAAGTAGAGCTCTCTAAGTCAACTGGTTGAGTTGTGATGATGATTTCAGTGGAGATAACTTACGGCAACAACAGCCACTTTACAATACTTTTCGATACTTAACAACAACATACAGGCACACACGAACAAGCGACGCTCTCCTTCTTGTGGCCGGAGATGCGGGGCGTCGGTCCAGCCGGCTGTTGTTTACATGCGTCGGACCGACGCCTCGCACACCAAGCTCACAGGCTTTCAACCACTGGTACAATGTTGTACCACCCGGGTTCCTGGGGGCAAAACATAATGGTACACACGTGTACCATCCGAGTTTGAAGGGTTAAAAATATGCACAAAGAATAAACACAGGCAAAAAAAAAATATATATATATATATATATATATATATACAGTATATATATATATATATATATATAATACAAAACGATTATTGTAGTGAGAAAGGAAATACACTAATTAAGAGAGTAAAATTATTAAAAAGACGAATTGTCAAAATAGTGCTAAGGATTAAAGAAGGATGTTAGAAATCTACATTCTGTCGATGTTGGGTACACCATGGGAGTAAGCGCTGTAGTAGAATAAAGGGGCCCCTGCCGAAGGATAAGTCAGAAATAGAGAAATTTGAGTGCGTAGTGTGCAAAGGCGAGCTTGTGTTAAGTGATGATCCTGTGGCTGTGAATTTTGGAAATGAGTCTTTGGAGCTGGTGAACAAGTTTTGTTACCTAGGAGATACCATCTCTGCCGGTGGTGGGGCTGAGGCTGCCACTGTTGCTAGAATTAGGTGTGGCTGGGGGAAGTTCAGAGAATTGATGCCAATCCTGACCATGAAAAGAATGCCTCTCCCCCTGAAGGGAAAGGTGTATGCCTCATGTGTTAGAAGTGCAATGACGTATGCCTCAGAAACATGGGCCGTTAAAGTAGAGGATGTCAACAGAATGGAGCGTAATGAGAGAATGGTGAGATGGATGTGTGGGGCCAGGCTACAGGATAGAATAACAAATGTTGAGCTGAGGAGACGTTTAGGTATAAAGAGTATTAGCGAGGTGATGCGTACAAGTAGACTGGGATGGTATGGACATGTGGAGAGAATGGATGAACAAAATTGGGTGAAAAAATGCAGGTCTGTGATTGTGGAGGGAGCTGCACCAAGGGGTGGACCGAGGAAGACCTGGGATCGGACTATACGCGCCGATCTCAAATCCAAGAACTTGACAAGTGAAGCAGCCCTTAACAGGGTTGCCTGGAATGCCGCCATTAGGACAAGAGACTGAAACTGCACTTATGTGTGGAACACTCAGTCTTAAAATTTTATGTACTGTATGTATGTATTAGTTTGAGAAAAAGGTCCTGGTTATCAGTATGCACATAATATATCAGCGAATTATACCTTATTTTAAATAGTATACTTAGTTACTAGTTCGTTAGAGGTAACTCTCACATGAAATATACCACTTCAAGTCTGATTTCCTGACTCGGCCATAAATCATATATAACTCTACCTAATATAATCGGCCTGTTTCCTCAAAGCTAAATGACTCTATACAAAGCTAAAGAAACCTTGGCAATTTGAGCCGTTTTACATTCTAAATATGCCTAACTTTAAATGGAAACCAGCCAATTATGTCCTAAGATTTAATTATTTTCAAGTTAAAAATATGTACAAAATATTACATCATGTTACTCATGCATGAGGGACATTGAGGAAAGTGGAAGGAAGAGGGGAGGGAAGTGAATGTGTGGGTAAGGATGGGGGAGGGGGGAGGGTTGAATACTTGTTGTCACTGTGTTTCTCTCTCTATTATACAGTAGCTACTACTACTCTTACATAAACACATATTTATTTTTAAGCTGCATTGCATCAAAAACTACCACTGACATTTTGTTTTCAATACAAATCTCCCCCATGGATTTAGATAAGAACCATACTTAAATACACTTGTTTTGCCTTTAGACTGTCAGGTATCATATTACTTTAAGCGAGGGGAGGAGAGGTAGAGAGGGGGGGGGGGGGAGTGTTGTGGTCAGCGAGGTTTATGGCTCCTTCCTCTATTCCCTTACTCCGCCTTTTCGCCTCTGCTGTACTTCGCTGTCTCTCTCCTGCATACTTCCCCCTGCTGCAGTCGTCCTCTCAGCATTAGCGCCATGCAGAATATTTCGGTCCACTTTCACACGACCAGCTTCTCCATGCACTGGCTCGATGACAGATGGGATGTGGGTGGGGAAGGGGGGGGGGGGGGGGGGGCACACCCTAGGGTGAGTGGTGTTGGCTGGAGACAGTCAAGGAGAGAGGGGTATTTTGCCTGGCATCGGCTTGCCCCTCGTCCGTACGCCTCCCTCGCTGCCTGGCACAGCACTCTTCAAGTTTCCTTCTCTTCTTTCACATGTTGTTTGATTTTGGTTAGATAGAACTCCAGAGTTTCACCCAATAGCAAATCACCGTAATTTCCCACTCACCCTGTTGTATATTTCACAATTCCATCACCACCCCTTCCCTCACTAACTTGCTGTTCACCACGGAGAGAAAAATCCATACGTCCTCTCCCTTCAAAGGCTCGAACAGTCACACACACACACACATTATATATATATATATATATATATATATATATATATATATATATATATATATATATATGTATATATATGTATATATATATATAGCCTACTGGTATGTCATTCATTATTTAGTGTTTCAATTACCTAAATATAGCTTTGAATATGGCTTTAAAATGCTCCTAGAATTGCTCATATTTCAAAAAAAATCTCGGGGGGGCTTATAGCGCCCCCCCGAACCACCCAGCTGGAGAGGCTCGCTGCGCTCGCCCCACGCCACCGGGGGGCGCAATTCCACTCCTTGCCCTAGGCGCTATCTACCCTAGATACGCCCCTGGTCACCAAACACAACTTAAATTCTATTCTTGCTCTTACTGGCAGCCAGTGCAGTTCTATGTGAAGAGATCTAGTAGGAGTTCTAGGTGGAACACCAAAAATTAGTCTTGCGGCCCTGTTAAAAACAGACTGAACTTTCTTTAAAATATAATTTGGAAGACCCACCAACAGGGCATTGCAATAATCAACACGAGAGAAGACCAATGAGTGAACCAACGTCAGGAGGCAACGTCTGGTTATAAACGGCTTCACCAAATAGAGATTTCTGATGTGCAAGTAACAACTTTTAACTATCTGGTTTACATGCTCTTTGAAATCTAATCGGGAGTTCACATATACACCCAGATTTTGAACAGAGTTGGCCGGTCGCAGCTGA
This sequence comes from Paralithodes platypus, assembly GCA_032716605.1. NCBI lineage: Eukaryota > Metazoa > Arthropoda > Malacostraca > Decapoda > Lithodidae > Paralithodes > Paralithodes platypus. Next base: position 54,065,837 of record CM064518.1, read on the forward strand.
GATCCACCTACATTGATGGAGAGGGCACCTACTATATCATCAGCTCTTCTATTTCCTCGGATGATGAGAATATCAGTTTTACCATCATTTAGTTTAAGTTTTATCGCTCTCATCCACTTCTTGATATCAGACATCAACAATTCCATCTTACTCCGTATATCAACTATATTTGTGATTCTCACATAAATCTGGGTGTCATCTGCATAAAAGTGAAAGGTGACATTATGTGCACGAAGCAGAAGAGACAAACTGCTGATATAAATTATAAATAGGATAGGACCTAAAACTGATCCCTGCGGAACACCATACTGCAGGGGTGTCGAGTCCGAGACCATTTGATTTACCATCACACTCTGGGATCTACCTGACAAGTACGACCCAAGAAGCAAGAGAGCGGTCACGCACACCACAATCATAAAGATCACTCAATAACAACTCGTGATCCACTGTGTCAAAGGCCGCAGAGAGATCAAGCAAGACCAATAGTGAGGCCACACCATTGCAAATGTTCTCAACTAGATCATTATGTACTCTAATCAATGCTGTTTCAGTTGAATGATGCTGTCGGTAAGCAGACTGAAAAATTGGGATAGTTTCATTCTGCTGAAGTAGTGGTTGTAATTGGTCAAGTATTGCACGCTCTAATATCTTTGATATGAAGGACAGGTTGGAGACAGGACGATAGTTCAACATGTTCTCAACATCAAGTCCAGGTTTCTTTAGACTAGGTCGGAGTAGTGCATGCTTTTCAGAATGTGGGAAGTTACCTTCAGAGAAGCACTTATTAATTATTTTGGAAATAAACTCAACTGTGTGATCATAGACTCTTGGTAGCTTGGAAACATTTATGGGATCCAATGGGCAAAATGTTTTATTGAGGTTTCTTATGTAGGACGAGATCATGTCCACCTCTACTGAGTGAAAGGATGAGAGGACATTATTAGGAATGTGTCGGGGTTGGAGTACAACTGAAAGTTCTTCACCAACAGAAGCATCATCCAGTTCCTGTCTTATGCGAGTTATCTTGCCAGCAAAAAATGACACAAAGTTGGCAGCCAACTCGGCATCGGGTACAGAAGGTCTTAAGCTGACTCTTGTTTTTCCAAGTAAACTGTTTACAATTGAAGCCAACCTCCTCTGGTCATTACCACATGAGTCAACTTTGTCAACTACTGACTATTATGCTCGCAAGAGGTTGGTATGATTGGCTTGTGTCCTTCCACCATAAAGCATGCTCTATAAAACAGAGACAACAAACCTCAGACATGAATGATTTCTCTGGAAATGAATACATATAGAAACTGGCTACTGTACCTTTAAAGAGCTGGGGAGTGACCTGCCTTCTGACTGAGGTTAGAGCTGCTTGATGGCATTTTTTCATAGTCACCTCCTCGGGGACTGTAGTTTTGCCATGTTCCTGGACTGTGATTGTGATGCAGCGGCTGGTGAGTTCTATCACCTAGCTGTGGGTGTGGTGGTGGCCGCCGGCAATGTTTGGGTTTGTCTGGGGATGCGGCCTTAACCCTCCAGCCCCGGCTATGTATTATATATATATTCCCCGAAACCCGGGTGTTTTGGCCGAAAAACGTCTAGCCTAGGCTACCGTATCTTTGTTATTCTGACTGCTTCCGCATTCCCGCGCATCCACAAGCGTAGATGTGTTATTTACCTGTAGAATGGCGTTAAGTAGAGCTCTCTAAGTCAACTGGTTCAGTTGTGATGATGATTTCATTGGAGATAACTTTATGGCAAAAACAGCCACTTTACACTACTTTTCGATACTTAACAACAACATACAGGCACACACGAACAAGCGACGCTCTCCTTCTTGTGGCCGGAGATGCGGGGCGTCGGTCCAGCCGGCTGTTGTTTACATGCGTTGGACCGACGCCTCGCACACCAAGCTCACAGGCTTTCAACCACTGGGCGTTCAAGAGCCCTTCCGGGTGGCTCGGATATGCTTTTTTATGGGCGTTCAAGAGCCCTTCCGGGCCTGATGGGTTAAGGCAATTGGTTTATTATTTATTAATTCATTCTGATTGACGAACTTGAATATACAGTCAGGTCGCGATATATGCGGATAATTCGTACCGTGTACGTGCAGTGTATATCAAAACAGTGTACTACTGTATATCAAATAACAGGCCTTATGGGAATTAATTCAATTCGTCCCAGCCACTTTCCCAAAGTCCCTTATTTGAGCCTCGGACAAGACTGGGCCGACAGCGGCGGGGGACTTATCACTTTGGTACACAAAGAATTGTTTGTGGGCTAGGAAGAATATCTTTTCTGTTAAGTCCTGAAGTACCCCAGACCTGGTGAATCCCTGCTTTTGTATGCAAATTACTGCTGAAGTATTGTCTAGTCGAAAGGCTACTGAGCGTGACTGGAGAGAGAGGGCATGATCTCTCAGAAAAAACAGAAACTTTTAGCTCTATGGCATTGATATGGTAATGTTTCAGTGTGAGCCAGATGCTGTGATTTTGGTGACCCTTTGAATGTTGGTAGCCCTAGCCTAACGACCCTGACGCATCCATGTCCACCCAAATGGTGGGAGGAGGGTCCAACCAGTGGCAGACAGAATTCCAAATGTGAGGTTAGGCCCAAAAAGTTAGCAAATGAAGAATCCTCTTTTTTTTCTTTTTTTTTCTCTGTTTTGTTTTCTCTATAACGAGGGGCGTCGCGCTCCTTGGTGCCGCTAGAAGAGCGGCGAACACATCCAAAGGTAAGGAGAGAGGCAAAAGGCAGAACTGCCTGTAGCGAGTGCCTCCCCCATAGTTGAAAGAGTGACAGGGCCAAAATCAAGGGACGTTCGAGCTAAAATGCCTGGACTCACGGAGTTTGAAGCAATTTAAGTCATAGGAAGAGGGAAAGACTGATTCTGAGAGAGAGTTCCAGAGCTCCGCTGTTGAGTAGAAGAAAGTTTGAGAGTAACGTTTCACTCTTGGGTTGGAGAGTTGCACAGAGTAGGGGTGGGATTGAGTTGCAAGACGGGTACCACGTGCCCTTCGTAAAGGATGTGGTATACACTGGGAAAGCTCTGAGGAACACTGATTATTATAGTATCAATAGAATAGCGAGAGAGATGCAACATTGCGGCGGAGAGAGAGAGATGCAACATTGCGGCGGAGAGAGAGAGATTGCAGAGAGTTGGTGAGTGGACGGGAGTTAATGATACGAAGGCCTTCCTTTCAACTTTGTCTAGGAGAGTGGTGTGAGAGGAACCTCCCCACACATGTGAACAATACTCAATACAAGGACGCACTATGCCCCTGTACAGAGCAAGAAGCTGTGCAGGGGAAAAGAACCCCCTAAGGCGGTTGAGCACACCCAGCTTCTGGGAGGCTGCCTTAGCAAGGCTGGTAATATGGTCCTTCCAACTGAGAGAGGAAGAAAAAGGGACACCAAGAATATTGAGAGAAGATGAAGGATTGATTTTTGTATTGTTGAAGAATAAGGGATAGTCCGCTGGGAGTTCCTTACGGGTAGATAGATGGAGAAATTGGGTTTTGGAAGCATTAAAGGTAACAAGGTTTTCTTGGGGGTTACCTTGATATGAGGGGCACATAATTCCTCGCTGCAGCCTCCACAATCAACACCGACTACACTACATGGCAGAACATCCACACACACCAAGAAATATCAAAACAACACCTAGAACTCGTTATCATACACATATAATTTATTAGTGGCCCCTCCATCATTGACGAACATGCCTATTACATAAGGCACCCTCTTCAAACACTCATTCGCCGTAGTTTGAATCTACCGCGCAGAGCATAACAAATTTGAGGAGCCTTCATCATGAGCGCACGCGACCTCACTCATGGCTTCAGTCATTATGAATTGGGTTCTCACTACGAAAAAACTTCGTAAAAAATAAAAACAAAAAGAAAATAAGAATAACTATTCAATAAGCTTTCCATCATATCGTGGATGTGTGTGGATCTTTGACCAGACGCTAATTCAGGCGTCATTCTTCCTTCTCTGCTCTGCGGTCAACCTGCCCGGACGTGCCTCCCCACGCTCCGCTGGTTCCGCATTTGTTGCGTCCCTAGTGAGTTTTTTCTCATTTGTTTACTCCGGGATGTCTCGAGTAAGGTTAGGATATGCGTAGCAGGAGTGTCCTGGGCTAGTTGCCCGCAGTGCAGTGTATTTTGGGTCGTGTGTTTGGGGCATCTATTTCGGGTGTACCCTCGTGGTCCTGTTGTGGACAGGTGAACTTTTTCACAGTTAGCTAGCTTTGTGATGTAGGCGGCTTTCTTTACGCATTATTATTGCTTCCTTTTATCTTTCTGATGAGGTAGCTTTTTTCTCTGACGTTCCCAGCGTATTTTTCTTCACTTAGTGAAGTTTTTTCTGGGTCCCGAGTCAGTTTTTCCCTTCGCCGGGAATTTTGGGCTACAGTGGTGTGTTGACGGTGGTTCCTGTTTTGATTTGATTCAAGGCTTTTGTTTATATTACGACATGATTTCCTTTTATTTCCGTCTGCTTAGGCCTAGCCAGCCTCTCGTAGCTTGCCTCATGTCCAAGTGTTATTGATTTATGCTTTAAATATGTAATACTGTGTCATGTGTGTCCTGGATTAGTTGTGTATTGGCTAATTCCACGGGTTATTTATGTGTCCTGGGTTAGTTGTGCTTTGGCTAATTCCACGGTCTTTTTGGTGCGTTGAGATTGAATCTGGGCGGGGTGGGTTGCCTTTTCCGGCGGGTTTTCTCGGTTACACCTTGCAAAACCGGCTGGTTGCCGAGTTTTAATCACGCGTGGTTAAATTAGGCTTGTTTCCCCCGGCGAGTGGTGGCTTGCGGCTCTCCAGGACTGCGTCTGTAGTGGAGCCTGTGTTCAGGCTTACTGTGTTTCCCGGCGGGATGGCTTTACCCATTTAACTAAGTGTTCATACGGACACTTGTTGAGTATTTTTTTTTTCCCGGTTTTGCAAAGCCAGTAAACTAGGCGGTTTGTTGATTGGTCTTTCCTCCCCGGCGTTCTTTTGGCAAAGAAGTGGGGACAGGAACAATTGGGGTTAACGTTATAGATTTCAATTCACACCCGGCGGTTGCACCGTGGGAGGGTGGGATTAACGGATTTGCAATTCAGTATAGTTGACCAGACAATTGAGGGATACGTTAAGGTATCGCCGCCTCCAACATCCGGCGATCGAGGAGGCTTCGGGAGAAGTCAGATCTAGCATTTCAGACAGGCTTCCCAGTTTTTGATCTGCGAGTTAATTCAGGGGCCGGCGTCTTTTTATGGGTTTCCCAGTAAAAAACTTAACAAACCCCACTGGGAAGACTGCATCTTTTATAAAGCCATGCTGGTCTTTATATCATGTCGGAGGATATACGTACATTTTTTGGACAGGTTAAGATATTCTGAAATCTTTACTTATGAACCGCCCACGTAGCGAGCTGTGATAGTTGTGTACTGTATTACGTCTCGTTACCCGGCGAGTTACCCTTACCCGGGTGTTTTCTACGATTTGATGTGGCGGCTGTTCCAGTTTTGGTGGCATGGAGTGCTTTTCGATGGTGTTTCGACGTCATTAACCCGTGGAGCCCGGGCTAGTTTTGTAATGTTTGTTCACCAGAACCCGGCCGGTTTTCAAAAAATTGTTTTATTCCAGAAACAATAGCGAATGGGTTAGGAATGAAGGAAAAACCACGGAAAAACGCTCAAAAAGTTTTAAAAATGGTCCTACAGAGCCCCCGAAAACGTATTTTACAAGACTAAAAAATTGAAGGCAATTACCCCAATAAAACAGGTTATTGCGCGCTCACGCACACGCACATGGACTTTGAGAGTTTTCAACCATCGGCACGGTTGCGTGGGATACGTACACAGTTTCCATACAAATCTGAGCCCTCTTGAGTGGCTACACCTGAGGTTACGGTCGGCGCAATTAGGGTGACGCGTCAGGCGCGTCTGTGGGGCTGTGCGTTACATACATCGCCGACGCGTCAGACGCGTCGCTGGGGCTGTACGGGTTAAGTGTTTTTTCCGTTCTCACCAGGCCTAGCCGGCCACTCGTAGTTTTTTCACGTATGCAAGTGTTTTCATTGTTTATTATAATAAAAAATTATTCATGAGCCATGTGTGTCCTGGATTAGTTGTGATTGGCTGATCCAGGAGCTTCGGACTGTGGGTCTGATTATGTTTATCAGACTGCGTTCTGTTTGGTGTGGGTTACCTTTCCGGCGTTTTTCTCGTTGCTCCGAGATAGACATTTTTGTTTACCGAGTTTTAGTCAGGATGGCTAAAATAGGTAAGTTACCCCGGCGAGTTTGGTAGCTTGAGGGCTCATTAGAAACTGCGTTTTCTGTGGTCGAGCCTGTGATCTGGCTTCCTGTGTTATTCCCGACGAGGGGGGCTCCACACAGTTATCTAGGTGATCATGCTGACACCTGTTGGATATGGTTTTCTCGGTTTTTCAAGGCCATTGAAACCATGCTGTCTGTTTATTTGGTCTTTCCCTCCCGGCGACCTTTTTACGAAGAGGCCTGGGGCAGGTACAATTGGTTTTGACATTGCATATAAAACCCGGCGGTTGTACCTTCGGGTGGTTATATTAACGGATTTGCAAATTCGCGATAATTTGCCAAACGATTGATTGATACAATAGGGTATCACGGCCTTCAAGACGGCGATCTATGTGGGCTTCTGGGAGAAGCCGGATTAGAGATTAAGATAGGCTTAGACTTTTTATGGGATAAAAAGATGCCTGAATCTTACTAGTGTTTCAAGTGTAAAGGGATACTTGAAAGACTTCATCTTTATGAGGTTTCAGAAGATATGCTTAAATCTTTTGGACAGGTAAAGATATGCTGAAATCTTTAATAAGCCATTGAAACAATGCTGTTTGTTTGTTTGGTCTTTCCCTCCCGGCGACCTTTTTACAAAGAGGTCTGGGCCAGGTACAATTGGTTTGACATGATATATAAAACCCGGCGGTTGTACCTTCGGGTGGTTATGTTAACGAATGTGCAATTCGCGATAATTTGCCAAACAATTGATTGATACACTAGGGTATCACGGCTTTCTAATAAAGATATACTTCATCTTTATGAGGATTCAGAAGATCGGCTTAAATCTTTTGGACAGGTAAAGATATGCTGAAATCTTTAATATGAAACTAAAGGAAAACGAAAGGTAGTGGTGCAGTGCTATGGTTCGTTGACCGGCGGTTTTGTGGCACATGTTTTGTACCATTTTTTTGGGGTAACCTTAGGAGCATTAATCCCTGGAAATTTCTCTTTCCAGGGCGGAGTACCGGCATAGCCGTTATGCTCAGGTATCCCTATTTTTGCTCACCAGCTCTACTTTAAATATGTTAAATGCCCAGATCGGTCACGGGGGATATGGGTGACAAAGAATTGCGCTATTTGTAACCTCCTAACTGTTAAAGTTCTAATTCAGAAAGATAATCCTGCGGAGGTGGCTTTACAAGAAGGGAAACAACTTCTCGCTACTTACTCAACGAAAGTAGCACATAAAGCATTGCAATGTGATATCCTTGAGTTATGGGAGCTTTTAATTATCATAAACCTTTACGGGGCTTGGGCGAGTGCTCTCAATCGGAGAGTATACCAAGCTCGCAAGCGAGTGACAGCCACAGCCAAGGTGTACGGCGATACTCACAGTCCTGGCAGGACAGAACACATCCCTTTGTGACTCAACTAGTGGCTGACGTCCACCGGGATGCCGATGTACCATCTTCTATCCCAGATTTAACATGGCAACATGTGGAGGTCCCGGCTTCGGCGGGATCTTCCCATGATAAGCCGGACTTAACGGATGAAGAACAACGATCTCTGGTCACAGAGATGGAGGAAGAGTCCAGTCACCTTCTAGACGACTTTCAGGGTACTGTCGAATCTCCACGGAGTTCGTCATCGGCTAGGTATGTAACGGCGGAAGAGATTGATGGATTATTATTGAATGCAATTACTGTAATAGGTTCTTTGGCCCTACGCTGGAAACTCCTACAGTGGGTGCGGGAGCTCCCGCGGTGTCGACGAATGTGCGACCTCTGGCTTTTTTTCTTTTTTTTCTATGTGATTGAGGGAGGCAAAAGGCATAACTGCCTATAGCGAGTGCCTCCCCCATAGTTGAAAGAGTGACAGGGCCAAAATCAAGGGACGTTCGAGCCAAAATGCCTGGACACACGGAGTTTGAAGCAATTTAAGTCATAGGAAGAGGGAAAGACTGATTCTGGGAGAGAGTTCCAGAGCTCAGATGTTGAGTAGAAGAAAGTTTGAGAGTAACGTTTCACTCTTGGGTTGGAGAGTTGCACAGAGTAGGGGTGGGATTGAGTTGCAAGACGGGTACCACGTGCCCTACGTAAAGGAGGTGGTATGCACTGGGATAGCTCTGAGGAACACTGATTATTAGTAGCGATAGAATAGCGAGAGAGATGCAACATTGCGGCGGAGAGAGAGAGATTGCAGAGAGTTGGTGAGTGGACGGGAGTTAATGATACGAAAGGCCTTCCTTTCAACTTTGTCTAGGAGAGGTGTGAGAGGAACCTCCCCACACATGTGAACAATACTCAATACAAGGGCGCACTATGCCCCTGTACAGAGCAAGAAGCTGTGCAGGGGAAAAGAACCCCCTAAGGCGGTTGAGCACACCCAGCTTCTGGGAGGCTGCCTTAGCAAGGCTGGTAATATGGTCCTTCCAAATGAGAGCAGAAGAAAAAGAGACACCAAGAATATTGAGAGAAGATGAAGGGTTGATTTTTGTATTGTTGAAGAATAAGGGATAGTCCGCTGGTAGATCCTGACGGGTAGATAGATGGAGAAATTGGGTTTTGGAAGCATTAAAGTTAACAAGGTTTTCTCTGCCCCAATTGGAAATAGTATTTAGATCAGAATTTAAGAGTTCTATGGCTTCATTACGTTTGTCGTTGAGGGATTGCTGGCTGGGGCGTTCTGAAAAACTAATGGAGTAGTGTAAGGTTGAGTCGTCTGCGTATGAATGGATGGGAATTAAGGTACAGTTAAGGAGATCATTTATAAAAATTAGAAAGAGAATAGGAGATAGGACAGAGCCCTGAGGAACACCGGAGTTTATAGGGTGAGGAGTGAACAATGGCCGTCCACAACCGCAGCTATGGAACGGCCGGAAAGGAATTAGAGACAAAGGCACAGATGGAGGGATAGAAACCGAAGGAGGGTAGTTTAGAAATTAAAGATTTATGCCAGACTCTATCGAAGGCTTTCGATATGTCTAGTGCAATAGAAAAAGTCTCACCGAAGTCCCGAAAGGAGGATGACCAAGAGTTAGTAAGATATGAAAGAATATCACCAGTAGAGCGACCCTTAAGGAAGCCATACTGGCGATCTGAGAGCAGATTATGAGAAGAGAAATGCTTAAGAAATTTGGAAGCAAGAATAGTTTCAAAAACTTTAGAAAGACAAGAGATAAGAGCAATTGGACGATAGTTGGAGGGTTGAGAGCGGTCACCCTTCTTTGGGACAGGTTGAATGTGAGCAAACTTCCAGCATGAAGGGAAGACGTTAGAGGATAGACAGAGACGAAAGAGTTTGCCTAGGCTACATCCTTTGCTTTAGCTAAAATACCTAACCCTCCTCTTGTGTCAGATCCAATTTCCAATGTGCCAGGCACAGCAGCTCTCACTACTTCCAATGTGTGAGTCAGATCAGACATATCTCCCCCTCCTTTAGACAAGGCGCCAGTCAAAAAAAGGAGCTATGCCTCTTTTATACGGGCCTGATGAGTCATGGGTAGCAATGTTACCAACTAAGCCAGAGGCAGCACAAGCTACTATTTCGGGGGAGTTCCCTGTACCACATGAGTGGGTAATCCAAGGCAATAAGTCTAGAAAACTCAGAGCTTTGGATTGTCAAGGAAATGTTTTGGATGTTCATATTAAGGCCATTCCAAGTTTTTATAACCATGACTTTTTTGTGTATGCATCAACACCAGCCCTGCCCCCTGCCTCAGCTTCAAAGCTATTTCTGACTGGACTAAGAATGACGGCTTTAACGACGTCAAGGCACTTTCTGCTTTGACGCCGGAGTTGGATATGTTTCCGATCACAAACTCAGCCTCTAATCCGGTCTTGCAGGTGGGGCAGTTGGGTACGGGACCTTGGGTGGCATGAGCAACAGAGGCTCACAATTTGCAACTACTTTCACGTCAAAATCTTCCCACCCTCAAGAGCACCATTCTTGGTTCTCTCTTCCGGTTTTTAGTGCCGGCGGAGTCCTCTCTGCTTTGTTTGACTTCTTGGCTGCCCCCCAAATAATCAATTTGTGCGAATTAAAAGATCCCTTTAGCACGCCTTCCCCAGCTTACCTAGACCGCGAGTTTAGGTTAAGAGGAAAAGCGTTTAGACTGTTTTCGCAATATATGGTTACCCAGCAAGTAACAAAGTCTCTGTTACGCTCTTCTCAGGCAATAGAAGCCGCGGAAGTCAGGAAAGCCATTGAACTTTCCCGGCGCTTGCTTCTCCAGACTTCCATCCAAGTCTTTAGGAGATATTCGGACGGCCTTATTAGAGGCAGTTCGAGCAAGGCAGGATCTGAGGATGTTCTTAGTGAAGAAACTTCCTGACCGTATTGCAAGCCAAGTAGTTCTGTCTCCAGTTCTAACTCCTTCTTTGATTTCACCAGCAGTTTGGAGGACTGTTTTCAATTTGGCACAAGCATTCAAGCAAAGTCCCGGCAAGCCCTGATGCCCATGTTAGAACAAGGGATCAGGATCTTGTGGTATCTGGACGACTAACTGGTGGTGGCAGAGACAGAAAAGTTATGCATCACTCATGTCTACATTACGTTAAACCATCTCAAATCTCTAGGATTCAAGGTCAACTTAGTAAAAGTCAAACCCTTGTTCCCTCACGAGTATTTCAGGGGATAGGGCTGGTCGAGGACACAGCTTCTCTCACTCTGAGTCAGAGTGTGGACACTCGAAACAGATTTCGCAAAAAAATGTTTATGTTTCTCCACAGTCTGACTACGACACGGAGACTTTGGGAATCTCTAGTCGGTTCTCTCAACTGGGTTCAACTAACTGTGGAGTTGGGCCGGTTGAAGGTCAAACGTTTAATCTTGGAGGGCAACAAATTTTTCCCACTATTACCGGCGGGAATATTATGGCCTATCCCAACGTTATTACACAACTTACTAGCGGTTTGGGCGAAGAGAGAAATGTTGCACTCAGTCATGTCATGAACCTCTCCTCCGCCGTCGGTATGGGTGGACACGGATGCGTCAGGGACGATAGGTTGGGGCTTTTAGTCAAACCTCGGGCATCAGGGTCAAGGGTTTTGGTCCCATTTAGAAATCTTCCACATCAATGTCAAAGACTTACTAGTCCCCTTATCTGTCCTTCAGGCTCACGGCTCTGCTTTACGGGGCAAGTCGGTGGCCTTCAGAATGGACAATCTGAATGTGGTTCACTGTATTCAGAAACAAGGGTCAACGAGATCTCGGAAGTTGCTAAACGCGTCAGAAAAGATTTTTATACTAGCCAACAGGCTGGACATTCATCTTCACGCATCTTATCTCCCAGGCGTAGCAAACGTCTGGGCAGACGCTCTGTCTCGGAGACAAAGCACAACAGTAGAATGGGCGCTCATGCATTTGCGGAGCCTTACCATCCACAAGTGGATTTGTTTGCGTCAGAGGAGACTCATAAACTCCCACTGTACCTCACCTGCCGGACGATAACGCCGGCGGACGGACCAGACGCTCTGATGACGGACTGGAACCGGTGGAGTTCCATTTATCTATTTTCCGCCGCCAGACGCGTCTCTAATATGCCACGTAGTCAACAAACTACAGGATTAGCGGGGCGTAGTCTCGCTAATCGCGCCCCTGTGGCCGGTGCAGTTGTCGTACCAGCAATTGAACACGTGGTGCCCGCACCCGGTGTCACTCCCGGTCGGGTTGTTCCACTTAGACACAATTGGCAACCTAGAAACCTCGCTGACTTGTGCATTATGGACATTCAGGAGGCCAAGTGGCTAGCACCATATGGTAGCAACGTGACCAATAAATTCATGAATCAATATACCCAGTCTACAAAGCGACAGTATCAATTGCATTGGCAAGCTTTTACGTCTGATTCTTAGAACAGAACAAACTCTGCCCTCGGTGGCGTTGGTTGTTAATTATTTAAATTATCTGTTCGTGCAGAAACATTTATCTGTAGTGATTTTATGAGGGCATGTTTTAAACTCCGCCCACCTCCCCGTCAGCTCATGCCTACCTGGTCTCTGGACAAAGCATTGTCGTTACTTCGTTCCCGTCTGTACCCCAAAAAAATGCAGATTTTACATTACTTTTATAAAAAGGGCAGTATTCCTTATGGCTTTGGCTACCGGGAACAGAGTTTCTGAGCTAGCGGCGATGAGCAACACACCTAATTGCCTCAGGTTTGGTAGGCTTAATGAGTGTATTCATATTGCACCTTCTCCAGGATTCATAGCCAATAATGAGCACAGTGAACACGTGTTTTCAGAGTTCACGGTGCCGGCGTTGAAAAGGGGAAAGGTGCACCATCATTTTGTCCAGTGCAAGCTCTAACCAAATATTTGAGAGTGGCACCTCTAAATCACCAGGGTGCTTTATGGGTAGCAAGTACGGGTAAACGCTTGATGAAACGTACACTGGCTTCTCTCTTGGTCGAGGTCTTTAAAGAGAGTAATCCCGGCGTTGTGGGCAAAACCCACGATTTACGCAAGAGGGCAGCCTCTTTACGTTTCCTTAATAATCTTTCGGTTGAAGATATTAAGTCCACACAGTTGTGGGCCTCTAATCATACGTTTTTGACTCGATACCTGTCAGTAGCTCTAGACAAACCTTCCTTGCCATGTATAGCTTTAAGGCAGAGGGTCTAGGCGGCCCTTTTAGTCACTTTTTGTTTAATTTCAATAAAAGGGGGGGGAGGGGGTGCAGCCTAGACCCCGCCGGAGTATGTGTACGGAACATACGAACTGTGATACCGTTTGTAGGTATTGTGATATAAAATTTCTCTGTAGTATTCATTACAGGAAATTGTGCTAAAGTCCAATAGTAGTAATACAACAATTCTTGTTGTAAGTAGTTTTGGCTGTGAAGCAATAGATTTTTAAGAAATCTCAGTAGTTGCAACTACGACTTTTATTTTTGATTTAAGTACTTCTGCATAAGTACACGAGTTCAATACTTTTGCGAAAGTACAAGAATTAATTTATGTTTGATTATATTTTTAGGAATATATCCACTAGTTTAATGGGGTTTATATGTGCACATGTGAACTGATAAGTTTTTATTTTTCACCACTTACTTTAAGTGGGGTGCCTTCTTAACTAGCAGATCTGTGTACAGAGTCTCAGAGTTAACCCATTTTCAAGCAGGCTTCTTCGAAGCACGCGCCTGTTTGTACCCCTTTTTTGAAGATTTAGGCTGTATAAAGTTTATGCACCCAAATATATCTTTTTTACAAAGTAAGAATACTATGTGGTTGTTTGATTATCTGCTTTTACTAGAGTTATGATATGATTACGAATGTCCCCCTCCAGTCTTAGATATCAGGCATGTTCGTCAATGATGGAGGGGCCACTAATAAATTATAGGTTTGACTCCTGCAAGGAGATAAAGAAAACCTAATATTTAGTAGTGGCCCCGTAATCATTGACGACTGGGGCCCTCCCGACCATCCCCTTCCCATTCGTTGATGTATTGAGGATTTTGGTTTACTTGATATGTCAGTGAAGGAAGAATGACGCCTGAATTAGCGTCTGGTCAAAGATCCACACAAGTACATCCACGATATGATGGAAAGCTTATTGAATAGTTATTCTTATTTTCTTTTTGTTTTTATTTTTTACAAAGTTTTTTCGTAGTGAGAACCCAATTCATAATGACTGAAGCCATGAGTGAGGTCGCATGCGCTCATGATGAAGGCTCCTCAAATTTTAAATGCTCTGCGCGGTAGATTCAAACTACGGCGGATGAGTGTTTGAAGAGGGTGCCTTATGTAATCGGCATGTTCGTCAATGATTACGAGGCCACTACTAAATATTAGGTTTTCTTTATCTCCTTGCAGGAGTCAAACCTATACTGTCTTCACTTCCCTGTTGCCCACCCCTAGCCAGCCTCCAGAAGCAACTCCCCCACCGATCCATCCCGCAGTTTCTCGGTCTTACTCCTCTCTAATGTTGATTTGCGCACAGGTTTAATCTGCCCACGAGCCGAATCTGTCGAGTCTTCGTAGCACTTGAGAATTTTGTCTTTGTTCTTTTTTATTGTCAGTATGGTCGACTCGTTTACCCCATATAGACGGGCTATTGCTGCTACCTTTTCACCTTTTTTCAGTTCCATTACTTTCACCACTCTTTTCCGTTTTACACTCTGTTTGTAGGAGAATTGGGCCGGGGCAGTGGAGGGGAGTCGGAGGGCTCCATTGTTGCGGAAGTAAGTGTGTGAAATAGAATGATGTGAGCGAGACAATGACTGGGAGACAATGACCGCGGGTCAATGCCCATCTGGGCTCGGGCAGAAGGAAGCTCCGTGACGTCACTCCAACTTGGCCGCCAGACATACGAGTATAATTTTCTGCTTCGGCACTGCCCGCGCACTTTAAAAAAACGTGTATGTTGAATATTTTTGCCGCATTTAGGGTTGCTGTGTTGTTGTTGTTGTTGTTCCCTAAGCTGCCTGGCCAAACAGCCCCGAGTCCCTGAGAAAGGCCATGGCCACAATCGGGCTTTCCCACAGAGCTCTCATTGAGTGTAGATTGTGTTGTTGGCGTAAGTGGTTGTGTGAAATGCAGTCTTCTATGATGTGTTTAATGGTATGGGGTGCTGTGTTACATCCCGGGCAGGCGTCGACAACGGAGTCATCCAGTCTCTTCTGATAGCTCAGGAGAGCTGGATGGTGTCCGCATCTCAGCCTGGCCAGGTGGACTCTGTCCTCGCGAGGAAGGGAGGATTCGGAAGGATGGATTTCGGGAGGTCGTGCATGCAGCTGCGTGTTGTCTGTGAGTGAGTGGATGGATCGGTGAGAGATGAGTATGGATGTGCTTCTAGAAGTTGGTTCGGGGTGGGCAGGGAGGGAGAGAGGACAATAATTGTGTGTGATACTGTGTGCTGGGTGTTGTTTTGATATTTCTTGGTGTCTGTGGGTGTGTTGCCATGTAGTTTAGTGGGTGGTCTTGGTTCGTGGAGGCTGCTGCCAGGAATTGAGTGCCTCTCATGTTCAGATGGTCTTTGACTTTGAGGATTTGGGTTTCTTGATGGAGGTGATCTGTAGGTGCAATAGCTGTGCAGCCTGTAATGATCTTCAGGGCTTTGTTTTGAATAGTCTGTAAGGTCTTATGATGTGTTTCAGCTAGGTTAGAAGCCCAGGCTGGGCTTGTGTATTCCATCACTGATCTTATGTATTGTTTATATACTGTGGTGGTAGTTTCTTTGTTGTGTCCAAATTTTGTGTGAGCAAGTGACCTGAGGGCGTTAAGTCTGGGTGTCAGTTTCTTTTTAATGTTTGTGGTGTGCTGTTTGAATGTCATATGAGTATCATATGTTACTCCTAGGATTTTGGGTGTGTGTGTATGTGTTAGGGGTGTGTTGTTTATGGTGAGTTGAGGGATGTATTCGTGTTCTCCTGTCCAACTTGTGAGCAGGGTTGCGGTTGATTTGGCTGGGGCTAGATTAAGTCTGTTTGTAGTGCACCAGCCATGTAGTGTGTTGAGATAGGGTTGAAGGAGATCTGTTGCTCTTTTTGGGTCATGGTGTGTGCATGTGAGTGTTATGTCATCTGCATAGGAGGCTAAGTTTATTTGGGGCGTATTGGGTGTACTGTAGTTATATCGTGCATGTACAGATTGAAGAGTGCGGGCGATAGGACGGATCCTTGTGGGACTCCGTTTGGAAAGGGTTGCTGTGTACTTATAATTTGTGTAGTTTGAGGGTTTTGTTTAAACTTGTATGTACATTATGTCCTTGCTAGTGCTTGCGTACATATAGTTGTGTGTAATTACCTATTTGTAGTACTGTATACAGGAGTTGAGCTTTTTAGGCTCGTATTGTCCCGCTTCCTGAGTTACAATTATCTAACTTTGCCTTAAAAATATGAATGTTTTTGGCACACACCAGTTCCTCTTCCAACTGATCCCACTTACTTATACTTCTGTAAGGGAAACTATACTTTCTCACATCTCCTTTACATCTTCCTTTCATTAGTTTATATCTATGCCCCCTAGTTCTACCATTATCTTTCACAATATAACCCTTCTTGTCCACCTTTTCGAGTCCTCTCACACATTTGTACATCATAATCATATCGCCTCTCTCCCTCCTATCCATTAGAGATGGTAAATCTAATTTCTTTAATCTCTCCTCATATGGTAATTCTCTCAGTTCTGGTATCATCCTAGTTGCAGCTCTCTGAACCTTCTCCAGCTTCTTTATATGCTTTTTTAGATGTGGTGCCCATACCACTGCCGCATACTCCAGTCTTGGTCTCACCAATATTTTTATTATTTTCTCCAGCATCTCCTCGTTTATATAGTTAAAGGCTATTTTTATTCTGTTTAGCAGTCCATATGTTTCTCCCACTATCTTATTAATATGATTCTCAGGTGAAAGATCACCCCTGACAGTTATCCCTAAGTCCTTTTCTTTCTCTGATGGGCTAATAGTGTTTTCTCCTAACTTATATTCCATATGTGTATGTATGTGTGTGTGTCGACCAAGCGGCTCAGATAAAGGCTACACTTTCTCCCTCGCTCTCCTTTTTTTTTTTTTTTTTCTTTCTTTTTTTTCTTTTTTTTTTCTATATTCCAACTTACTTCCTCTCGGGCATAGGCTGAGAGCCTTAACATTCACCGCTTTACAATGAACAGTGAAGCCCGTGAGGTCTTGTTCCAGTCTAGGGAGTGAGACATGTGAAGCACGTAGAGTACAACGAGCACCTGCCATCTTGCCTTCACATGAGGCACGGTGGTCACTCATGGCCCGAAACGACCCCATCTCTGAAGCCACCTCGTTCCCGTGCTTCACTGTCTCACCCCTACACTCGGACTCTCACACTTACACACACACAACGCCACCTGTTGAGCAGATAACTCACCAGGCATTGCACCCCTGTAGCATATTTTGAATATGGGAATATTCATACAGTGCTATTTAATCAGGGAACAATGAGGGTATTTTATTGATGTTTCGGTGGGCTTGTGGTAATGCACTGATACTAGGTACAGCACAAATTCCATCCCAATAATATCTTCCCATTGATACATCGGGATTTGAACCCGGGACCTTTGGATTACCAGGCCAGTGGCAAGACCACTCCACCACACCTCCCCTTGGTCAGACACTGCTTCTCAGACGCGTGAGGCATGACCCAATCACGTGAGAGGTAGGGAAGATGGTTGGGGGTGCTTGTGGGTGTGGGGGAGTAGGGAGAGTCTTGGGGGAGTGTAGGAGGAGCAGCTTGGGAGGGAGCTTAGTTCATCACAAGGCCGATAGGGCAGAATAAAGTTGCCAATAGAAAGTTGGTGGAAAATATGCTCCTGTGACTCTGTCTTCACAAAGATTTCAGAGCAAGTATACAGAATAATTGATGTGTGGTCACTATACAGTTACCAAGACATAAACCTGGGACAAATGTTATGAAGAGTTAGCCTTATTTAATCACCCTAACAGTCTAATGCATAGTTTTAAAACAACATTAATACAAGAGTTTTAATTCATAAGTTCACTTTTCCGACTACAGTATATACAGTATATATCCTGTCACTTATTTCACTTTTCCGACTACAGTATATATATACTGTATATCATGTTAGAACATTAATTCCTGTCACTTATTTTTAGCACTTGTCCCAGGTTCATGTTTTGGCAACTGTATTATTATATGAAATGATAGGAGGTGTCCTATAGGTAGCGCCAACGAACTTGACAATTTTCTGAACCCCTTAACTCCTTAGATCCAGAGGATCTACTGTAAGAGATAACTCAAAATTAATTAAAGCAATAGAGCTGACATTTGTATCATTGAGGAAGAGCCCACCAGGAAATAGGTGTGGATATTTACAGCCTGTTTGCTGTAGATCCTTTTGAGTTAAACATTAGGCTACCATAGTGCGGTGGGAATATGAACATGATTTGATTAATATCCAGTATTCGAGAATGGATAATAAGTCATAGGCGTGTGCAAAGCCATAAACATTTAACCGTCTTGGTGGTGTAATGGTTGAGGTGTCTGGGAGTCTGTGTGATAGCCCGGGTTCGAATCCTGGTGGATCGCATGTGTGCTTTTATTAGGTGTTTGGTGTTGTGTTGAAATAAATAAAATATAGATTATGAGAAGTTTAGGGGTCAAGATTATTGTCAAGTTCGTTGGCGCTACCTATATTATGTTATCTATAGTTATTGTGTTACAGGTCTCCCTCGAATTACGATTGGGTTACGTTCCTGAAAACCCGATCTTATATAGAAAAAGCGTATGGCGAACCCATTATATTAATGGGGTAAATGGGGATGCGTTCTGGGACCAGCCAAAACCCAAACCCAAACATCTAAAAACCTATAATAATATCGTAAATTGGGGCATCGGATAGTGAGGGAGGCCTGTACATAATGATCTTTACCTAATCCTTTTTCCCTAGACCCCTGAATATCATGCTGCCCGAGAATAACTGTCTGCGGATCCTCTTAATGTTCTCAGTATCATTTTCTACTTTTCAGCTCATGAACAGTTTCCCAATGTGCCACACGTGCTACAAGAAATTTTCTTCCTGCGAAATTCAGACTACACATAATTGTACCTCGACACATTTGAAGGTATGTTTAGTCAGAGATGTTATACTCTACTTTATGTTCCATTTCATGAGTTTATTATGTAAAACTTGCAAAACAAACAAACCGAAACAGGGACGACACAATTTAATGACAAGAACTTATCGGGTGGATGGGACTCGTTAGCCTTGGTCGGCAACCCATCTAGGGGAGACAACCTTATAAAAATCTGGGTGGATGGGACTCGTCAGCCTTGGTCGGCAACCTGTCTAGGGGACTAAACCTGATACAAATCCATACTGCTTACCTAAGGGTAAGGCAGGTTAGTGGATGGATTAGCCGAACACCACTGTAGAAAAATAGTGCTAACAAGATACACAGGGCCTTGGAGTCGGACGGATCCTAAATTGAGTGGTCAATCCTGTATGTCCTTCAGTAAACTGGCTCGGGTTGTCCCTCTTACAGGGAAGAGGTCCACTTGGGGGCATTCTGTGTATGGCCACCCTCATTAAGGGGAGTAAGGCGTCCGGCAATAGATAGATAGATAGAACTTATCAAAATCGATATGTGGAAATAACGCTTTAGTAAAATAATATGTTGAAATAAAAGAAGAAAAAAAAAACACCACATAAAATGTACATCACTACATGAGCAAGTGAATCTGTTTCCCAAGCAAATTAATCACACATATAACAACGCACTCTTGTCATGTTCAAGGAATTAGTCAATTTGGGAAGATCAGGACCTTTTGGTAAATTATTTTAAATTTTGCATGAGTAAAGAAACTACAATTTATGTAAAATAGCAATTTGACATGATATTTACAATAGTACAAAATATATACAGCACTCATTACATACATACATACATAAATTAAAAGTGGAAACAGAAACATAGAAGATGATACAGAAATTGCGGAAGAACTAAATAGAAATTTTGCATCAGTATTTACAAAAGAAGGAGAATTCATTGCACCAGAAACCAATGGAATAGGTATAGAGGAAATGCCGGAAGTCACATTTAACAGAGAAGAGCTCATAGACAAAATGAGTTGGATCCCAACAATGCCGCTGGACCGGACGGAGTATCAGGCTGGATTATTAAAGAAAATGCCAAGGAACTGAGTATACCAATATATGATATAATGACCAAATCATTGGACACAGGGATAGTACCTACAGAATGGGAAAGAGCAAACATTATTCCTATATTTAAGGGAGGAAACAGAGATAAACCACTGAATTATAGACCTGTATCACTATTGAGCATCCTCATGAAGATTCTGGAAGGATTAATAAGGGACAAATGGGTGAACAACCTGGAATCCAAAAGAATAATTACTGACCGACAATTTGGATTCAGAGGAGGCAGATCATGTGTAAGCAACTTGTTGAGTTTTTACTCTAGAGTAATAAACACAGTGGACCAGAGGGAAGGATGGGTAGACTGTGCCTACCTAGACTTTAAAAAGGCATTTGACAAAGTTCCACACAAGAGATTGCTGTGGAAATTAAAACATGAGGGAAAAGTAGGAGACAAACTGCTGAAATGGATGGAGAGCTACCTTAGCGGAAGACAGATGAGAACAACAGTAAGGGGGAAATCGTCAAACTGGACTCAAATTACGAGTGGAGTACCACAAGGATCTGTCCTAGCCCCAATCATGTTTCTAATATTTGTAAATGACTTACCTGATGGACTAACAAGCTACATGAGCATGTTTGCGGACGATGCTAAGCTGCTTAAGGGGAGGTTTCTAGTTTGTTTCCTACTCCTCCAGCAATCTTATAATGTTACCCCTTTGACCCCCTTTCAGGATAAATTTGTACATTTTTCGGTAGAAAAATGTCCCGGCCAAAGGCCGGTTACTCTTAAATTACAGGCTCGCAATCGCTCACCAGGATAAAATCGACACCTAAATGGCACGAAAGGTCTTAAAATTGACAGAATGGGGCGGAAATTCTTAAAATCACCAAACTAATGGGGCAAATGTCTTAAAATCTCAAAAGCAATGGGGCTAGACATGAGGGAGAAAGGGGTCAAGAAAAAAGTCCCTCAAGTGGAAATCTCCCCTTAAAATGATCAGAACCCAGGAGGATTGCCTTGAACTCCAATCAGATTTGCAAAAGATCCATGAATGGAGCATCAAATGGAATATGGAGTTCAATGCAGGAAAATGTAAGACTAGAAATGGGTAAAAGCAAGTAGTGTACAGACCTAGAAAATATTATAAACTAGGAAACGAAGTGATTCCCAAAGCAGAAAAAGAAAAAGACTTGGGGATAGAATTTAAGGATAACATGTCTCCAGAAAGCCACGTAAATAAGATAGTGAGAGAATCACTAGCACTATTGGCAAATATCAGGATGTCTTTCAATTATCTTAATGAAAACACCATGAAACAAATAATAACGGCAATAATAAGACCCAGGATGGAATATGCATCTGTCGTGTGGTCCCCTCACATGAAGAAATATATCCACAAAATTGAGAGGGTACAGAGAGCAGCTACGAGGATGATCCCAGGTTTGGAAAATTTGGAGTACCAAGAGAGGCTCGAGAGATTGAATCTACCTACACTGGAACAGAGAAGGAAACGAGGACAGCAAATTCAGATATACAAATGTGTTAGAGGTATTGACAAAATCGACCAAGAAAACTTCATAGAGAGGGATGGAGGTGAGAACAAGAGGTCACAGCTACAAACTGAAAGTGCCTAATAGTAAATCTGATCTGAAAATTAAAAGATTTCCTACCAACTCGATTAGTGGGTGGAACAAATTGCCAGCCGAAGTAGTGTCTACACCATCAGTGCATAGTTTCAAAGCACGGTATGACAAACATATCTTAGGAGGCGGGAATTAACGAGCATGCTCACTCCCGCAAACACAACTAGTGTAAGTACATACATACATACAATTTTAAGAGTGAGTGCTCCACATATACGTGCAGTTTCAGTTTCTTGTCCTAATGGCGGTGTTCCAGGCAACCCTGTTAAGGTGCAGCTCCCTTCACAATCACAGACCTGCATTTTTTCACCCAATTTTGTTCATCCATTCTCGCCACATGTCAAAGGAGTACAAAGGAGTACAAAGGAAATCAAGCAACAACAGATCTAGTGACCCTTCTAGGCTGCTTGTCCTCCAAAACACTGAGGATCAAGTGTCCATACCATCCCAGTCTACTTGTACGCATCACCTCGCTAGTACTCTTTATACCTAAACGTCTCCTCAGCTCATCATTTGTTATTCTATCCTGCAGCCTGGCCCCACACATCCATCTCACCATTCTCATTTCATTACGTTCCATTCTGTTGACATCCTCTACTTTAATGGCCCATGTTTCTGAGGCATATGTCATTACACTTCTAACACATGAGGCATACACCTTTCCCTTCACGGGGAGAGGCATTCTTTTCATGGTCAGGATTGGCAGCAGTTCTCTGAACTTCTAGCAACAGTGGCAGCCTCGGCCCCACCACCGGTAGAGATGGTATCTCCTAGGAAACAAAACTTGTTCACCAGCTCCAATGACTCATTTCCAATATTCACAGCCACAGGATCATCACTTAACACAAGCTCGCCTTTGCACACTACGCACTCAAATTTCTCTATATCTGACTTATCCTTTGATAGGGGTCCCTTTATTCTACTACAGCGCTTATTCCCATGGTGCACCCAGCGTCGACAGATGCTACATTGAATCGCGTTAACGCCTACACCCTTTCCACACACTGCACATGGGTATGCACCGCTCTTTTCCACATTGCCTCGTCTCAATCTACAATGCATAACCTTGGTTTTATTAATATTGACTCTTAAACCTTTGCTCGCCATGCCCTCTCTCCATTCTCTGAATTTGGCCTCAGCATCTTGCATACTGTCAGCTATTAGGACTAAATCGTCTGCATAAAACAGTTCCAACGGGAGTCCGCCTCTAAAAACTCTAGACAGTGCCTCCAGGACCATAATAAAGAGGAGGGGGCTTAACATTGAACCCTGATGGACTCCAACACGGACTGCGAACTCATCACTCAGTACAGTACACCCTTCACCCTCACCGCACTTCGCGAATCCTCATACGTCTTCATTATCATACGCACCAGCCACTCTTCCACACCAAGTTTCCTCATAGCCCACTGCACAACATCTCTAGGCACCCTATCAAAGGCCTTCTCCAGGTCTACAAACACAAAGTAAAGATCCCGGCCTTTTAGTAAGTATCTTTCCTGTATCTGCCTGACTATGAAGATATCATCGGTTGTACCCCGTCCTGGCATAAAACCAAACTGCATTATCATCAATAGAGATGCTTTGCCTGATCAAACCCTCAGACTCTCACAGACCTTCATGATTTGGTCAAGCGTTTTCAGGCCCCTATAATTTACTCTATCTAGCGCATCCCCTTTTCCTTTGTATATATTTACTATTACACTTCTGAGCCAATCCTCTGGGATTTTCTCATCTTTAACCCCTTATTGGCAGCGCTCGACTTAAGTCGTGCACCAATTTGCAGCAAGTTATGAGCATTATTAAGGCTTTTAAAGGGTTAAAATCGAGTGCAAATGGCCGGGAGCACAGCGGGCCAGACAGCCGACTCCCAGGGCTTACCGCCGCCCATTAACTCATGTTCCCTGTGTTCTCGAGAGGCCGGCAGTGTAGCCAGTAGTGAGCATAGCTGGAAAAAATATACCGATATATGCTAAACTCCCATGTTCGTGGCATCACTGCAAGAGAACCACGAGTGCTACGTAGCTCGTTCTGGTCTCATTTTGAAGCTGTTAGTGCCTAGTTTTTTGCTAAATAATTTTTTGTTCATGCAGATGCTTGATTTATCATGCAGGAGGGCCTGAATATGCCCAAATGAGCCCAAAACACCCCGCTAGACAAGGGTTAATAATGGTGTTTATCAATTCAATGACTAAGTTGACACCAGTCTCTCCTGAGGCTTTTATCATCTCAGCGACAATGTCAGAGCACCCTGGAGCTTTACCGTCCTTCATTTTATTGATTGCGTCGCTCACTACAGCTGGTGCTATCAAAGGAGGGGGGTCCAGATATTGGTTTTTCGATACTAAGCTGTTCCTTACCCCATTCAAACTTTACATTTAGCAATCGTTCATAGTGTGCCTTCCATGCTTCTGTGATTTCATTTTCTGCATACACTATCTTCCCATTATCGTTTCTGACACACTGTTCACCTATAATATCCCTACTGTCATTTTTAACTCGCCTAGCTAGGTTGAAGATCCCATTGGGATTGTCAGTGTTACACACTTGTTTGAGGACCAGGTTCTTAATGCAATTTTTAGCATTGTAAATCACTCTTTTGGCAGTTCGTTTAGCTGCCTGGTATTCCTCCTTGCTGCCTCCCTTCTTCCACGCTTTTAACCCGTTGAGACCCAGCGTCGCACGTGTTGCGTCGGCAGTCTTTGATCACCAACTCCCAGCGACGCATCACGTGTGTCCGACATATAAAAAACACTTACGTGGCTCGTAAGGTAGGAAATGGCGGGAGAATAGGAGGGGGCGGTACCGTAGTGTGTGGGGGAGCCGGGCCAGTAGGTGTGAGCGGGCCGAGACAGCCGCGCGGCTGGTGGTGGTGGGCTTAGTGGGGATAGTTTACACCCCTAGTTTACCGCCACTTTGAACCTTCATTACTCCGGTCGTATGGGAGCTAGAGGCTTGAGATTTATGTGAGATACTCCTTAGGATGTATGCCGTACAATGCCATACCCAGTTTTTCCCCTAGTGCCCCGGGGGGGGTGGCCATGGGGGGGAGACGAACTTTTGAAACCCCCCCCCCCCCCCGCCCCCCAAATGACCGAAATGAGTTTTTTTTTATTTGTGTGTTCATTTCTCACCATTCTCTTCCATTTTGGCTCAACAAATTTTTTTGAAGCTCCCCCACCCCCAAAAAAAAAATGTCAGAGGTGATTTTTTTTTGTTTTTTTTTCATTTCTCATCCTTGTCTTCCATTCTAGCAAACAAAAAAAATAAGTGAAAATGGCTTGGGACTGGGGTGAACAAAATATTATAACTAGCCGGGGCTCAACGGGTTAAGCATCTCCTTTTCTCTTTCACAGCCTGTTCTACCTCATCGTTCCACCACCAGGAGGTCTTATTCCTGGGGTGACCCTTTGTTTTCCCACAGACTTTGTCAGTGGCAGCGATAAGGCTATGCTTAAGAAAGTTCCATTGACTATTTACATCGTTAGGCCTAGCTTCCTTATTTCTATTAATTTCCTCCAGCTCACTATGAAACCTATCTCTAACTTCCTTGTTCTTTAGCAGCCACACTTTTCTTTTGGGTATGTATACCTTCTTGCGCTTAGGATCTCTGTATAAGCTCATGTCGCACACAAGTAGCTTATGCTGGGGGATACATTCTTCGCTCGGGATGACCTTTACATCTCGAACCAGTTTCCAGTGTTTCCTGTTATCCAAGAAGTAATTATCTGGCTACTGGAGACCCCAGAGTTATATATGATCAGGTGGCTCTGTCTTTTCTTGAACTTCGTGTTACACACAACCATGTTGAGTGCAACGCAGGACTCTAGTATATATTCGCATTTCAGATTCCTCCTTCCGTAACCATTTCCTCCATGTACCCCCTCGTATCCATCTGCAGATGCTCCCACACGACCATTGAGGTCCCCCCCCCCACGATTGTTATTTCATTCTCCGAGAGGCCTGGAATGACACTGACGGTGTCATTCCAGAAGTCCTCTTTTATCCCTTTCTGTAGACCAGCCTGTGGGCATATGCAGATATCACATTCAGAATTCTTTCACCAACTTTCAACTTCAAAACAATCAGCCTTTCACTAACTCTCGTAATTTGAAGCACACTTTCTGCCAGCTCTTCAGCCACCAGAACACCCACTCCCCCTTTCGCTTTATCAGTCTCCACCCCCACCCAGTAGATCCTATATCTTTTCCTTCTTCCGACAATCCACTGTACCCCATGCTTCTTCCAGAGTGTTTCCTGGGCACAGCAGACGTCCACTCGCCTCCTCTCACACATCTCAGCCACTTCATTTGCATGCAGATTCAAACTACCAACATGCACACTAACAAGTCTGAGATTGTGGGGGGCATTTGTCCTTATCCTGTGCGGTTTTGATTCATCGGACTTACGTTGTTTCTTTTTAGGTTGTTTAGTCATATTTGGGTAATTTGGCTGGCAAATGGGCATCACCCCCCCCAGAACTCCGGTTCCAGTCTACCCCAGGACCATTCCCAATACCTTCCCCCAAGAGATTACAAGGGGGTAGGATCCAGTGGCCTCGGTACGCCCCACCAGAACCAGCCGCAGGGACGCACCCCGTGCGCGTACACGGCACTACGACTGGCCTGGTATTTTTTGCCCAATGACAGGGCAGCCTCCTGGAGCGCTACCACCAGGTTTGGGCCCCTATACTATTGGGCGGAAAGTGCCAGTCCGGGGAAACACTACGTACTGTACCCTCTGGATCCATTTCGACCAGGTTGGGCCCAGGGCGCCAGATCCGGGTCCAGAGGGAGCAACACCTACCGCCAGTGTGCCGCCATTAGGCAACTTGGAGCAAGAACAATGAAGCTCTGTCACAGCACTGTCATATGGAGACAATTCCAGCGCCAATAACAAGGCTTCATTGTATAGTGATGGCTACTTGGTCCGCAAGTCTAACACCATCCCCTCTAATAGTCGCCTTGTACGACATGCAGTAGGATGCGTGAGGCATATTCTTTTTTTCCTACACCATAGGTGAAGGCCCCCTTACCCCATGGGGGAAATGCGACTTGGACCAAAATAGTAACGTGTCTATATCAACGATCCCAGCTTTAAAGGCTTTTTGAGGCAAGCCATGAGGACTGAGGAGCTTAGATAGCCAACTATACTCAAGCGTGGTGATGGGCTGGTCTATCAGAGTGAGAACTGAGCGATCTCTGCCATACCCATAGCTTACTCTGTCTGTTCCTTTTACTTATATATTTTCTAGATCTCAAGTGACGGCATCTCTTCCGTGGATTGACCTCCCAATCTACCAAGATTGGAAGCCAAAGTGTCACATTTTTCCTTTGCCCCTCAACTTTCTCTTCATAATTGCTGAGGGGCACAGGGCCCTGGGTGGGGCTTTGGTTTCCCGGGCGTTTCCGCACCCTCCTCGGCTCCCCGCCATGGAGTGGCTACGGTCACCCAGGCTTTATTGTGGTCGGCAGGGAGGGTTCTGTTGGGGCGCTCGGTTATGGCCTTGGCCTTGCTCGGGGCCTTAGGGCTGTTCGGCCAGGCAGCTTGGGGAACAGCAACAACAACAACAACTATACTCAAGCTAGTATATAAGCGACCTGGAACCCTGGATTCTTGGCTACACTGGGATCCTTAGCACGGCCCTGTGTAAACACATTAGCAGCTGATATTGGACAGTTTGGATGATAAGCGTCAATGACCTCTTTCACCTCCCATACCCATTCTCATTCACTCTATTCTTCCCTCAGTCCATATACTTTTATTAATTAATCATGAGATAAAGTGAAGACACCCAGGTGATTTTGTTCAAATTAGGAAGGACCTTTTATATTATATATATATATATATATATATATATATATATATATATATATATATATATATATATAATAGATATATATACTCTCTCTCTCTCTCTTTCTCTCTCTCTCTCTCTCTCTCTCTCTCTCTCTCTCTCTCTCTCTCTCTCTCTCTCTCTCTCTCTCTCTCTCTCTCTCTCTCTCAAACAATATATAGATAGATTTATTGATTGATTGATTGATTGATAGATCAATAGATAGATAGATAGATATATAGAAAGAAAGAGCGAGCGAGAGAGAAATACATACAGACAGACAGACAGACAGACAGACAAGAAGACAGACAGATGGATGGGCAGACAAACCGGACGGAGAGGGAGAAAGAGACAGGCAGACACACTTACATAAATTAAAATGTAAAACTTGCAAACTAAACAAACCAAAACTGGGACAAGGACAATATTTATTAGTGGCCCCTCCATCATTGACGAACATGCCTATTACATAAGGCATCCTCTTCAAACACTAATCCGCCGTAGTTTGAATCTACCGCGCAGAGCATTTAAAAACTGAGGAGCCTTCATCATGAGCGCACGCGACCTCACTCATGGCTTCAGTCATTATGAATTGGGTTCTCACTACGAAAAAACTTCGTAAAAAATAAAAACAAAAAGAAAATAAGAATAACTATCCAATAAGCTTTCCATCATATCGTGGATGTACTTGTGTGGATTTCTGACCAGACGCTGATTCAGGCGTCATTCCTCCTTCTCTGCTCTGCGCTCAGCCTGCCCGGACGTGCCTTCCACGCTCCGCTGGTTCCGCATTCGTTGCGTCCCTAGTGAGTTTTTTCTCATTTGTTTACTCCAGGATGTATCGAGTAAGGTTAGGATAAGCGTAGCAGGAGTGTCCTGGGCTGGTTGCCCGCAGTGCAGTGTATTTTGGGTCGTGTGTATGGGGCATCTATTTCGGATGTACCCTCGTGGTCCTGTTGTGGACACGTGAACTTTTCACAGTTGTGTTAGTTTGTGATGCAGGCGGCTTTCATTACGCGTTAATTATTGCTGCCTTTTATCCTTCTGATGAGGTAAGCTGTGTTTTTCTGACGTTCCCAGCGTATTTTTCTTCACTTAGTGAAGTTTTTTCTGGGTCCTTGTCAGGCTTCCCGGGGTGGGAAGTTGTCGCTACGGTGGTGTGTTGGCGGTGGTTCCTGTTGTGATATTCCAGTGTGTGTTTATATTTCAACTATTTTCATGCCGTCTACCTAGGCCTAGCCAGCCGCTCGTAGCTTTGCCACATGTCTAGTGTTATTATTTATTATTATAAATATGCCCTACTGTGTCATGTGTATCCGGGTTTTAGTTGTGTATGGCTAATTTCCTCGGACTATAATTGTTTCCTGGTTTAGTTGTGTATTGGCTAATTCCACGGATTATGTTGTGACCTTGGTTAGTCGTGCGTGACTCTCCTCGTGTCGTATTGTTCAGATGGTGTCTGTTCAGGGTGGGGCTTGCCTTCCGGCGGGTTTTTTCTCGGTTTCACCATGAAAATCCTGACCGATGAGCCGTGTTGGGCCACACGTGGTTTTTAACTCTGGCTGGTTCCCCGGCGTGGGGAGGTGTCTGTGGCTCTCCAGGACTGCGTCTCTGTGGGTGCCTGGTTTCAGGCCTCCTTTAATTCCCGGCGGGATGGCTGTACCCATCCTTATATATATATATATATAAAAAACGACGTTCTTGCGAACATTCGTTTTTATAGGTTTTTTCTACCTGGTTTACGACAACCACATGGAAAACCTAGCTGTTGTTTAGGCGTTCCTCCCCGGCGATCTTTTACAAAGAAGTGGGGTCAGGAACTTGTGGGGTTAACTTTTAGACTTCTCACCCGGCGGGTGCACCTGAGCAGGGTGGGATAAACGACTTAGGTCTCATATAGTTAACCAATCCATTTTAGTGATACTCTGTGTATCGCTGCCTTTACTCTTACGGCAATTGAAGGTTCAATGAGGTTTAACCAAATCGATTCCCACACCCGGCGGGTGCTCCTAAGTGGAGGAACTAAGGAATTTATAACAAATTCAATTTCGATTAACCTTAATTTGGTGATACATTCAGTATCGCCGCCTTCTATTTTTACGACGATCTTTTGGGACAATTCGTTAAAATATCAGATCTCGTATATTCCTGCCCTGGGCTATTCTACTAAAATATTTCAAGGGCCGGCGTCTTTATGAGGGGGGCTTTGTTACAAAATTGAATCTTGAGACAGTCACCACCTCCTACAGACTATAAGTGCCATGCTGGACCATTATATCAGAGGGTATTCTTCATGTTCTTTAGCTAAAAAGATTTGTTTAGCCTCTTTACACCCCGCCGCGTAGCGAGATGTGTTAGCTGTGTCTTTGCATCCCGTTACCCGGCGGGTTATTAACACTTGTATGCGAACACTTGGGTTAACCTTATGAGCATTAATTCCTGGAAATTTTTCTTTATTTTTCCAGAGCTGAGCTCCGGCGGACCAATACAGACCCGGCGGTAGTTTCCTCACACCAGTCTCTGTCATGGCTACTGTGGCCCCAGTTTTTGCCCTGTGCATTACCCCTACTTGCGCGGGTATCCCGATTTTTGCGCATACCCTTTGCATAAGGTGTGTTAAATGTCTAAACCGTTCAAGGGGTCTCTGGGTTACACTTAATTGTTCCTTTTGCTCCCAATTAGCCAATAAAGTCCTGTGTGACAATGACAAGACCGCGGCGGTAGCGTTGAGAGAGGTCAGACAACAGATGTCGGCCTACACTACCATTGTCGCACATAAGTCACTTCAATGTGACAACGTCCCACTTTGGGATAAGTTGCTGTCAGAGCACCCTCCCCCTAAACGTACCTCTAGAGTAACGGGTTTTAAGCCGACAGAGACTAGCCAGGGTTCTGTATCGTCTGTGGATACGTCTAAACGCCCGAGAGAGCCTACTCCCCCGGCAGCCACCTCCTCGTCGCGGGCGAGATCGAGGTCAAGGTCACCTCTCAGACAGCAGTCTTCAAGTCGTGCCTCTTCCCCGGCGAGTAAGAAGAGTAAGACGGAAGCTTCCACCAGTGGTCATGGTGGTGATTCTTCCAAATCTAAGTCTAGTTCGCGGTCACACCGTAGCCACAAATCCTCCAAAAAGGATTCCCATAGGAAGTCCTCTCGACATTCTCCTAAGTCTAGTGCATCTCGTCGTACCTCTACACCTGAAAATGTTTCTGTTACAGCCTCAGAGTATAGTGAAGCGCCTGTCCCTAAACAAGATTTACCTATTGATATTTTAACCCTAGAAATGGAAAGTTCAGGAAATTCAATAATTGAGAATGTTTCAGACTCTCAAGAGAGCGTAGGCCAGAGCCTCGGTGTTTGGCGGTTTGCTCAAACCAGGGTCTGACCATCCACGTCCGACTCATACGAGTCACACAGTAGCCGATGTCCACAGGGACGCGGCGACCCCATCCTCTATCCCTGACTTATCTTGGAAACAAGGTACCCCTGCCTCGGCGGGGTCTTCTCAGGAGGATCGGGAGGAACAAGATGAAGTGTCAATAATTTCAGATAGGGAAGGACAAGGGTCAGGCTCAGGCTTGGACGCCGCCCATGATAATACTGATTCACCTGTAAGTTCTGCATCTAACCAGTTTGTTACAGCACAAGAAATTGATGGGTTACTTACTCATGCTCTATCTAAATTCTTTAGTCAACAACAAGAAAACCCCACAATGGACTTGGGGGCTCCCTTGACAAGTTCTGCGGTACGGCCTCTGATAACGTCAATCGATTTATCTAAGCTTCCTAACCCTCCTACTCTGTCACCGGCAGGGAGCTCTAAGCCAGCTACGGCGGCATTCACTACGTCAAATGTCAGGGTCCCTCCAGATTACCCTGTATTCACGTCAAAACTGTTTTTGGTTCCCAAACGGGACAGTGTTCAGATGAGGCCGGTCGTAGACCTGTCTTATCTGAATCTTCACATTTACAACGAGTCCTTCAGAATGTTAACAGTTCATCAAATCAGGCTAACACTTCCGCCGGGAGGCTGGATGTGTTCCCTAGACCTGACAGACGCCTATTGGCACGTGTCGGTCAACAAAAGATTTCAAAGGTTTCTGGCCTTGAGGATCAGGCACCAAAATTTTGTTTTTCAGAGGATGCCGTTCGGTTTGAACCTAGCACCTCGAGTATTCACGAAACTAGTCCGGCAAGCCCTGATGCCGTTGTTAAAACAGGGAATCAGAGTGTTGTGGTATCTAGACGACTGGCTGGTGGTGGCAGAGACACAACAATTATGCATAAAACATGTCAATATCATTTTAAATCATGTCAAAACTCTAGGCTTCAAGGTAAATCTGGTAAAGTCAAACCTTGTTCCCTCAAGAGTAATTCAGTGGATAGGGCTGGTCTGGGACACCGCCGCTCTCACTCTGAGTCAGAGTGTGGACAATCGCAACAGGTTTCGCAGGAAACTGTTCAGGTTTCTTCACAGTCTGACTACGACATGAAGAGTCTGGGAGTCTCTGGTCGGCTCTCTCAACTGGATTCAGCTAACTGTCAAGTTGGGCCGGTTGAAAGTAAAACGATTAATATTGGAAGGCAACAAATATTTCCCACTCTTACCGGCGGGAAAATTATGGCCCATACCAAAATTAATCCACACCTTACTAGCGGTCTGGGCGAAGAGGGAAACATTGCACTCAATCATGTCATGGACCTCTCCTCCTCCAACGGTATGGGTAGACACGGATGCGTCGGGCACCATAGGGTGGGGATTTCAGTCAAATCAGGGGCACCAGGGTCAGGGGCTTTGGTCCCACTTAGAAATCTCTCACATAAATGTCAAAGAGTTACTAGTCCCCTTGTATTTCCTTCAGGCTCACGGCCCGGCGTTACGGGGCAAGTCGGTGGCCTTCAGAATGGACAATCTGAATGCAGTTCACTGTATTCAGAAACAAGGGTCAACGAGGTCAAGGAAGTTGCTACTCGTGTCGGAAGAGATTTTTGTTCTAGCCAGCAGTCTAGATATTTATCTTCACGCATCTTATCTCCCAGGCGTAGCGAACGTCTGGGCAGACGCTCTGTCCCGGAGACAGAGCACGACAGTAGAATGGGAGCTCAAGCAACCCATTTTCGACCTAATGATTGCGGAGCTCTCCCATCCACAAGTGGATCTTTTTGCGTCCCAGGAGACTCACAAGCTCCCTCTATACCTCACCCGCCGGGCGATAACGCCGGCAGGGGGGCCAGACGCCCTAGTGACAGACTGGAACAGATGGAGCTCCATCTATCTGTTTCCGCCGCCAGATGCGTCACTAATGTGCCACCTAGTGAACAAACTACGAGTTTATCGAGGCTTAGTCTCGCTAATCGCGCCCCTGTGGCCGGCGCAGGTGTGGTACCAGCAATTAATAATGTGGTGCCCGGACCCGGTATCGCTCCCGGTCGGGTACTTCCACTTAGACACGATTGGCAACCTAGCGACCTCGCTGACTTTTGCATTATGGACATTCAGGAGGCCAAGTGGCTAGCACCATACGGTAGGGATGTGACCAATAAATTGCTCAATCAATATACTCAGTCTACTAAGCGACAATATCAATCACATTGGAAAGCTTTTACTTCTTGGATTGTTAGAACGGAACAAACTGTACCCTCAGTGGCATTGGTTTTTAATTACTTGAACTATCTGTTTGAGCAGAAACGTTTATCTGTGGTAACTTTGAAGAATCACTTAACTGCGATTAGAGTGCCCTTTTTCGACCTTACAGGTCTATCCATACCGGTGGCGGAGGAAACAGGATTTATGAGAGCGTGTTTTAAACTCCGCCCACCTCCCCGTCAGCTCATGCCTACTTGGTCTCTGGACAAAGCTTTGTCTTTACTTCATTCTCGTCTGTATCAAAATACTGCAGACTTTGCTTTAATCTTAAAGAAGGCAGTTTTCCTTTTGGCTTTGGCCACCGGAAACAGAGTGTCTGAGCTGGCGGCGATGAGCAACACACCTAATTGTCTTAGGTTTGGTAGACTTAATGATTCAATTTCCATTGCACCCTCCCCGGCGTTTGTAGCCAAGAATGAGCATAGTGCACACGTGTTTTCTGAGTTCACGGTGCCGGCGTTAAAAAGGGGAAAGGTGCATCATAATTTATGTCCAGTGCAAGCTCTAACCAAATATTTGAGAATAGCTCCTCAAAACCCCCAAGGTGCTTTATGGGTAGCGAGTACGGGTAAACGCTTACTTAAACGGCGATTAGCCTCTCTTCTGGTAGAAGTCATTAAAGAGAGTAATCCCGGCGTTGTGGGTAGGGCCCACGATTTACGCAAGTGGGCGGCCTCTTTACGTTTCCTGAAAAACTTTTCAGTTGAAGATATTGCGTCCACACAGTTGTGGGCGTCTAATCATACGTTTCTCTCTAGATACTTGTCAGTTGCTCTAGACAAACCTTCCTTACCATGTATAGCTTTAAGGCAGAGGGTCTAGGTGGCCCTGCAGTCACTTATGTTTACTTTCACGGAAGGGGGGGGGGGGGGGTGCAGTCAGTTGACATAGGACACCCTAGACCCCGCCGGAGTATGAGAGCTGTGATACAATTTAAGGTTAAAATGTGATATGAAAATTTCTCTGCGTGAAATTGTGCTAGTACAAGGTTTAGTACAAAACAACGGTGTTGTTATAGTAGTTTTAGCTGCGAAAGCAATGTAATATTAGTTCAATGGAGTTCATTTGCAATTGATCTCCACATGTATTTTGGGGTTTATGATGTGCACATATAAACTTATAACTTATTATTTTTGTCACCACTCGTTGAGTGGGGTGCCTTTTGTAACTACAGATCTGTGTTCAGAATCTTCAGGGTTACCCATTTTTGTCGGGCAGGCTTCTTTGAAGCACGCACCTGCCTGAACCCCTTTTTCTTGTATATTTCCGGCCTACGCCGTATTAAATACATTTTTCAAAAGTAAGAATACTATGTGGTTGTTTTTATTATCTGCTTTTCTAGAGTTATGATATGATTACGAATGTCCCCCTCCAGTCTTAGATATCAGGCATGTTCGTCAATGATGGAGGGGCCACTAATAAATTATAGGTTTGACTCCTGTAAGGAGATAAAGAAAACCTAATATTTAGTAGTGGCCCCGTAATCATTGACGACTGGGGCCCTCCCGACCGTCCCCTTCCCATTCGTTGATGTATTAAGGATTTTGGTTTACTTGATATGTCAGTGAAGGAGGAATGATGCCTGAATCAGCGTCTGGTCAGAAATCCACACAAGTACATCCACTGTATGATGGAAAGCTTATTGGATAGTTATTCTTATTTTCTTTTTGTTTTTATTTTTTACGAAGTTTTTTCGTAGTGAGAACCCAATTCATAATGACTGAAGCCATGAGTGAGGTCGCGTGCGCTCATGATGAAGGCTCCTCAGTTTTTAAATGCTCTGCGCGGTAGATTCAAACTACGGCGGATTAGTGTTTGAAGAGGTTGCCTTATGTAATAGGCATGTTCGTCAATGATTACGGGGCCACTACTAAATATTAGGTTTTCTTTATCTCCTTACAGGAGTCAAACCTATAATAAAGTCAAATTAAATTATCAAAATCGCTATGTGGAAACAACACTTACTAAAATGAAAATTATTAAATAAAAGAACACAATCCACCACATAGGGTGTACATTACTACATGAGCAAGTTAATCTGTTTCCAAGCAAACTAATCGCACATATAACAACACACTATCGTCACGTTAAAGGAATTAGTCAAGTTTGGGAAGTCAGTAAGAGATAGTTATATATGTAGATCAAGAGAGACAGAGAGACAGACAAACAGACTGAAGGAGAGAGAGGGAGACAGAAGCAGACACACAGATATACCGTACATAAAGAAAGGCAGAGACACAACCTATATACAAAATGCGACTCTACTTTTACCTCAAGGATGGTGTGGAAAAGAAATCAAAACATGGGAAACATAGAATACAGTACTTCTATTAGAGAAGTAACCCATTCATTCTTATTAAAGAAAATCGTACAATAAAAGCAAACCTATATTTATTTGTTGAAAATAAATTGTTGGCATTTCTCAGATAGATAGATGGGTAGGTAGGTCGGTGAGAGAGAGAGAGCATTCATTTAGAACAAGACAATATATATATATATATATATACTGTATATACAGTAGGGTCTCACATAGAACGTGTTCGCATAGAACGAACGACCTAAAATATTGTTCCAAAATTTTTGTTAGGAACGAATGTGATCATATAGAACGATTTCGCCATCAAAGTAGGGCAAATCCGAGTAGTTCTCATATAGAGCGCCGAAATATCGTACAAAACGTCGAGGTGACTTGACGTAGGTTGCGCATTGTGACGTCACTGTCATCTGAGACGCTTGGGATGCTGGGCAGGGATGGAGGAGAGGGAGGCAGTCCGCCATCTTTTTGCCTCAGTGACGAACCCGCACATACGCTCCTGACCGAAATTTACGCTTTCAGTGAACATTGACCATATTGGGCCACCAAAATACCATCCCTATTAGATTTAAGGTAAGCAACAATATGCCTATTTCATAATTTCTATGCATAACTTACATACATACATACATACATACATAAAATTTTAAGACCGAGTGTTCCACACATCAGTGCAGTTTCAGTCTCTTGTCCTAATGGCGGCATTCCAGGCAACCCTGTTAAGGGCTGCTTCACTTGTCAAGTTTTTGGATTTGAGATCGGCGCGTATAGTCCGATCCCAGGTCTTCCTCGGTCATTTATATATGTTTTGGTATGCATGGGTGTGACTGAGTATAAATGTAAGGGTACGTACGGAAGGACCGATCGACCAATATCAATTATTCCCATAAGGTACGTGTTTCACATAGAGCGAATTCACATAGAACGACCTCGTTTATCGACCAATTTCTCGTTCTATGCGAGACCCTCCTGTACTGTACTAGCAGAGGTACCCGGCGTTGCCCGGGTTTAAATTCTACCATAATCACCATCACTACTACCACCGCTACTACTACCATAATCACCATCATCAATCACTACTACCACAATCATCACAATACTACTACTGTACTACCATAATCACCGGCCCCGACCTTCCTGTGCCTCATTAAACGGCGACCTCGATTTCGGCCGCGAAATGACCTCCGATTTTGGATCAGACCTCATCCGTACCCCCATTTTGGGGGGCTGCGAACAACTTTCGTTCCATACACCTTTTCGATCGGAGGCCTCCTTCTGCCCCAAACGGACATTTTTTTTCAAAAAAAAATCAATTTCGGCCTCGAAACGACCTCCGATCGTGGCCTCGCCCCCTCTAAGACCTGACCCAGGTCAATTGACACCCACATGCAAAGTTTTAGCTCCCCAGGTCCAAAACTGCGGCCGCCTATTCAGAACACACAGACAAACAGACACACGAACTGATTTAATAATACTGTATAGATATATATATGAGGTCCTTCCTAATTTGAACAAAATCACCTGGGTGTCTTCACTTTATCTAATGATTAATTATTAGAAGTATATGGACTGAGGGAAGAATAGAGTGAATGAGAATGGGTATGGGAGGTGAAAGAGGTCATTGACGCTTATCATCCAAACTGTCCAATATCAGCTGCTAATGTGTTTACACAGGGCCGTGCTAAGGATCCCAATGTAGCCAAGAATCCAGGGTTCCGGGTCGCTTATATACTGGTTTGACTATAGTGAGGACCTTAGTAGCTATCATGGTAAAGAGGAGAATAATAATGGGGCGGACAATGACGAGAGGAACAATAATGAGGCGGACACCCAGTAGTAAGACGAAGCAAACAAACAATATAGGCATAGGCCTAATTAAATAAAACACTTATAAAAAATTCTGGTGAGTCTTAACCCTTCCAACCCGGAAGGGCTCTTGAACGCCCATAACAAACTCGGCCCGCGCAACCCGGAAGGGCTCTTGAACGCCCATTGCTTGCGTGCGTGCTTTCGAATGCCGCGCGTAAATTTTTGGTATCGTGGGAGGGTAGGTGGCGCCACCAGACGTAAACTACGCCACAGCAACAGTATCTACCCCGACGCCATCATGGATAGTACGCCAAATAGTGATTCCGCTGTGTCCGATACCGTGCTTCCTACGACGCCCGTCCTAGTTCGTCGCGCCTTACCCCGACGCCATCGCCTAAATGTGTTATTTCCCGGAGGTATTGAGACGACATTGAGACTTTATGAGCGTGCTGATGCCAAGCATAATGTTGATGATGAAGGCAGTGATCACTCCACTAATTATAAGTAGAGTGATTATGGCGATGAGAGTGACAAAGAGGAGCAATTCCTGGGATTTGCGAGAGAACATGAGAGTGATGAAGGTGATGTACCAGCTTTTGAGGAAGCTGTTTTACCTCAAGACGGTGAACTTGAGAGAGTGAGTGAGTGGGAGAGTTCAAGATCACTCTCCAAGTTTCGCATGAGTGACACGACCCCAAGCCCTTCGCCAGCTAAATCGCCTTTCAAGTTACACTTGTATAAGAAGCAAATACTTGCAAAGGCGGCCGCGGCAGCTAGGGAACAAGTAAAAATACTTGGTGAGGATGAGGCTGTGAGTGAGGGTGAGCGTGGTGACTCATCTCGCCCGCCATTGTCTCCCTTATCTACCCAAGCCACCCAAGATGACCCGGGTGCCCCGCATTCTTCCCCACCACCCCCACCACCCCCACCACTGCCAAGGGTTGAGGACCCCCCACTTTCCGCCTATTTGCCTCCTAGGTCCCCCGACAGGAGACATACTGCTGCCGAAAAGGGGAAAGGCAGCAAATATACCAAAAAAGGAAAGAAAAGTAAGCGGGTTTTGTTCGAGGCTCCCGCGGCGTCCACCCCTGCCCGCCCCAGCCATACGCCCCCGCAACTTTCCCCACGGTCCTCCCCACCTCTCCTGCCTTCAACATGTCTTCCTGAAGAAGTATTTGAGCTCGCATCACCAATACCTGGGCCTAGTGACAGTGAAGCATTGCTTTCTGTCACTCGTCGCAGGCCAAGGAGCCCAGGACCTCGGGGGGACATAGCCTCACCTGCCACTCCTTCCCCACCTCGCCCACCCGCACGCCGCCCACGCATCACTCGTTCCCTGCCAGATTATGTGGGGGCCACTGATGATGAAGGGCACCTCTCAGAAAACTCTGGCCATGATTACATAGGTCCACCGTCAGGGCAAGATGACCACTCTGACGATGACTATATGGACATCGACGACCCTCGACCCATCCGCTTGGCCCGGCGTCGTGCTGCCCGTCGTGCTGGCCGACGCCCTCGCCGCCCTAGGGCGCGCGCCTCCCGAGTTGGCCGTGGGCGTGCTGGGCCACCAGCTGGAGCTCCTCGTCAGCGTAGACAAGACCCATTCTACGTTTTTCAGTGGCAAGACATAGTTGACGGGGATGGGTACAACCCTGATGTGCCAGCTTTTGATGAGGTACTGGAGGGTTCAGGCATTACCCCCAATTTTCCTGCAGGCCCCAATGCTCCACCACACGAACTATTTGAGGCCTTCTTTGATGAGGAGGTGGTAGGGTATGTTGTCAAAGAGACAAATAAGCAGCACCAATTCCAGGTCCACCTTTTGGGTAAGGTGACCAAGGGCCACATGAGGCAGTGGACCCCAGTGACTCATGATGAGTTCATGGTGTTCCTGGCACTCACCATGCTAATGCCTCATGTCAAGAAGCATAGGTTGCCTGACTATTGGATCACCAATGATCTGATATCCACCCCTGCCTTCGGGAAATATATGTCTCGCGACCGGTACCTTGATATCCTCGCAGCGCTCCATCTTGTCACCAACCTTGACGTCCACCTCCCAGACAAGCTGTGGAAGATTAGGACGTTGTACGAGATGATGCAAGAACGCTTCACCTCGTACTTCAAGCCCTTCCGCAAGGTCGTCATTGACGAGTCTCTTGTGCTGTTCCGGGGAAAACTCAGCTTCCGGCAGTTCATCCCCTCAAAAAGACATCGCTTTAGCATAAAATTCTTTGTGCTGTGCGACTGCCAAACTGGCTATGTCCTGGACTTCCTGGTCTACAGCGGGAAGGAAGGGGACGTGCTTGTGGACCCCCTCATTGGCTTTGGCGGAGCAGTGGTGCAAGCCATGATGGACCGCTATTTCCACAAGAATCACGTCCTCTTCACGGACAATTACTACAGTCCCCCACTCTCTCAAAGTACCTGCATGAGCGCAAGACGGGGACTGTAGGCACAGTACGAGGGAAAAGGAAGGGCATGCCAGCTTTCCCTCCAAAGACCAAAAAAGGTGATGTGTTCAAGAAGAAGTCGGGGCCCATTCTGGCTATCCACTGGCACGACCAGCGGAAGGTCAACCTCCTGAGCACCATCCACAAGGGGGAAATGGTGGAGACTGGCAAGGTGGATCGCCGCACCCAGGCCAGGGTGACCAAGCCCGATGCTGTCCTGGACTACAACATCAACATGAGGCTGGTGGACAAGTCCGACATGCAGATAGGCTTCATTGACTGCCTGCGTACCTCGTGCAGATGGTACAAAAAGTTCTTTCTGCATATGGTGGACATGTCAATTCTGAATGCCTACAATATATACAAGCTTCGGAATGTGAACACACCCATGAAGTTCAATAGCCTGCGGAGGTTCCAAAAGCAGGTGTTGACGGATCTCCTGGAGAAGTATGGTACGCCACAGAGGGCAGTGGCACATGCTGGGCCCGCCGCTACTGACCGCTTGCACTGTGCATATTACATGAATATGCTCAGGCTTGTTCCCCTGCTTCAGAATGAATCAGGAAGAATGCAGCAGAAGCGGTGCCATGTCTGCTACAACACCAGGCTGAGGGCGAGGTCAGGTAAAAAGTCCACCCTGGAGTGTGTGGAGTGCAAGGTGGCACTCTGTGCTGTAGGGTGCTTCTTTGATTACCACTCCAAGCAGGAGTTCTAATAATCATAGTGAAAGTGCCAAAGATAATGACAATAAAAACAGTATATATATAGGCAAAAAGTGGAAGTAAACCAATTTATTGTTATACAAAAGTCATGTATTATGAGAACATTTATACAAATACAATTACACCATAATAATATGTGAAAGTGACACATATGTATATAATAAGTGACATTCATATGATTACAACCTATTATAGGTTTGACTCCTGTAAGGAGATAAAGAAAACCTAATATTTAGTAGTGGCCCCGTAATCATTGACGAACATGCCTATTACATAAGGCAACCTCTTCAAACACTCATCCGCCGTAGTTTGAATCTACCGCGCAGAGCATTTAAAATTTGAGGAGCCTTCATCATGAGCGCACGCGACCTCACTCATGGCTTCAGTCATTATGAATTGGGTTCTCACTACGAAAAAACTTCGTAAAAATAAAAAAAAGAAAATAAGAATAACTATTCAATAAGCTTTCCATAATATCGTGGATGTACTTGTGTGGATCTTTGACCAGACGCTGACTCAGGCGTCATTCTTCCTTCACTGACATATCAAGTAAACCAAAATCCTTAATACATCAACGAATGGGAAGGGGATGGTCGGGAGGGCCCAGTCGTCAATGATTACGGGGCCACTACTAAATATTAGGTTTTCTTTATCTCCTTACAGGAGTCAAACCTATAATTTATTAGTGGCCCCTCCATCATTGACGAACATGCCTGATTTCTAAGACTTGAGGGGGACATTCGTAATCATATCATAACTCTAGAAAAACAGATAATCAAACAACCACATAGTATTCTTACTTTGAAAAATATATATTTTAATGGCGCAGCACATATATACAAAAGGGGGTCAAGCAGGGGCGTGCTTCAAAGAAGCCTGCTTGATACAAAAGGTTAACTCTTGAGACTCTGCAAACAGATCTGTAAGTTAAAAAGGCACCCCACTCACATAAGTGGTGAAAAATAAAAACTTATAAGTTTACATGTGCACATGTGAATACTTGTGGAAATATTTTGCAAAATATAT
This sequence comes from Paralithodes platypus, assembly GCA_032716605.1. Classification (NCBI taxonomy): domain Eukaryota; kingdom Metazoa; phylum Arthropoda; class Malacostraca; order Decapoda; family Lithodidae; genus Paralithodes; species Paralithodes platypus. Next base: position 54,107,125 of record CM064518.1, read on the forward strand.
TCAATGCTTAAACTAAATTGCTTTCACAGCTAAACTACTATAACAACACTGTTGTTTGTACTATCATTGTACTAGCACAATTTCCTGCACTGAATAGTACAGAGAAATTTTCATATCAACAATACCCATAACTAGTATCACAGCTCTTATACTCCGGCGGGGTCTAGGGTGTCCTATGTTACCTGACTGCACCCCCCCCCCCCCCCCCCTTTCCTTGAAATTAAAACAAAAAGTGACTTAAGGGCCACCTAGACCCTCTGCCTTAAAGCTATACATGGCAAGGAAGGTTTGTCTAGAGCTACTGACAGGTATCGAGTAAAAAATGTATGATTAGAGGCCCACAAATGCGTGGATGTAATATCTTCCACAGAAAAATTCTTCAGGAAACGTAAAGAGGTTGCCCATTTGCGTAAATCGTGGGCCCTACCCACAACGCCGGGATTATTCTCCTTAATGACTTCGACTAAAAGAGAAGCCAATCTACGTTTGAGCAAGCGCTTACCCGTACTTGCTACCCATAAGGCACCCTGGGGGTTTAGAGGAGCTACCCTCAAATATTTGGTTAGAGCCTGCACTGGACATAAATTATGGTGCACCTTTCACCCTTTTCAACGCCGGCACAGTGAACTCAGAAAACATGTGTGCACTGTGCTCATTCTTGGCTACAAACCCTGGGGAAGGTGCACTGTGAATACATTCATTAAGCCTACCAAACCTGAGGCAATTAGGTGTGTTGCTCATCGCCGCCAGCTCAGACACTCTGTTCCCGGTGGCCAAAGCCAAAAGGAATACCGCCTTTTTTAAGAGTAATGTAAAATCTGCAGTATTTTGGTACAGACGAGAGTGAAGTAATGACAATGCTTTGTCCAGAGACCAAGTAGGCATGAGCTGACGGGGAGGTAGGCGGAGTTTAAAACATGCCCTCATAAAACCTGTCTCTTCCGCAACTGGTATGGGGAGACCGGTAAGGTCCCAAAATGGTATCCTAATCGCTGTTAAGTGATTTTTTAACGTTACCACAGATAAACGTTTTTGTTCAAATAGATAATTTAAGTAATTAAAAACTAACGCCACCGATGGCACAGTCTGTTCCGTTCTAAGGATCCAAGAAGTAAAGGCTTGCCAATGTGATTGATACTGTCGTTTTGTAGACTGAGTATATTGATTCAATAACTTATTGGTCACATCTCTACCATACGGTGCTAGCCACTTGGCCTCCTGAATGTCCATAATGCAAAAGTCAGCGAGGTCGCTAGGTTGCCAATCGTGTCTAAGTGGAAATACCCGACCGGGAGCGACACCGGGTGCGGGCACCACGTTTTCAATTGCTGGTACCACAACTGCGCCGGCCACAGGGGCGCGATTATCGAGACTAAGCCCCGATAATCCCGTAGTTTGTTTACTACATGGCACAGAGACGCGTCTGGCGGCGGAAACAGATAGATGGAACTCCACCTGTTCCAGTCTGTCATCAGGGCGTCTGGCCCCCATGCCGGCGTTATCGTCCGGCGGGTGAGGTACAGTGGGAGTTTGTGAGTCTCCTCGGACGCGAACAGATCCACTTGTGGATGGTAAAGCTCTGCAATCATTAGGTTGAAAATGGGTTGCTTGAGCGCCCATTCTACTGTTGTGCTCTGTCTCCGAGACAGAGCGTCTGCCCAGACGTTTGCTACGCCTGGGAGATAAGATGCGTGAAGATGAATGTCCAACCTGTTGGCTAGAATAAAAATCTCTTCTGACACGTTTAGCAACGTCCGAGACCTCGTTGACCCTTGTTTCTGAATACAGTGAACCGCATTCAGATTGTCCATTCTGAAGGCCACCGACTTGCCCCGTAAAGTAGAGCCGTGAGCCTGAAGGAAATATAAGGGGACTAGTAATTCTTTGACATTGATGTGGGAGATTTCTAAATGGGACCAAAGCCCTTGACCCTGGTGCCCTTGGTTTGACTGAAAACCCCAACCTATCGTTCCTGATACATCCGTGTCTACCCATACCGTCGGTGGAGGAGAGGTCCATGACATTATTGAGTGCAACATTTCCCGCTTCGCCCAGACCGCTAGTAAGGTGTGGATTAATTTTGGTATGGGCCATAATTTTTCTGCCGGTAATAGTGGAAAATATTTGTTGCCCTCCAATATTAAGCGCTTTACTTTCAACCGGCCCAACATTACAGTTAGTTGAATCCAGTTGAGAGAGCCGACCAGAGACTCCCAGATTCTCCGTGTCGTAGTCAGACTGTGAAGGAACATGAACAGTTTCCTGCGAAATCTGTTCCGATTGTCCACACTCTGACTCAGAGTGAGAGCAGCTGTGTCCCAAACCAGCCCTATCCACTGAACTACTCGTGAGGGAACAAGGTTTGACTTTACCAGATTTACCTTGAACCCTAGAGTTTTGACATGTTTTAATGTTATGTTGACATGATTTATGCATACTTGCTCTGGTACCAGATTTACCTTGAACCCTAGAGTTTTGACATGTTTTAATGTTATGTTGACATGATTTATGCATACTTGCTCTGTCTCTGCCACCACTAGCCAGTCGTCTAGGTACCACAAAATCCTGATCCCTTGTTTTAACAATGGCATCAGTGCTTGCCGGACTAATTTCGTGAATAAGCGAGGTGCCAGGTTCAAACCGAATGGCATCCTTTGAAAAACATAAGTTTGATCCCTGATCCGTAAGGCCAGGAATCTTTGAAATCTTTTGTTTACCGAGACGTGCCAATAAGCGTCTGTCAGGTCTAAGGAACACATCCAACCTCCCGGCGGAAGTGTTAGCCTGATTTGGTGCACCGTTAACATCCTGAAAGACTCGTTGTGTATATGAAGGTTCAGATACGACAGGTCTACGACGGGTCTCATCTGAACACTGTCCCTTTTGGGAACCAAAAATAGCTTGGATGTGAAGACTGGGTAATTTTGAGGGACCGGGATGATGACATTCTTGGCAATCATTTCCTCGACCAGTGACTCCACCTCTAAAGAAACTAGATTCGCCGTTGTCGGCTGACGTAAGCGAGGTCGCCGGAGCCACTGCCAAGTGATGCCTTTGCGTGCCACCATCCTTGCCCAAGTGTTTAACGGCCATGCTTGATGACACGTTCGGAACGACCCAATTAGCAGACAAGGGTTCGCCGGCTGTACTACTACCCTCGGATCCACTCGCCTTGAGACCGGCCCCGGGAATGAGAGAGACATTAGTTTTTTGATGGTGGTGGAGGTGGTGGTGGTGGACGCTTCGCCGGCTGGCTGGCGTTGGCAGAAGATGAGCCCTGACCTGGTTTATTATAGCCTCGTCCTTTCTGACCTGTAAACTTACCCTGTCTATACCTGTACTGACCTTGAGGGGAGGAGGACTTAGGTAGATGAAAGGGCTTAGATCCCCCCGGCTGTGCTTTTGCGACTGGCTTGGGTTTGGGGAAGTTAAAGGCAGGTTTCTTAGAAGGGGCGGGACTATGTTTAAAGGTCTGAGCCATATTAAAAACTGTTCTCCACACCACAGGGGACATTAAAGAGGGAGTGAGCACTGGTGACATAACCACCTGATTCGCAATACGATCAGGAAGCTAACGAACCAAGGACATCCTGAGATCTTGTCGAGCTCGCACCGCCTCAAGCAAGGCTGTGCGTATGTCACCCAATGACTGAATTGACGACTGAAGGAGCAGTCGCCGAGACAGTTCCACCGATCTTCTGGCATCCGCGTCTGCGATTGCCTGAGTGGACCGGAGCATCGATTCAGCGACCTGTTGCGTCACAATGTACTGTGAGAAAAGTCTAAATGCTTTCCCCCGTAGCCTAAATTCTCGGTCTAGGTGAGTTGGGGTAGGGGTAGTGAAAGGGTCCTTGAGTTCACATAAATTGATTTTGGGGGCAGCTAAGAAATCAAACAAAGCCGAAGGGACTCCGCCGGCAGAACACACTGGCATAGAGAACCACGAATTACTATCCTGAGGGATCTGGTGGGAAGATTTTGAGGTGAAGGTGGTCGCAAAGTTCTGAGCCTCCGTCTCCCATTCTACCCAAGGTCCCGGACCCAACTGCCCCACCTTCAACACTGGATTAGCGGCTGAGTCTGTGACGGTTCGCAAATCGAGTTCTGGTGTGAGAGCTGACAAAGTCTTTATGTCATTAAAACCATCCTGTTTGGACCAGTCAGAAAACAGTCTCGAAGCTGAGGCAGGGGGCAGGGCAGGTTTAGCAGTATAAACAAAATAGTCCTGGTGATAATAGTTAGGAATGGCCTTAACATTAACATCGAGTACATTCCCCAAAGTATCCAAGGCCCGTAATTTTTTAGATTTATTGTCTTGTATTACCCACTCTCGTGGCACTGGAAGTTCCCCTGACAAGGTAGGTTGAGCGACCTCTGGTTTAGTGGGGATCAAGTGAACCCATGACTCATCTGGACCGTACAGTAAGGGCATAGCTACCTTTTTCATAGGCGCTTTATCTAAAGGGGGCGGATTGACATCCGTTATAACCCTGACATTAGAAGTAGTCAGTGCCGCCGTAGCAGGCCTAGTGACCACCGATGGTGATATAGAGGGAGGGTGAGGGATCTGAGTTAAGGCAATAGAAGTCATCAGAGGCCGGACATTAGAACTTGTCCTAGGAACTCCCAGGTCCACTGTAGGGGTCTCTGGCTGTTGGCCAAAAAATTTAGAGAGAGCATTAACCAGCAGCCCATCTATTTCCTCTGCTGTGACAAACTTATTCGATGATGAACTCAAAGGTGAATCATTACGTTCCTGTGCGGCGTCTAAAACTGAACCCGACTCCTGCACTTCCATATCTGAGATGATAGATACCTCGTCTTTGTCATCCGGCTCATCATGAGAGGATTCCGCCGAAGCCGGAGTCCCATCTTGTTGCCACGACAAGTCAGGAATAGATGATGGGATCGCCGCGTCCCAGTGGACTTCAGCCACTGTTCGTATAGTTTGAGCCAGAGGTTGAGAATACCACCAAACACCCAGGCCTTGGCCTGCACTCCCTTGGGAGTTCGAAATACCCTCAATCATGGAGCTCCCACTGGACTCTGCCATTGGACAATCACTGTCCACTGAACTTTCCAATTCTAGGGTTAAAATACTAAGAGGTAAACTGTCTTTTGGTACTGGTACTAAACTATCTCCATGAGATTGAACACTAGCTCTGTCGGGGGTAGAGGTATGACGAGAGGCACTAGACTCCGGTGAACGCCGGGAGGTCTTTCGATCATGTGAGTCTTTTCGGGAAGACTTGTGGCTACGGTGCGACCGCGAACTGCTCTTGGATTTAGAAGATTTCTCGCTATATCCACTTGTTGACCCCTCCGTCTTACTCTTCTTGCTCGTTGGTGAAGTAGAGCGACTCGGCGGCTGCTGTCTAAGCGGGGACCTTGACCTAGATCTCGCCCGTGACGAGGAGGCTGCCACCGGGGGCGTCGGTTCTCGCTGTCGCTTAGATATGCCTGGGGCTGGAGCAAGTATAGAACCCTGTCCAGTCTCCGCCGGTTTACGAACAGTTACTCTAGAGGGACTTTTAATGGGAGGGTGCTCAAGTAGTAACTTATCCCAAAGCGGGACGTTATCGCATTGAAGTGACTTATGCGCTACAATAGTAGTATAAGCAGTCATTTGCTGTCTGACCTCCCTTAGGGCGACCGCTGCTGTCTTATCATTGTCTTGTAAAACTTTAACGCTGAGCTGCGAGCAAAAGGTACAGTTTCGCATCACCCACAGACCCCTTGAGCGGTCGAGACATTTAACACATTTTATACAAAGGGTGTGCGCAAAAATAGGGATACCTGAACAGGAGGGCGTAATGCATAAAGCAAAAACCGGGGCAAAGGTAGCCATGACAGAGACTGGTGGGAAACTTACTCCAGGTTCTCTAAGACTCGCCGGGGCCCAGCTCTGGAAAAAAAGAAAATTTCCAGGAATTAATGCTCATAAGGTTAACCCAACATGTTCGCACACAAGTGTTAATAACCCGCCGGGTAACGAGACGTGATACTCTACGATCACAGCTCGCTACGCGGTGGGGTTCCTATGTAAAGATATCAGAATGTCTGAACTTGTCCAAGAGATATAAGCATACCCTCTGACCCAATATAAAAAACCAGCATGGTGTTTCTAATTGAAATAGTCTTTCCGGTGGTGTCTGATTCAAGATTCAATTTTGGCAAAACAACCCCCCAAAAAGACGCCGGCCCCTGAATTATCTCGCAGATCAAAAACTGGGAAGGCTGACAAAATACGAGATCTGACTTCTAAAGAATTGTCTTAGGATCGCCGTACGTCGAAGGCGGCGATACACAACAGTATCCCTCAATTGTCTTGGTCAACTAAACCGAATTGTAAATTCGTTATTCCACCTTACCAAGGGTGTGAAAGTAAGTTTTATTAAAAGTTAACCCCAATTGAGCCCTCAATCGCCGTATGTTGAAGGTGGCGACACAAAAAGTATCCCTTAATTGTCCAGTTAACTAAACTGAATTACCAATTCGTTCATCCCACCCTTCCAAGGTGCACCCGCCGGGTGTGCAAGATGTTAAAAGTTAACCCCAATTGTTCCTGGCCCCACTTCTTTGTAAAAGATCGCCGGGGAGGAAAACCAAACAACAACAGCTAGGTTTTTTCCTGGTTTTGCAAAACCGGGGAAAACAACTTCACAACACGTGTCCGCATGAACACTGTTAGATGGGTATAGCCATTCCGCCGGGAATCGTAGGGAGCCTGAAACAGGCACCACCACAGAGACGCAGTCCTGGGGAGCCACAGACACCTCCTCGCCGGGGAAACAAGCCTGTTTTTTGAAACCACGTGTGGCCCAAAACACGGCACCCAGCCGGGTTTTTCAAGGTGAAACCGAGAAAAAACCCGCCGGGAAACAACCCACCTCGTCCAGACACCATCTGAACGCCACAAAGGACCAAAGAGTTAGCCAAAACACAACTAACCCCGGGCCCACAAATAGTCCGTGGAATTAGCCAATACACAACTAATCCAGGAAACAAAAATAGTCCATGGAATTAGCCAATACACAACTAAACCAGGACACACATGACACAATAGTACATATTTATATCATAAATCAATAACACTTGTACATGTGGCAAAGCTACAAGAGGCTGGCTAGGCCTAGGCAGACGGAAAAGATAACATGTCGGAATATAAACAAAAAGCACTGAATTGTATCACAACAGGAACCACCGCCAACACACCACTGTAGCAGAAACTTCCGGCAAAGGGAAGACTGACTCGGGACCCAGAAAAAACTTCACTAAGTGAAGAAAAATACGCTGGGAACGTCAGCAAAACAACACTACCTCATCAGAAAGATAAAAGGCAGCCATAACGCGTAATGAAAGCCGCCTGCATCACAAGCTAACTAACTGTGAAAAAGTTCACATGTCCACAACAGGACCACGAGGGTACGTCTGAAATAGACGCCCCAAACATACGACCCAAAATACACTGCACTGCGGGCAACCAGCCCAGGACACTCCTGGTACGCATATCCTAACCTTACTCGATACATCCTGGAGTAAACAAATGAGAAAAAACTCACTAGGGACGCAGCAAATGCGGAACCAGCGGAGCGTGGGGAGACACGTCCGGGCAGGCTGAGCGCAGAGCAGAGAAGGAAGAATGATGCCTGAGTCAGCGTCTGGTCAAAGATCCACACAAGTACATCCACGATATTATGGAAAGATTATTGAATAGTTATTCTTATTTTCTTTTTGTTTTTATTTTTTACGAAGTTTTTTCGTAGTGAGAACCCAATTCATAATGACTGAAGCCATGAGTGAGGTCGCGTGCGCTCATGATGAAGGCTCCTCAAATTTTAAATGCTCTGCGCGGTAGATTCAAACTACGGCGGATGAGTGTTTGAAGAGGGTGCCTTATGTAATAGGCATGTTCGTCAATGATGGAGGGGCCACTAATAAATAGAAATATATAAATCAGTGAAACAAGACAATAAATTGTATATAAAACGTTTACAAAGCGTATAACTAAGTGAAAGTGACACAAGACCTAATATTTGATGGCCAAAGTATAATAAACACCTGTGATAACGAATAATCAGTGCCTAATATAACAATAACCTACCTCAATTACTAATAAAATGTACCGATCGAGTGAAAATGAGCATTATCAGTGACACTCTCTAAAGCATATTTATCAAAGTGAAAGTTATACAAGACCCAATACTTGATAGCCAAAGTATAATAAACACCTGTGATAACGAATAATCAGTGCCTAATATAACAATAACCTACCTCAATTACTAATAAAATGTACCGTATCGAGTGAAAATGAGCATTATCAGTCACAGTGACACTCTCTAAAGCATATTTATCAAAGTGAAAGTGACACAAGACCCAATACTTGATGGCCAAAGTATAATAAACACCTGTGATAACGAATAATCAGTGCCTAGTATAACAATTACCTACCTCAATTACTAATAAAATGTACCGTATCAAGTGAAAATTAGCAATATTAGTGACAGTGATACCCTAATAAACATACTTTATATAATTGGCCTCAAAATAACTATAAAAATATCAAATAAACATCACATTCTCAATATCAAACACTAAAATCGTCTAAGGGAGATAAACACTTTGGCGCGACGAGCGGCTAGGTGTGTGGTAGCCGTGGCCGGGGCGACGCATCCGAACGCGGGAAGAATTTTCCGCCGAAAAGCACTCGTCTTCCCGCGCTCACCATTATGCAACCAGTGGGGCTAGAGACCTCTACTCAACCGCATTCTACAGAGGAAGGTTTGTGGAACATTTTTCTTTTTTATTCATAACATTACATGCCATATTCATTGAATTACAGATGAGTTAACATAGCCCAAAGATCGTCAAAACCCCCGGTACCACAGCACAGTCGCGAGCTAGAGTGCCCGGGGCTGGAGGGTTAATATCCTTTAATTATTTCAATTGGCATGTACTATAGTTAGTATTCAGACATTTTTGATTAAAATTCAGAAAAAAGGGTAAAATAGGCTAATTTGGGGGTGACTAAAGACTACCATAATTTTTTCCCATTTAATTTCCAATGCGTGTCTGGCGAAATCGCGATTGGCGCCGTTTTTTCAGACTAATAAGAACGCCAAACAAGAGAGTTTACTGTATATAATATATATATATATATATATATAAATGCTCAGGCCCAATCCCCACTTTTCCCATTTATATTTTTATTTTCTATTTTCTATTATTTTATTATTATTATTATTTATTTATTTTTTCTTGGGGGTGGCCGACTCAAGACAGAGCAAGAACAGGGAAAACACAAAACACAACATAAAACAACGAACAAACACAGATAAAACCTAAACTCACACACATCTAGGTCACCCAGGAGAAGACCCAGAGACCAGGGTCACCAAGGTCGCTCCAGCACTCCCCCGGCCCCTGACCACCCGGAGAGGTTCCGATCTCGGCAGGCAGACATGCAGCAGAGCCGAAGCCACAAGCCCGCCCACCACTCTTCCAGGCGCACCCTTCATATTAATCGTCTCCCCGGGCCAGGCGCCTGATGGACTATTATCTAGTCCAACTTGCGCCCGACCCCTTACTCCACGTGTTCACTCAACTATTCACAAGCATTCTCCATTCACTCCTGTCCACCACCACTTCCCCTGCCTGATCTATAGTCATTCCTCTATCATCCAAAGCCTTTCTTACACAATCTCTCCATCTCTGATGGACTATTATATAGACTGTACTGTATATATATATGTATATATATGTATATATATATATATATATACTGTAAATATATATTTATTAGTGGCCCCTCCATCATTGACGATTATGCCTATTACATAAGGCTACCTCTTCAAACGCTCATAAGCGTAGTTTGAATCTACCGCCGCAGAGCTCAGAGGAACCTTCATCATAAGCACACGCAAAATCACTCATGGTTCGTCTTTATGATTGGGTTCTCACTACGAAAAAACTTTGTAACAAATAAAAAATAAAAATAAAATAAGAATAACTATTCATAAGCTTAACATATTCCGTGGATGTACTTCTGTGGATTCTTAGACCAGACGCTGCCTAGCGCATTTTTCCGCCTTCCTTGCTCTGCGTTCACCCCACCCGGACATGTTCCCCACAGTGCTCCGCTTTGATTCCGCATTCTTGCGTCCCTAGTGAGGTTTTTCTCATTTGTGTACTCTGGGATGTCTTGAGTAAGGTTAGGATTAGCTTAGCAGGGGTGTCATGGGTGGTTTTTGTTGGGGCGTCTATTTCGGACGGACCCTCGTGGCCGAGTTGAGGACGCTCTGAAACTGTTTTTCGTGTTTAGCCATCTTTAGTCCTAGCTTGATAGGAGGCTTTAACTACACGATGTCGGGCTTCTAGCTATCTTTCAGATGGAGTAGCCTATTTTGTTTTATACTGACGTTCCTGGTGTTTTTTCTTCACGTAGTGTAGTTCTTTCTGGGTCCCGAGTCAGTGTTACCCTTACCCGGGGTTTTTCTACGATGTTGATGTGGCGGCTGTTCCAGTTTTGGTGGGATGGAGTACTTTTCTATTGTGTTTCGACGTCATTAAGTGTTTATTCCGTTTTCACTGGGCCTAGCCAGCCACTCTTAGTTTTTTCACATATGCAGGTGTTTTCATTGTTTATTATGATGAAAAATGTATTCATGTGTGTCCTGGATTAGTTGTGATTGGCTGATCCAGGAGCTTTGGACTGTGGGTCTGATTATGTTTATCAGATTGCGTTCTGATTGGTGTGGGTTGACTTTCCGGCGGTTTTTCTCTATTGCTCCAAGAAAGCCGCTTTGTTTACCGGGTTTTAGTCAAGTTGGTTAAAATCGGTAGTTACCCCGGCGAGTTTGGTAGCTTGAGGGCTCATCAGAAACTGCGTTCTCTGTGGTCGAGCCTGTGATCAGGCTTCCTGTGTTTTTCCCGGCGAGGTGGGCTCCACACATTTATCTAGGTGATCATGCTGACACCTGTTGGATATGGTTTTCTCGGCTTTTCAAAGCCATTGAAACAATGCTGTTTGTTTGATTGGTCTTTCCCTCCCGGTGACCTTTTTACAAAGAGGTCTGGGGCAGGTACAATTGGTTTGCCATTTAATATAAAACCCGGCGGTTGTACCTTCGGGTGGTTATATTAACGGATTTGCAATTCGCTATGGTTTGCCAAACAATTGATTGATACAATAGGGTATCACGGCCTTCAAGACGGCGATCTATGAGGGCTTCTGGGAGAAGTCGGATTATAGATTAAGATAGGCTTAGACTTTTTATGGGATAAAAAGATGCCTGAATCTTACTAGTGTTTCAAGTGTAAAGGGATACTTGGTATGCTTCATCTTTATGAAGATTCAGAAGATCTGCTTAAATCTTTTGGACAGGTAAAGATATGCTGAAATCTTTAATATGAAACTAAAGGAAAACGAAAAGTAGTGGTTGAGGGCTACGGTTCGTTGACCAGCGGTTTTGTGACACATGTTTTTGAAACATTTTGGGGTAACCTTATGAGCATTAATTCCTTGAAATTTTCTCTTTCCAGGGCGGAGTACAGGCGTGGCGCCAGATGACCAGGTAGATCCCGGGGGTGGGGTAGATTTCCACCAGTCTCTGTCATGTCGGCACTCGAACCTCTCATTGCTTTATATTCAACGCCGTTATGCTCAGGTATCCCTATTTTTGCACACAAGCTTTGCATTAAATGTGTTAAATGCCTCAATCGGTCACAGGGGATATGGGTGACAAAGAATTGCACTATTTGTAACCTCTTAAGTGTTAAAGTTTTAATTCAAAAGGATAATACTGCGGCGGTGGCTTTGCAAGAAGTGAAACAACTTCTCGCTACTTATTCAACGAATGTAGCACATAAAGCATTGCAATCTGATAACCTTGAGCTTTGGGAGCTTTTAATTATCAAACATGCCCCCCCTAAGTGTAAGATACGTGCACGTAAGACCTCAGAGACGGGGCGGGGACAGGTTACCACACCCTCCCCCGGCAAATCTAAGAGGCCTCGCTCACCGTTACCCTCGGCAACGGCGACGAGGCCCAAATCAAGGTCAGCCTCTACCCCCACCAAGTCTAACGTCCAATATGACAGGTCGGGGGTGGAGTCAGAGAATGTGGTGGAGGAAGCCCCGGCGGACATTTCATCACCTGACAGTCATGCTTTTTCTACCAGGTCACGTGTGTCAGCCTCAGATTTAGAAGTATCTTACAGAAACTATAAACCTCTAGGGTGCTCGGGTGAGGGCTCCCAATTGGAGGGTATACCAAGCTCGCAAGCGAGTAACAGCCACAGCCAAGGTGTATGGCGATACTCACAGCCCTGGCAGGACAGAACACATCCTTTTGTGACTCAAGTAGTGGCTGACGTCCACCGGGATGCCGATGTACCATCTTCTATCCCAGATTTAACATGGCGGCATGTGGAGGTCCCGGCTTCGGCGAGATCTTCCCATGATAGGCCAGACTTAAGGGATGAAGAACAGCGTTCTCTGGTCTCAGAGATGGAAGTTGAAGAGTCAGGTCACCATCTAGACGACTCTCAGGGTACTGTCGAATCTCCACGGAGTTCGTCATCTGCTAGGTAAGTAACTACAGAAGGGATTGATGGATTACTATTAAATGCATTTAATAAGTTCTTTGGCCCTATGCCGGAAACTCCTACAGTTGGTATGGGAGCTCCCGCGACGTCGACGAATGTGCGACCTCTGGCTACATCCATTGCTTTAGCTAATATACCTAACCCTCCTCTTGTGTCAGATCCAATTTCCAATGTGCCAGGCACAGCAGCTCTCACTACTTCCAATGTGCGAGTCATATCAGACATAACTCCCCCCCCCTTTAGACAAGGCACCAGTCAAAAAAGGAGCTATGCCTCTTTTATACGGGCCTGATGAGTCATGGGTAGCAATGTTACCAACTAAGCCAGAGGCAGCACAAGCTACTATTTCGGGGGAGCTCCCTGTACCACATGAGTGGGTAATCCAAGGCAATAAGTCTAGAAAACTCAGAGCATTGGATAGTCAAGGAAATGTTTTAGATGTTCATATTAAGGCCATTCCAAGTTATTATAACCATGACTTTTTTGTGTATGCATCAACACCAGCCCTACCCCCTGCCTCAGCTTCAAAGCTATTTTCTGACTGGACTAAGAATGATGGCTTTAACGACATCAAGGCACTTTCTGCTTTGACGCCGGAGTTGGATATGTTTCCGATCACAGACTCAGCCTCTAATCCAATCTTGCAGGTGGGGCAGTTGGGTACGGGACCTTGGGTGGAATGGGAAACAGAGGCTCAAAATTTTGCCACTACTTTCACTTCAACATCTTCTCACCAAATCCCTCAAGAAAACCATACTTGGTTCTCTCTTCCGGTTTTTAGTGCCGGCGGAGTCCTCTCTGCTTTGTTTGATTTCTTGGCTGCCCTTAAAATCAATTTGTGCGAATTAAAAGATCCTTTTAGCACGCCTTCCCCAGCTCACCTAGACCGCGAGTTTAGGCTGAGAGGAAAAGCGTTTAGACTGTTTTCGCAATATTATAGGTTTGACTCCTGTAAGGAGATAAAGAAAACCTAATATTTAGTAGTGGCCCCGTAATCATTGACGAACATGCCTATTACATAAGGCATCCTCTTCAGACACTAATCCGCCGTAGTTTGAATCTACCGCGCAGAGCATTTAAAAAACTGAGGAGCCTTCATCATGAGCACACGCGACCTCACTCATGGCTTCAGTCATTATGAATTGGGTTCTCACTACGAAAAAACTTTGTAAAAAATAAAAACAAAAACAAAATAAGAATAACTATCCAATAAGCTTTCCATCATATCGTGGATGTACTTGTGTGGATCTTTGACCAGATGCTGATTCAGGCGTCATTCTTCCTTCACTGACATATCAAGTAAACCAAAATCCTTAATACAGCAACGAATGGGAAGGGGATGGTCGGGAGGGCCCCAGTCGTCAATGATTACGGGGCCACTACTAAATATTAGGTTTTCTTTATCTCCTTACAGGAGTCAAACCTATAATTTATTAGTGGCCCCTCCATCATTGACGAACATGCCTGATTTCTAAGACTGGAGGGGGACATTCGTAATCATATCATAACTAGAAAAGCAGATAATCAAACAACCACATAGTATTCTTACTTTTGAAAAAATATATTTAAACATGGCGCAGCCCATATATATATACAAAAAGGGGTTCAAGTAGGTGCGTGCTTCAAAGAAGCCTGCTTGACAAAAAAGGGTAACTCTGGAGATATCTGTGAACCGATCTGTAGTTACAAAGGCACCCCACTCAACGAGTGGTGACAAAAATAACAAGTTATAAGTTTACATGTGCACATAATAAACCCCATAATATTCGTGGAAATATTTTGCAAAAGATCTCCACTGTTTAATACTAAATTGCTTTCACAGCTAAAACTACTATAACAACCCTGTTGTTTGTACTAACATTGTACTAGCACAATTTCTCGCCCTGAATAGAACAGAGAAATTTTCATATCACATTATCCATAATTTGTATCACAGCTCTTACATTCCGGCGGGGTCTAGGGTGTCCTATGTTACACTGACTGCACCCCCCCCCTTCCCTTTTTTCCTTGAAAGTAAACAAAAGTGACTGAAGGGCCACCTAGACCCTCTGCCTTAAAGCTATACATGGTAAGGAAGGTTTGTCTAGAGCAACTGACAAGTATCTAGTCAAAAACGTATGATTAGACGCCCACAACTGTGTGGACGTAATATCTTCTACTGAAAAGTTCTTCAGGAAACGTAAAGAGGCTGCCCATTTGCATAAATCGTGGGCCCTACCCACAACGCCGGGATTACTCTCTTTAATGACTTCGACCAGAAGAGAAGCTAATCTCCGTTTCAGTAAGCGTTTACCCGTACTCGCTACCCACAAAGCACCTTGGGGGTTTAGAGGAGCTACTCTCAAATATTTGGTTAGAGCTTGCACTGGACATAGATTATGGTGCACCTTTCCCCTCTTTAACGCCGGCACCGTGAACTCTGAAAACACGTGTGCACTGTGCTCATTCTTGGCTACAAATCCCGGGGAAGGTGCAATGTGAATACATTCATTAAGTCTACCAAACCTGAGGCAATTAGGTGTGTTGCTCATCGCTGCCAGCTCAGACACTCTGTTCCCGGTGGCCAAAGCCAAAAGGAATACATCCTTTTTTAAGAGTAATGCAAAATCTGCAGTATTTTGGTACAGACGAGAGTGAAGTAATGACAATGCCTTGTCCAGAGACCAAGTAGGCATGAGCTGACGGGGAGGTGGGCGGAGTTTAAAACATGCTCTCATAAAACCTGTTTCCTCCGCTACCGGTATGGAGAGACCTGTAAGGTCGAAAAAGGGCACTCTAATCGCAGTTAAGTGATTTTTTAACGTTACCACAGATAAACGTTTCTGCTCAAACAGATAATTCAAATAATTAAAAACTAATACCACTGAGGGCACAGTCTGTTCTGTTCTCATGATCCAAGAAGTAAAGGCTTGCCAATGTGATTGATACTGTCGTTTCGTAGACTGAGTATATTGATTGATTAATTTATTGGTCACATCTCTACCATATGGTGCTAGCCACTTGGCCTCTTGAATGTCCATAATGCAAAAGTCAGCGAGGTCGCTAGGTTGCCAATCGTGTCTAAGTGGAAATACTTGACCGGGAGCGACACCGGGTGCGAGCACCACGTCTTTAACTGCTGGTACCATAACTGCGCCGACCACAGGGGCGCGATTAGCGAGACTAAGCCTCGATAATCTCGTAGTTTGTTCACTACGTGGCACATTAGTGACGCGTCTGGCGGCGGAAACAGATAGATTACAGTTTCTTACAGTTTCTTACAGTTTCTTACAGTAGATCCTCTGGATAAAGGCAGACTATGCCTGTGTATCCAGCTCAGTTCCAGTACTTGCACTGCTGCGGTCGTTCACGGTGTTGGCGGCGGCGGTAGCAGACGCAACATTTTTACTATTCTGTATTTTTGTTTTATAATCAAACTTCAAATCTTGTCTTCCCCATGCTTTATCAAGATTACTTTCAAACTCCCTTATTGAATCGGAATCGACTACATACTGGGGCAGTGCGTTCCACTCATTTACCACTCTATCACAAAATGAGTTCTTTGCCTTCTCAAGCCTATTTCTTTCTTTGTAAATTTTCTTAGAGTGTCCTCTCGTTCTTGTTCCCTCCCGCATCAAGAAGATACCTTAACACACATCCTCATCGTACTTTCCTGACACTATCTTAAAAGTCTCTATCATATCCCCTCTCTTTCTCCTATATGCCAGTGTCGGAAGCCCCAGTGTCCTCAACCTCTGCTCATAGCCCGCGTTCTTCAACGTTGGTACCAGCTTGCTAGCTCTCCTCTGCACTTTCTCCACTGCTTCTATATCCTTTACCATATATGGAGCCCACACCTGGTTCGCATATTCCAGGTGCGGCCTAACCAGCGCTGTATAGAGATTCCTGAAGATTTCTTCGTCAAGTGACACAAATGTCCTCCTTATCAGCCCTACAATTCTATTGGCTTTGTTTATCTTTTCCGCTAAATGTTCTGAGAAATTTAACTTATTGTCTATCACTACTCCTATATCCTTTTCTGCACTCACTTCCTCCATCGCTTCATACATACTGTATCCTACCTTGTCTATCTTGCTGGTCCCAATCCGCATGTACTTGCATTTTTTTGGATGAAAAGGCATTAACCAATGCTCAGACCATCCCTTCATGCCCTCCACATCTCCTTGAAGCAAACCCATATCTTCCTTACTCCTCACTCTTCTATACAGTTTAGTGTCATCCGCATACAGGTATACCTCACTTCCATTAGTTATAACTTCAGGCAAGTCGTTGATAAATATAACTAACAGCAGTGGTCCCAACACAGATCCCTGAGGTACCCCACTTGTAATTTCCCTCCAGCCCGAGCCTATTCCATTCACCAGTACCCTCTGTCTCCGATCTTTCAGGAAGGCTTCTATCCATTTCACACATTTCTCCCCTATATTATAGCTTCTAACTTTCTCTATTAACCTTTTATGTGGGACCTTATCGAAGGCCTTCATAAAATCGCAATATACCACGTCTATTACATCACCATCTTCTAGAATTTGCATCCAATCATCTACCACCTTAATTAACTGTAGTACCGTCGACCTCCCCGGCAAGAATCCGAACTGTCTCCCACTGAAAAGTTGGTTTGACTTCATATGATCCATTATTCCTTCTCTAATTACCGTTTCCATTAGTTTACACACAACACTTGTCAAACTGACTGGTCTATAATTCCCTGGGTCACTTCTCTTTCCCTTCTTAAATATAGCTGTTATGTTCGCCTCTCTCCAGTCCATCGGGATTTGTCCTGTATTAAACGATACCTCAAATAACATTTTCAATGGCTCTACTAACATCTCCCCTCCTTCCTTTATGATTCTTGGGTGTATCCCATCCGGTCCCGGTGACTTACTTCTGTTCATTTTTTCTATAGCCCTTCTTATTCTAGCATGGGAAAACTCTATTAGTTCTAGTGCCGGTGCCTGTTTGATGGGAATAGTAGGCACTGCATCCTCCGACTCCACTGTTAGTACCCCCCCAAAGTATTTCCCCAGCACCTCTGCTTTCTCCTTATCAGTCTCTGCTCTACTCCCATCATTCAACCCCCCTACCAGCTCTGGGATCCCTACTCTTGTTAACTTTTCCTGAATGTACTTCCAGAATATTTTTGGATTATCCTTCACATTTCTAGTTATCTCTCTCTCCCTCTCCTTCACCCCCCTCCTTGTTTCCCACCTTATTTTATTGTTTATTTGTCTGCATTCCAGATCCACTTCCTTAGCCTCTATACTAGTCCCCCTGTTCTTTTTTAACAATTTTAATCTTTCCCACAATCGTTTCTTTCTTCTAATCAATATCCAAAGCTTTCTTTTCATTGGCAATTCTGGGTTAGTTCTTTTCCTCAATTTTGTTTTATCCTTATATTCCCTTACTGGTACACTTTTGGATACAGCATTCTCCAGTTTGGCTCTAATTTTCCTCCACATTCCTTCAGCGTCTTCACCGTTCAAGTATTCCCCCCAGTCAATGTCCAAACACCGTCTCAGCATCTCATAATCTGCTCTATCATACATGTATATTTTTCTATTGCTTCTATTATCCCTCTCTGATTTAATGTTACAACTAAAGCTTATACAGGCATGGTCACTACGACCTATAGGGCTATCCACATTAACATGTTCCACTATATCCTCTTCATTGCTAAAAATCAAATCAAGTACACTCCCCTGTGTCCCATCTCTATATCTTGTCATCTCTACAATATGTTGCGTTAAAAAACAATCTCTCACTTTCTCTATAAACTTATTTTCCAGGCTACCCTGTCCCGCTGGAGTAGTACAATTTGCCCAGTTGATCCTTGGCAAATTGAAATCTCCAATCAAAATTTTATATTTGTTCTCTCTATTATCTATCTCCTATTATGGAGCTCCATCTGTTCCAGTCTGTCACTAGGGCGTCTGGCCCCCCTGCCGGCGTTTTCGTCCGGCGGGTGAGGTATAGAGGGAGTTTGTGAGTCTCCTCGGACGCAAACAGATCCACTTGTGGATGGTAGAGCTCTGCAATCATTGGGTTGAAAATGGGTTGCTTGAGCTCCCATTCTACTGTCGTGCTCTGTTTCCGGGACAGAGCGTCTGCCCAGACGTTTGCTACGCCTGGGAGATAAGATGCGTGAAGATAAATGTCTAGCCTGTTGGCTAGAGTAAAAATCTCTTCCGACACGTTTAGCAACTTCCGTGATCTCGTTGACCCCTGTTTCTGAATACAGTGAACTGCATTCAGATTGTCCATTCTGAAGGCCACCGACTTGCCCCGTAAAGTAGAGCCGTGAGCCTGAAGGAAATACAAGGGGACTAGTAATTCTTTGACATTGATGTGGGAGATTTCTAAGTGGGACCAAAGCCCCTGACCCTGGTGCCCCTGGTGCCCCTGGTTTGACTGAAATCCCCAACCTATTGTGCCTGACGCATCCGTGTCTACCCATACCGTTGGCGGAGGAGAGGTCCATGACATTACTGAGTGCAACATTTCCCTCTTCGCCCAGACCGCTAGTAAGGTGTGGATTAATTTTTGGATGGGCCATAATTTTCCCGCCGGTAAGAGTGGGAAATATTTGTTGCCCTCCAATATTAAACGTTTTACTTTCAACCGGCCCAACATTACAGTTAGTTGAATCCAGTTGAGAGAGCCGATCAGAGACTCCCAGATCCTCCGTGTCGTTGTATTAAACATGAACAGTTTCCTGCGAAACCTGTTTCGATTGTCCACACTCTGACTCAGAGTGAGAGCAGCTGTGTCCCAAACCAGCCCTATCCACTGAACTACTCGTGAGGGAACAAGGTTTGACTTTACCAGATTTACCTTGAACCCTAGAGTTTTGACATGATTTAAAATTATGTTGACATGTTTGATGCATAATTGCTCTGTCTCTGCCACCACCAGCCAGTCGTCTAGGTACCACAAAACTCTGATTCCTTGCTTTAACAACGGCATCAGGGCTTGCCGGACTAATTTCGTGAATAATCGAGGTGCCAGGTTCAAACCGAATGGCATCCACTGAAAAACAAAGTTTTGATGCCTGATCCGTAAGGCCAGAAACCTTTGAAATCTTTTGTTTACCGATACGTGCCAATAAGCGTCTGTCAGGTCTAGGGAACACATCCAACCTCCCGGCGGAAGTGTTAGCCTGATTTGGTGTACTGTTAATATTCGGAATGACTCGTTGTGAATGTGAAGGTTCAGATAAGACAGGTCTACGACCGGTCGCATCTGAACACTGTCCCTTTTGGGAACCAAAAATAACTTGGACGTGAATACTGGGTAATTTGGGGGGACCGGGATGATGACATTCTTGGCAATCATTTCCTGGACCAGTGACTCCACCTCTAAAGAAACTAGATTCGCCGTTGTCGGCTGACATAAGCGAGGTCGCCGGAGCCACTGCCAAGTGATGCCTTTGCATGCCACCATCCGTGCCCAAGTGTTTAACGGCCATGCTTGGTGACACGTTCGGAACGACCCAGTTAGCAGACAAGGGTTCGCCGGCTGTACTACCCTCGGATCCACCGGCCTTAAGACTGGCACCGGGAGTGAGAGAGACTTTAGTTTTTTGATGGTGGTGGAGTTGGTGGTGGTGGACGCTTCGCCGGCTGGCAGGCGTTGGCAGAAGATGGGCCCTGACCTGGCTTATTATAGCCGCATCCTCTCTGACCTGAAAACCTACCCTGTCTATGCCTGTACTGAACTTGAGGGGAGGAGGACTTAGGCGGAAGAAAGGGCTTAGATCCCCCCGGCTGAGCCTTAGCGACTGGCCTGGGTTTGGGGAAGTTAAAGGCAGGTTTCTTAGAAGGGGTGGGACTATGTTTAAAGGCCTGAGCCATATTAAAAACTGTTCGCCACACTTCAGGGGACATTAAAGAGGGAGTGAGCACTGGTGACATGACCACCTGATTCGCAATGCGATCAGGCAGCTTTCGGACCAAGGACATTCTGAGATCTTGTCTCGCTCGTACCGCCTCAAGCAAGGCGGTGCGTATGTCACCCAATGATTGGATTGACGACTGAAGAAGCAGTCGCCGGGACAGTTCAACTGATCGTCTGGCATCCGCGTCTGCGATTGCCTGAGTGGACCGGAGCAATGACTTTGCTACCTGTTGTGACACTATGTATTGAGAGAACAGGCGAAAAGCTTTCCCCCGTAGCCTAAATTCTCGGTCTAGGTGAGTTGGGGTAGGGGTAGTGAAAGGGTCTTTTAGTTCACAAAGATTAATTTTAAGGGCAGCTAAGAAAGCAAACAAAGCTGAAGGGACTCCGCCGGCAGAACACACTGGCATGGAGAACCAAGAATGAGTATCTTGAGGGATCTGGTGGGAAGTTTTGGAAGTAAATGTGGTCGCAAAGTTTTGAGCCTCTGTGTAATAGGTCGCCTCCCTGATTTGTATATAAATTGGGCCACTAAGATAAAGGATCTCGTAGGAAAATATTCCTTAATTAATTACCCGGGATACAAATCAAAGACACGCCTATCCAATATATGTATACCGATCGATACAGTATATTTTGTTGTTCGGCCAGCTTACAGGATTAACGGTGTGTATATATATAGATTTATATAGATATATAAAGGCTGTTCAATTATTGACGCGATGGGACTATGTTATTAGAAAACTGTTATTTAACAATTAACAATGATAAATTAAACAAACATTCTATTAAAACGGTTTATTGAATAAAAGACACAAATTGATGAAAATGAATCCGAAAATTACGGTCACACACCACTCGCTCCTTCTATCCAAATGTTTAACTAACTTAATTAACCCCTCTAATTTAATTAACTAGAGCTTTGACTGAGCCACACTCAGTCAAACTCACTCCTAAAATTACCCGTCACTAATCTGATACCACTAGCCTAACGGAGTCCTATATACCAGGCAAAACAATTAACCCTCCCTTGAATTTACCCTTATCGCATATTAATGACCGCGTCTAGCACATCAGATTACTTATATAATAACACTGTATACTAACCTTTACACATGGTCGAAGGAGGGTGCCGCATCACCCTGGTCGCCACTCCACACTCACAAGCACTTCACTCGCTGGCACCAACTGGGGGACTAAGGACTGCGTTCCCCTCTCCTGCTTTATTTATACCCTCGGTTTGGAACAAGCGTATGCTTGGAGAATTGGCGGGAAAAGGAAAGAACATCTAGGACCTTCTCGAACCTTCTCGAAGGTCCGAGAACCTTCTTGACCAAAGTTACTGACCGCACGTCCCCACCCCCTCTTCTCTCTCTGTATACACTCCCCGCACCCCCCTAGACTCTCTAATATGTCTAGCTATATATATCTCAGGCACGATCCCGTGACATCCCTCCCCACTAAAATTGATTTTACTCCGTTAAAATCACCTAGCGTCATTCACAGTGTCTTCCATACTGTAGTGTGAGTCTAACAGTCACTGGCGCATGCAATGGTCCCCCTTGAGTAGAAAAACCCCTCTACATTTACGTTAAAATTACACTGAAAGGGGAAAACTCCTGAGTTCGCATTTTTGGCCAGCGACAAGGTCCTGGTGGCAATGCACCTAGTGAGGTTTAACTCTAGTGGCAAACCCACTCATTTACAATGACAAACTAGCTGAGCTACTGTTATGTGAGGAGATGTCTGAATACATGGTGTACTTGGGATATTCGTGGGTAAATGGGAGTAGTAATGTCTTATCTGAATACGGTGATTTTCCCGGTTATCCGGGATTTGATGTGGGGATCCTTGGTTGTAGGTGCTTGGTCTGATTCTTGGTCTGCTCAGCGTCGCGTCTCGCCAGCTCGCCTGGACAACTCATTCCTGTAATATAAGTGGGCGGCAGATCATTGTTCTAAAAAAATTTCCCAACCCTCTCATATGCACCTACAAGCTACTTACTCCCGATCCTCTGCATCATTAGTCAACCGTGACAACCAATCAGCACCGACATTGTTACTACCCTTAATGTACCTTACAACGAAGCTGAACTGCTGCAGGAAAAGCGTCCACCTCATGAGTCTGGAATTGGCATTCCTCGAGGTCTTTAGGCTTGTCAGAGGCATATGATCAGTCTCGAGCGTGAACTCCCCTCCGAACAAATAGAAGTAGTATTTCTTGACCCCTTCGACGACCGCCAACAATTCTAGCTCCACCATGCTGTAATTCAGCTCAGCTCCCTTGAGTCGCCTACTGTGGTATGCAACGGGGAATAACTCTCCATCTTCCTCCTGCATCAGGACCGCCCCCACTGCATCCTGTGAAGCATCAGTCCTTAGAATGAATGGTTTCTTGAAGTCTGCCAACTTCAGGATAGGTTCCTTGCAGAGTTGAGTCTTTAGTGCATTGAAAGCCTCTTGCTGTTCCGTACCCCACGGAACTCTGTTTTGAGCATGCTTCTTTAGTAAGTCGTACAACGGAGTAGCCAACGCAGCAAAATGTGGAATGAACTCCCTGTAGTAGCCGGCAAGTCCCAAGAATGACCGAACCTGCTTCTTTGTAGTGGGCCTAGGAGCATCGCGAATCTTAGAGATCTTATCACCCTGACAGCCGCATTGACCATCCCCAACCACATGTCCTAGGTACTGCACCCATTTCTGGCCCACTTCACACTTGCTAGGTTTCACCTTCAAGTTGTACTCTTGCAACCTAGACAAGACCTTCTCCAGAATTGACATGTGCTCTCTGAAAGACTGTGAGTGAACAAGAACATCATCAACGAAGACCTCCACACCAGGTATGTCTCGCAGGACCTGACGCATCATACGGTTAAACACCGCCGGCGAATTCATAAGACCGAAAGGCAACACAGTGTACTGGTACAGCCCGTCTGGCGTACCAAAAGCGGTGATCTTGCGGCTAGCTGGATCCAGAGGTATCTGGAAGAACCCCTTGGTGAGATCTAGTTTGGAAAAGATCGTTGAACCTGCAAGCCTGGCAAAGATGGCACGGAGGTCGCACATAGGTTCCGCATCAACCCTTGTCAAAGCATTCAGCCGACGGTAATCCGCACAGATGCGTACACCGCCCTCCTTCTTCTTGACAACCACCATCGGACTACAATATTGAGAAGAGGATTTCTCGATGATACCTGCTAACTCCATTTCCCTGATCTCCTTCTGGACTTGGTCGTGCAGACGGAGCGGAATGGGATACGGCTTTACTCGTACCGGAACCGAACTGGTCAGCTCGATTGCGTGACTCTCGACTCGTGCGATTCCGGGCCTATCCGAGAAAACGCCCCTGTACTTACCAAGGAGCGAATCCAATTCCCGCCCCTCATTGCTTGACAACTCAGCGCCCCGACGAACCTGTGAGAGACCTTCCTCTTGCCCTAGCTGGACTGTCTCGGGACCATCACCATCAACTTCGGAGATTACTGCCGCTGCTGCTGTGATATGACCCTCCCCGCTAGTATAGTGGCCCCTCACTAGATCTATGGCTTCCGCCATCTCGGGAGTAGCAACCTGCCGCCTCCACGAGCCTTCCATCATCGCAGCTCCACTCACTTCTCTCGTGTGGTACTCCTTAAGCATGTTGATGTGGAATCTCTTCTTGTGATTCCCGACCTGAACAATGTAGTTTACATCCGACATTCTGTCTATGACCGTATATGGACCCTTCCATTGGGCCAGCAGTTTGTTATGAGCAGTGGGCAGAAGGAGCAAGCACTTGCTACCTGGCTCCAATCTGCGCACCTTCGCCTTCTTATCGAAGTAAGACTTCTGCACCTCTCTCGCCTTTGTCAGCTCGACTTTGGCTAGTTCACATGTTGACTTCAACCTTTCAGCCAGATCGAGAACATAGGTGTAAGTGGTCTTCACTTCCTCGCTGGGCTCGTCACCGTCCCAAAGCTCTCGCAACACCTGCAATGGACCCCGGACTGTCCTACCATACACAAGCTCGAAAGGAGAGAACTTCAACGAACTCTGGGGAGCCTCCCGGTATGCAAAGAGCAACGGAGCAATGAACCTAGGCCACTCCTTTGGTTGATCGGCTGTCATCCGCCGCAGCATCTTCTTGAGTGTCCCGATGAAACGCTCGACCAGCCCGTTACATTGTGGGTGGTACGGTGTCGTCTTCAGACCCTTCACAGACAGCAACCTGAGTACTTCCCCCATCATTGCAGAGGTGAACTGCGTTCCTCTGTCAGACAGTATTTGCTTGGGGATCCCTACTCGACAGAAGATCTCCAACATTGCCTCGCCAACAGTTGTAGTTGGTGGAGGTACATGGAAATGCACTTAAATTAGTGTTCGATCATCACTGTCCAGAAGTAGAGAAGAAAATCATAGTACGAGATGATTCGCCCTGGTATAGCACTCGAGTTAAATTTCTTAGAAGAGCGCGTAGAAGAGCTGAACGTGAATGGCGGAAAAATAAAACAGATTCTACATGGTTGCAATACCTGTCAGCCAGAAGAGCTGTGGTCTACAAAATCAAAGATGAAAAGAAAGTGTATTATCAGGGAAAAGTTGACTCGTGTGGTAACGACCAGAGGAGGTTGGCTTCAATTGTAAACAGTTTACTTGGAAAAACAAGAGTCAGCTTAAGACCTTCTGTACCTGTTGCCGAGTTGGCTGCCAACTTTGTGGCATTTTTTGCTGGCAAGATAACTCGCATAAGACAGGAATTGGATGATGCTTCTGTTGGTGAAGAACTTTCAGTTGTACTCCAACCCCGACACATTCCTAATAATGTCCTCTCATCCTTTCACTCAGTAGAGGTGGACATGATCTCGTCCTACATAAGAAACCTCAATAAAACATTTTGCCCGTTGGATCCCATAAATGTTTCCAAGCTACCAAGAGTCTATGATCACACAGTTGAGTTATTTCCAAAATAATTAATAAGTGCTTCTCTGAAGGTAGCTTCCCACATTCTGAAAAGCATGCACTACTCCGACCTACTCTAAAGAAACCTGGACTTGATGTTGAGAACATGTTGAACTATCGTCCTGTCTCCAACCTGTCCTTCATATCAAAGATATTAGAGCGTGCAATACTTGACCAATTACAACCACTACTTCAGCAGAATGAAACTATCCCAATTTTTCAGTCTGCTTACCGACAGCATCATTCAACTGAAACAGCATTGATTAGAGTACATAATGATCTAGTTGAGAACATTTGCAATGGTGTGGCCTCACTATTGGTCTTGCTTGATCTCTCTGCGCCTTTTGACACAGTGGATCACGAGTTGTTATTGAGACATCTTTATGATTGTCGTGTGCGTGACTCCGCTCTCTTGCTTCTTTGGGGGGTCGTACTTGTCAGGTAGATCCCAGAGTGTGATGGTAAATCAAGAGGTCTCGGACTCGACAACCCCTGCAGTATTGTGTTCCCCCAGTGATCAGTTTAGGGTCCTATCCTATTTATAATTTATATTATCAGTTTGTCTCTGCTGCTTTCGTGCACATAATGTCACCTTTCACTTTTATGCAGATGACACCGAGATTTTAATGTGAGAATCACAAATATAAGTTGATATACGGAAGTAAGATGGACATGTTGATGTCCTGATATCAAGAAGTGGATGAGAGGCGAGAAAACTTAAACTAAATGATGGTAACACTGATATTCTCATCATCCGAGGAAATAGACGAGCTGATGATATGGTAAGGTGGCCCTCTCCATCAATG